>JAVBJF010000132.1:600000-944065 GCA_033439095.1 Pseudococcus viburni
CACTCATTCCCTCAACCTGTATAAAAAGTAGAAGTACCACTTTCAAAAATTTAAAAATTTTTACCGAAAATTACCAATTTAACAACTGGCATAGCATAAATAGCAAAAAATTATACCATTCTATTGGTAAAAAAGAAATGAAAAATTGTTGAATTGGTTGAAAATAGTAATTCTACACTTTAATTTCTCACCAAATTTGATTTCTTGTTGAAAAGCCAGGTATTCCCCATCTTTCTTTAAATTTTTTCTCTAAATTTTCTGCTTCAAATTTTACAACAAAAGTTGAACTCCATAACATAACTCTTTTATTGTTTCGTTAATTAATTTTTTCAACATACGAATTGTCAATTTAAGTTTGAATTTCAGTCGAAGATCCTAATGAAGTGGTTGCTCGTCTGCGTTCGCTATCTGGAATAGGAACTGGAAGATGCGAAAAGCCGTGTAAGAATTTGAATTAAAATTTTAAAAAAAAATTTCACTTTTGACATTTCTCTTTATAGAATATAACACAAAAGCCTTGTCAACGGTAAACACTTCTCAATATCTCAGAACTGAGAAGAAATACTACTAAGATGGTTCAAACTGCAATGTGTTCTTGGCGACGAGGACATTGAAGATCGATAATCAAAGTTCTAGTTCTTCTCATAGGGTGTCCAAAATTAAGAAACCGGTTTGGGTCAAAAAATGGGGGTCAGGTTTCTTTATTGAAATAAAGTCTACACACTGACGTGATTAAAATATGTTAAGAATGTTTTTTTGAAACCGGTTCAGTAGTTTCGAACCAATTGTCAATAATATCAAAAAAAGGTGGAGATATGGAAAAAAGTTTGAAACAAAAGTTGTAGAGAATTGAAAACTGAACATTTTACGTTCTACGATTTTTTTTCCATCTTGCGAAGAAAAGAAGTTATATACTCATAGTACGAATGAACTAGAGTATAATTTTTTCTTTTTCAAGTCATAACACTCTTCTCCATTGCCAGATGAAAGAAAAGTTGCAGAAAGTGAAATGTTGAGTTTTTAATCCTTTACAACTTTTATTTCAAACTTTTTTTTTGATATCGTCACTTTTTCGAAACCAGTGCAAGATAACCCCTACTTTTTCAAGTTTCTTGGGTGTTTTTTTTCAAGTTGATAGCCAGTTATCTAAAAGTAGAGATATCCAAAAAAAATTTGAAGTAAAAGTGGCAGAGAATTGAAAACTTGATACATCACGTTTTGTAATCTACTTTTCATTTAGCAATTGAGAAGAAAATTAACAGGTTGAAAAGGAAAAATTATACTCAAACCTTTGAACGACAACTTCTTTCCATTCCAAGACGAAAAAAAAGTTATGAAACAAAAAATTATTGTTTTTCAATTCTCTGCAACTTTTGTTTCAAACTTTTTTTATATGTCCACTTTTTTAGATATTATTGACAACTTTCCCTATAACCACCATCTATCAGGACTCTCTATCTCCTCTGCTAATGGTCATATTTAAAAAAAATGTTGGAAATTGACTGCAGAACAAAAAAGTATTGAACTATTTTTATCGGAAAATCAAATCCAAAGGAGATAGAAACGCAACCTCGTTTTTTTTGGGGGGGGGGGAGTGAAACCCCCATAAAGAAGTTAGCAAGGGGTCTGGGGGTGGAAACTGTTAGGAGTTACTCCAGGGATCACTCTAGACAGTTTTCCGTCATAAAAGCTTTGGTCAGCAAAAATGTTTTTTTTCCTCCAAAATGAGGCTAATTTGCCTCCACCTACCAGTGGTCTTTTTTGATCTTAAATATTTCTAGAAGACCTTCACTTCTAAAACGTATCTACGATGAAAAAAATGCCATGTCAAGAAAGGGAGCATGTTGAAAATATGGGGGGGCACTCTACGGCGACTTAGGGAATCACCGCACCTATAATCATGATAATTGAGAAAAAGATTCCATAAAGTCATAAATATTTCTCATTGCAGAAGTTTATTCTATATGGATAACGGTAACACCTCCATTGCTCACATGATGCATCGAAATTGGGAAATGCCCTACGCCAACATCACCTCATTAGGTGTACAAGCTGGTGAACTTGTATTCGGTGACAACACCTATTCCTTGTTTTTAGTCCTACCTCGTAAAAAGAAACAAACCCTGAATGATTTCATTCGTACCATGACCACGGATACGATCAGAACGATCATCGATGAGACTGCCAATCGAACCGAATACGTTGATCTGCTTCTGCCACGATTTACCATCAAATGGTCCGAAATGGTCACACCGCAAATTAAAAATCTCGGTGTTCAGGAAATGTTCACGGAGAAGGGAAATTTTAGGAATATGATAGACGGAGTCAATTGCAAAGTGGACGATGTTGGTCATAGCACCTATTTCAATATTATGGAGCATGGGACTGAAAGTAATGCTACGAAGCCTCTCGCTCATAGGCCTGGACTCGTTTATATGGAGAGGGAATTTTTCAATTTGAATCGACCTTTTCTATTTTTTGTATATCATAAAGTGACGGAAACCATTCTGTATTATGGTGCTGTGCATGATCCCAATGAGGATGATCATATTGTCGTCAATATAAAATCATTTGGTTAATGTAAATCTGTATTAAATTTTCGCCCATTTGTCTGATAAGAAAATTGTCGTGGGTTGTTTGTGAAAGTGGTACTTTTGTAGAACATGTGATGAACTTCGACAAATCATAAAAAATTAGAAAATGCTTGTTTTTCGTCCTTTTTTACGAAACGAGCAGAAACTAATAAATTACAAAATTAGAAAATGATCGTTTCTGGTCATTTTTAAAGAAACGAGGGAAACGACATCTCTTAAAAATTGGAAAATAACAGTTTTTCTGTCGTTTTTCAAAAAACAGTCAGAAACAACGACACTAGAGGATTCGAAAGTGGTCTTTTTTCCTCTGATTTTTAAGAAACGACCAGAAATGACTACATTTGAAACCTAAAAAATGGTCCTTTTTCGTAGTTTTTGCAGAAACGATCACTTTACAGGAAGGAAAAATGGTCGTTTTTCGTCCTTTTTAAAAAATTAATTAGTAACGACAACATTACTGGCAATGTTACATCACAGACAAATGTTCTAGAATATTAACTGTTTATTTAAAACACAGTGGTAGTTCTTTGTTGAACGTTACCCTGCTATTGGAATGGAAAGGAGTGTGAAAAAAAAATTTCGAACGAAAGAGTTGCTATAATTTTGTAATTTTTGAGTGCGAGATCAGATGAAAGACAACACCTAAAAAATAGTCCTTTTTCGTAGTTTTTGCAGAAACAATCACTTTACAGGAGGGGAAAATGGTCGTTTTTTGTTCTTTTTGAAAAATTAATTAGTACCGACAACATTACTGGCAATGTTACATCACAGACAAATGTTCTAGAATATTAACTGTTTATTTAAAACACAGTGGTAGTTCTTTGTTGAACGTTACCCTGCTATTGGAATGGAAAGGGGTGTGAAAAAAATTTTCGAACGAAAGAGTTGCTATAATTTTGTAATTTTTGAGTGTGAGATCAGATGAAAGACAACCTATTCTTTTTCCATCTTGCCGCATGGCCTTTTTCGGACAGACCACTGTGGAAGAAGTATTTGATGATCTATTTGAAACGAACTTCAATTGCGAGTCAACGATCATTCGATTGCACAATGATGTCCAGAGTCCATGCTCTACATAAGGAAAGAAAAGCGGTTCGTGGTGAAAAAGCGGGAGTTAAAGATGTCGATAAAGTAACCGTTAGGGAAAATGCCGATGGTGCGATTGTATTAAGGATTAAGGTAAGTAATAAAAATTTTATGTAATTATGTTGCTTTCTGAATTCTAGTAATAATTTTAATATTTTATAGAGTAACGAGTATTTCTATTTATACGAAGACAAACCTAGGCTAGTGAAGTATGAAGGCAAAGTATTTCAGGTGCCAAAGGAAGGAGAACCAGCTTATGGTGGAGGAATGAGCCCAATAGTCAGGTCTCAATTGAACATCCGCGCGAGATTCTTGTTAAAATTGATTTTATGATTGAGTCTTGTTTTAGACACTAAAACAAATAAATTTAGTTTAGATGCCTATTTTTCCCCTCCCCTTTTTTCCAGGGTCCACCAACCCCCCTCCCCCCAACATTTCAAACTCGTGTACCGCCTTCTGTATGGGTCGTAATGAAAAAATTTTCAAACAAAAGTTATTCCTCAGCACCTAATGTACATTTGCATTGCTCATCAAAATCCATTTTGGAGCAACTCCTGCCTCCCCTCCCCCCACATTTGGAAACAAAACATGGTTTTGAGAAAACCTCGAAATCATGTTTTCTTCATTTTAAATGAATAGTTTCGGAGATACGACAAAATTTGTAATCACAAAAAGTATTTAGAATTGAATTTCCTTTCCAATGAGCTCCATCGCGACCATTTTCACCAACTTTTCCCGACAGAGTGGACCTCTCCCCCTTCCTCGGTTTCACAAAAGTTGGACCCACGAACAAAATTTGCTCCAAAACGAATCCCGATAATGAATGAAATTATGCATTACGCATTAGATATTAAAGTCCAACTTTTGAGATAAGGGGGAGGGGGAGAGATCCACCCTGTCGGAAAAAGTGGGTGAAAATGGTCGTGATAAAGCTCATTGGAAAGGAAATTCAATTCTGAATACTTTTTGTAATTACAAATTTTGCCGTATCTCTGAAACTTTTCACTTAAAATGAAGAAAACGTGATTTTGAAGTTTTCTGAAGACTGTTTTATTTTCAAATTTTGGGGGGCAGGAGTTGCTCCAAAATGGATTTTTATGAGAAATGAAAATGAACGGAACGTGTTGAGGAACAACTTTCGTTTGAAATTTTTTTCATTGCGACCCATAGATTGGGTGGTACACGCGTTTGAAATGTTGTGGGGATGGACTCTGGGAAAAGGGGAGGGGGAAAAATAGGTATCTAGGCTTTTATTTGTTTTAGTGTCTAAAACAAGAATCAATCATAAAATCAATTTTAACAAGAATCCCATGCGGAAGCCTTTTTTTGTTCAATTGAGACCTGACTACAAGCCCTCTACATTACGCCAGATAGATCACCAAAAGGAAAAACACTCGTGTGGGGCAACGTTTTGACGGCCTTATGACAATAAGAGAGTTGGAATAAATGCTTTTTAAACGTTTTTTTCATGATTATGTTAGACCTGCAGGTCACCAAATTGTTGGGCAATATTCGATCAAATATACGGGAACCAATAAAATAAATTTTAAATCTAAATGACGAAAATACCGAGAGAAAAAACGATGAAGGTCCAGTCGCGCCGCAAATGGGATCGGCCTGTAAAATTTGTAAAAGAGAGGGCAAAAACAGAAAAAAAATGGGAAACTACGACCTCTGTGGTCAGCCAATCTGTGCTGAACATCGCCTGTAGTAATCAATTACAGAGGGCTACGTAATTTGTCACGAATCGTTAATAAAATTTTCAACTGACATTTTTCTTATCACATCTATTATAACACTAGAGTACTCTCTAGTACTCTAATCACACTACTGTTGAATTGCCCATTACATTTCAGGATACGCAACCATGTCAGCGAAGTGTTTTGTTCAACCTAGAATAACCACAGGCAATTTACTGAACATATTTGGGACCATAAAAGGTTGGTACGACACTTCTTTTTCAAAAAAAAGTAATTTTAGTGAATCTCACTAAGTGTGACATACATGTACGAAATCCAGTGTGACACAGAAGGGTTAATCGTCAAAGTCAAGGTCAACACAAAATCGCAAAACATCCAAATTTAATTGATATGCTGCACATCCTGCACAAAAATAATTGTCTTCAACAGCAAGAAGAAGAAATCATCAATGATTTGGATGAATGCGAATAAAGTTATAAATCAGGCTCATTTCGTACCAAAATGTTTTTCATTACAGACATCTTTGTTTCAATCAGTCAGCACTACTCTCCAAAAGGAAAACCTGCGATTGAACACCGCGCAGTGAAAGCTCCAAAGGTTGAAGCTCCTGAACATTTTATTGATACCTTTATACCTACAGAAAAAGAAATGAAAGTACGTTTTTTAATTTGGAAATAAGTATTGGAATTAGAGGAGTAAATCGATACTTTCGGATGTGTTTTTCTATTTTCTCAGCGAAATGGAAACCGACGTTTACACGAATTTAACCCGGTAAGAAATTTTCAATATTAACGAGGGAGGTGTATTATAGGAAGCTCACACCGCGCGTACTTTATCTCATCAAGGCGAACAAGAAATGCTTTCCCTAATCCAGAAAAAAAAACTCTACAACTCATAGCTACACCATAGTTCCAATATTATCGATGAATGGTCAGCTGGGTTCACCTCTTTTTGTCTGCTTAAAAGCAGTTGACGGTGAATTTGGTTCCATAGTTAGTCAACGGCTGCCACGAATTCAAAATCTGAACATTGTTTCGACGAAATCAGGAAAGCTTGACAAAGTGACGTACAAAAAATTCACTGGCGAAGTATTTAGTAGAAACATCCACCAAAAGGCTTGTCTTATTATCGATCAATGGACAGCTCATAAGGGGGTCATTCCATGTCAGTTCGTTCACCAAGTGGAAAGTGGGGTCGGCGATTTTTTTGATTTTTTACATGTGGGTAGAGCTCGATGAGAGATGACGAATGGCGTAAACCGGAGCTCTACAAGTATTTGTGGAGGGCAGCCATGAACACTCAAAGTTTGGAGGTAAAGTTGGATATGGTAAATTTTGAGCGTGGATAACTCGAAAACAGAAAGTTGAAACTTTTTCTAATGGGTAGGGCCTTTAAAGAGCTTCTTGGCAATTTTTTGGAAATCAGTGTTGCCTCTTTTTTAATACCAAGAATTAGCTGCAAAAGTTAAAAAGCGGTATTTTTCTATGAAGGACATCTTCAAAAATTTCAAAAAAAATATATATGGTACAACTTCACATACTGAGTAACATATTAAAAAACTGAGATGGTGTTATTTTTTAAACTCGTTTTAAAAAATCTCGAAGTTTATGAGAAAACATATTTTTTTACCCCAAGCGCTGAAAATTTCCTAAACTGGTTAAATTACATTGTTTTCACCACATTTTCATCGTATATTAAAAATCAGTCCACAAAACCATTATTATAAAGTCGGTAACAGCAGAATTCTAATTTTAAACGTATTTTAAGAACATGAAAATTGGTGAAGGAATGAAGTTTCTAGTCTTGAATTATATTTTTGGTTTTTGATAATATCTGCCTACGCTTAAACACTATTTTTATGTAGGACTGCTATTGAAGGTACCAGAAAATTAACCGAACACGTTAAAAAATACGAACGAATGCCCAGGAAGCTGCTGATATCAATTGGCAATGCGGATACCCTGAAGCAAGACTAAATTTTTAGTCAGTAAGTACTAATGGTTTTTTTCAATGCCTGAAAAACCTCGGTTGTTAAACGTCGAGTGAAAATAGCTCATGCAAGTGAAGCTACGACGCGACGGTAAAAACTCCTACAATTAAACGTCGTGCATTCAAAGCTCAGAAGGTGAAAAGCTCTTGCACCTATCTGTACTCAATCGTCTTCATCGCAATACTCGAAAAAATTGATTATTCATTTATTTTATTAATTATTAGGTACACTTATTTCTCAAATCGTTTTTTTTTCGAAAAATTCATAATTTTTCACTATTGTACTTTTTTGCAAATTGAAAAATTGCCAAAAAAAAATAGCTACTAAAGAGAACCCACAACTTACACAATAAAATTGTTTTTTTGTTTGCTTAAATAATCCACTTTGTTCCTTTCAAAAATCAAGTCAACTTATACATAAATTAAAAATTATTTAGATACAGTTACACGAGCTCATAATGAACTAAAATCACCGATAAGAAATTAATCAAGTACCACTGAATTCACCATCACACCATTTCAGTTGGCGATGAAAAATGACCCGTTCACGAGGTTGAAAATAAGGAAACAGATGAAAAACCTCGAAATATTCTCGAGCCATCGTACATCAGGGATAAGTGCACAGATGAGTTTTTCATTTCGCAAGGCCACCGGTGCCTTGGCCTGGAGTGTGGCCGGCTCTTGAGAAAATCCACGGAGTGTTGCGAAATGTGGCGGAATCGGTACATAAAAGGGTTCAATTAAAGTCCACTCGAGTTCACGGAGAAGTTAAAAACTATGGCTTGTGTTTGACTTCGGATTACAATGGCGTGCCGAATGTGCCATGTATTCGTAGAGGTATAGCGTGTGTATGGCATATCGACGAGGATCGACGAAGATGAGGGTAAGATAGTCGGTACTAGAACAACTCGCGTAAACTGATGGTACAAGTTTATCAGCACCGTGGTGCTAATTGACGCAAACATAACGTGCTCTTCTTGGACGAGACGAAGATAGGAAAGGTGGTTGATTTTGTGTGCTGTGTACAAGTTGCCAAAGTACGCTGGTGCGTACGTTACGTACGGGTATAGGTAATAATATCACGTCGTCGTATACCAAAGGTACATGTAATGTCGGTACATATGTATTTGTATAACGTAGGGAAATTTCTGCGAGTGTGTGGCGGTGTTGAGAGCATATATCGTATGCGGCGATGAAATTACGTTTACAACACGCTGTTACTAATTTCCATATTGGCTCGAAGGTAAAATAATCTCGCCGGTTGAGAATTCTAATTTACCAGCGAAAGGTACCTCTGAGCGGTGGAGGGAGGGAATTTCAACCTCGTGTCGGGCTCGGTCTTCTTGGCAACCCTTCTCTTGGCGAGTAAAATTCGTACGTTAAATGTCAATTAATCAACAACTTGATTAAGTACGTTGGACCGATGATGCAGTGAAAGGCTGTAAAAGCAAGATGAAGGGAATGACATGTTTGGAAACCAACGCTTGGGTAGGCTTTAAAAATTCAGAATTTGTGGGAGATGTGGTGTTTTTTTCTTTTCCTTAAATACAACCATCAATTATTATAATTCATCTATTTCCTTTCAGTCGACCACAACACTTCTCAATATTGAGCTCCAGAATCGAAGAGATTTTAATGGGGGTGGGGGGGGAGGAGAGAGGAGGAATATAAAAAGTATGGAAACCCTCAATCGAAATGCTGGAAGCTCCTGAGAAGGTGATCCTGTCTGTTGGTGATTCGAACACACTCGAAGAAGTAGACGATTTCTGCCCAATCGAGGTCAATGCACCACCCCCCCCCCCACCGAAAAACCTAACAAGGGGGGTACCCCAACTCAAAGTAAAATTTTGGACCCAAACAAAAAAAATCGAAAGTACATCATAACAGGACCTCGTACCCGAAATTTCATGCTGAAGTTCGTTTCTCGATTTTTGGTGAATTTTTGAAATTTCAAAATTACCTCGTCGTCTTAAAAAATATGGAAATTTGATAAAATCAACGAAAAACGCTGAAATTTGGTGTATACCCCATTTTCGACCTCCCGAATCGATTGGAAGCGGTTACGAGACGTTTCGGAGCCACCAGAAAATTTTGGAATTTTCCAGCATTGGAGAAAACTCTATAAAAATGGCCCATATGCACTTCAGCACCTATAATTGCGGATTATCCATATTGGTGACCTATTTGATCGATTAAAACACAATTTTCCAAAATTCGTAACTTTGAGTTCAAATTCGCATTTTTAGGCAAGAAATTTTTCTGGAAAAAATTGAAAATTCGCCTAATGCACATACCTCGAGGTAAAAAGTTGAAACTTGGGTAGATACCCTATTTTCGACCTCCCGAATCGAATGGAAGCGGTTTCGAGACGTTTCAAACCAATCAGGAAACTTTTCTGGCCCAAAAAAGCGCATTTGAAACTCAAAGTTACGAATTTTGGAAAATTGTGTTTTAATCGATCAAATAGGTCACCAATATGGATAATCCGCGATTATAGGTACTGAAGTGCATATGGGACATTTTTATGGGCTCTTCTGCAGCGCTGGAAAATTCCAAAATTTTCTGGTGGCTTCGAAACGTCTCGAAACCGCTTCCAATCGATTCGGGAGGTCGAAAATAGGATATATACCAAATTTCAGCTTTTTTCGTTGATTAGATCAAATTTTCATATTTTTTAGGACGATGGGGCAATTTTGAAATTTCACCAAAAATTGAGAAATGAACTTCAACACCTGAAATTTTGGGTACGAGGTCCTGTTATGATGTACTTTCGACATTTTTTGTTTGGGCTCAAAATTTTACTTTTAACTCAATATGTCAAAAGGACCAAACGTACATACCATCTTGTTGATGTTACAGAGAAAATTGAGTATTCAAAGAGTTTTTCAGTCTCTCGGCTTGAACCACTCAATATTAGAGCTAAAATTACAAGAATTTTGAAAATGGTTTTCAAGAATCATCCAACTTTTTTACCAATTTTTGGAACCTCCTCCCCATAAGAGGCAAGGTTGGGAAATTAGGTTAAAATTACCTACATCAAAAACGATTCTAGGGCTTCAAAAACATAAAATTTGATATATCACAAAACTTTTTTCACAAATTTTTGATCCCCCCCCTCTAGGGGCTCAAGTTTGGGTGTTGGGGTCAAAATTGCATTAAAAATGAATTCCAGGATCAAAAGAACATCGACTTTGAAACATTACACGTTTTTCATCAATTTTTTTTGTAATTACACGATCTTTTTCATTAATTTTTTTGTAAGTATTTTTTCTTTGTAGGCCTTCCGATGATACCATTGAGTGGCACAAGTTGATGCATTTTCAACATTTCTCATTATTTCCACAGGAGTCGGAGGAGTCAACCGCACAATCCGAAAAAAAGGTTCTAAAAAGAAAATCTACTCACGAAATGGAATTAAGACATGGCAAAAAACCGAAAAAATGCATCGAACGTTTCTGTTTTCCTATTTACTTCTAGAGTTTTCATTTTCTTCTTCATTGATATATAACAAATCCTCGATTTATAAGCAATATTTGTTAAAATCTCATTACGTTTTTATTGAAAGTCGTGAAAAAAATTAAAACAACTTATTTCTGAATGAAAATCAGAAAATGAATTAATCCTTTCTGTAATAATAACAACACTGTTGATTCAACACTTGAAAAATCATGCTAGAAGCAAAGAAAGCAAGTTTATTTCCTCAGTCCTCTTGATGACTTGGTTATTTCATTATTTTTAGAAATAAGTTGTTTTAATTTTTTTGATGATATTCAAAAACAAATGTTATGAGGTTTTAACAAAAACAGTTGATAAATCAATGATTTGTTATCAATGAACAAGAAAACTAAAACTCAAGATGTAAGACGGAATATAGAAGCTTTTCAAACTGGATCAAATAAAAATACTTCCTATGTGATTTGTCTAAAAATTTCAATCAGAGTGCGGTTGTTATTTCCTCGGATTCAATCAAATTTTCACAGTTTTTTAAATTGGTCATTTTATTTTAAATTTTCTAGATTATAAAAATCAATGTTATTATTTACTTACCTACATTAATTTTATTACCATTTCAAGTTATTTATTAATTCTGTTATTAATTCTAGTTTTTAAATTCAAATCACAAATATTGAAATTATGTGTTTTCAAATATCTCCTATGCACAGCACATAGGGCATTATTTTAATGCGAATAGGAGATATTTGAGAACCACATTTCTATCATACACATTAAATGAAATTACAACTGCACTCTGATTTGAACAAAACACATGGGAAATATTTTCATTTTGTCCTGGTTGAAAAGTCAAATCCTAAGAGCTAATCTACATAGTTGTAGATTAAAATTCCTATACTTTTAGTAAATACAGACATTTTAGCTAAAATAAGGCCCTAACCCCAAAAATATTAGCAGGAAAGGGAAGTTTCGTATATAAGCTCAGTAATGTATGTATTTTAATATTCCCGAACTTCTCTAAAATCGGTGAATATTTTAACCCCCCCCCCCCTCTTTGAGGGATGAAGGGGTTCAAATTTTCGTTTTTCGGCTATAACTTTCAAAATTACGTATTTACGAGAAAATAGTTGAAACAAAAATTGTAGAGAATAAAAAAACAAACAATTTTGTTATTTACAATTATTATTTCTTAGGACGTCATGGGAGGGAGCTAGGGTCTTTAGAAAAAAAACAATTTTGAACATTTCCCATTACCAGAAAAAATCACCAAAAATCGGGTTAATCGACTTTTAGGAGCGGTTCTTTTGCATAGTACATCCTATTAATATGTAGAATAAGAAAAATGTATAACCCACCACTTATCTCAGAGTGGGGGGTATTGGTGGTGGTGGTGGACCCTCCGAAAAAAAGTCGCATTTTCCCCCAAGCGTAGCTCAGCTGCAGTGCAAAATTCGAAAATTTGGTTCAAACAACCGTTGTAGAACATCAAAAGACGAACATTTCACTTTTTTTACTTTTTTGCCACGTGGTCTTGGAGGCGAGCTATTGCAAAAAGAAAAAAAGCACCGTGACGTTGGAAAATTTTTCATCAACGCAATTAACTCTCCTTTTGGGATCCAATTTAGGTCCCGGGTTCAAAATTATTATAAAAATCGAGTTCAGCGCCCACGAAAACCTTAGAACTCATTTTGTTCAACCATATGGTTCGCTAGATTTTATATTTACCAGGCTTACCCATGGTTACTACATTGAGGTAATGAAAAATTTCCCAACACCGATTTTTTTTTCTTTTCGCAATAGCTCGCCTTCAAGACCACGTAGAAAAAAAGTAAAAAAGTAAAATGTTCGTCTTTTAATGTTTTACAACATTTGTTTGAACCAATTTTTCGAATTTTGCACTGCAGCTGAGCTACGTTTGGGGGAAAAAATCCACCACCACCAATACCCCCCCTCCCACTCTGAGATAAGGGGTGGGTTATACATTTTTCTTATTCTACATAGTAATAGGATGTACTATGCAAAAGAACCGCTCCTAAAAGTCGATTAACCCGATTTTTGGTAATTTTTTCTGATAATGGGAAATTTTCGAGATTGATTTTTTTCTGAAGACCTTAGCTCCCTCCCATGACGTCCTAGGAAAAAATTGTAAATAACAAAATTGTCTGTTTTTTTATTCTCTACAATTTTTGGTTCAACTATTTTTTCGTAAATACGTAATTTTGAAAGTTATAACCGAAAAACGAAAATTTGAACCCCCTCACCCCTCAAAAGGGGGTCAAAATATTCACCGATTTTAGGGAAGTTCGGGAATATTAAAAAAAATACATTACTGAGCTTATATACGAAACTTCCCCTTCCTGCTAATTTTTTTGGGGTCAAAACCTAAAATGTCTGTACTATTTTGATGATTTGAAAAAATCAAAAGTTGGAAGAATTCGCTCTTCTTCGTTCAGACGATCTGGTATTAAAGATGATTGCGATTTTTTCCTTCCTCAGAGATATCCAAATTTTTTCTGGACAATGAGCAAAGTCGGCGATCTTGGGGTCGATTTCACATATTTCGACCTTCCTGGACACGAATATGCCATCACTTTCAAAATCTGATAATTATTAGAAGTGCCGAAAATTTCAAATTAAAATCCCCCCCCCCCTTACCTATATTTATGAAAAATAACCAAAAATCGTGGTTTTATACCCCTATACCTCAGACATCGGTCAGAAACAAAATCGCAATGAAAAATTTGAAAAGTAGAACTCAATTTCTATCTAGAGACTCATTTACAAGCTTCACACGTCTTAATGGTGAGGAGTAGGAGGAGCCGCAGTATTCCCAATCATTAACAGTTGATATGAAAAAAAAATTAAAATAAACAAAACCCAACAGTCAAGTCGAGGCCACTTTGCTTTTCCTTTTTTTTACGATCACCGACGAAATATTCAAGAATTTCATATTCTTGCCCACCTCCCCCCTCCCTAATATACTTGTTCTAGAGAAAAGGGTAAATTGAAAGGCACGAAAAGGTCTGTTCAGTATATCGTATAAGAGAAAGCAATATTCGCGAATTGCAATTTAGTGAAAAACTTTGTTGTCATCGTACACACACAGCGGCAATACTACGACCCCCTTGTACGCTCCTGCTCCATGTAGGGAAAAAAAGCTTACCCGATCTTGACTTTGCCATGGCGCGCATTGTCGCCTCAATTCCAGCGTTATTATTTTATTCGAACCAATCGTAAAACGATGGAATTTTCGTCGTTTGTTTCTCGATTCGTATGAAAATTTTCGCATCTCATCGCCAACTTTGCGGCGGTAATCAAATATACCGTATTATCCTTGAATTCGTCTTGTGACGATGCTGTGCCGGTGCCTTCGTCGCAGAGGCTCTTCCACTAGAGATATAAATATGAGAAACAAAATTGACGAGAGAAATTGTTCGTTATTTTATTATGCAAGCTTGAAAACGTCTTTGATTTCTTTCCCTGCTTCGTTTTCGAATTGCTTCTCGCATGAGAATGAATTCTTACGTCATCGAATGAGAAAATCTAGTAGATATGTTATAAAGAGTAAATGAAAATTGATCTTGAGTTCGGTTCAAAATGATGCGAAGACGTAATCAAGTAATGGGCTTAGGCAGATGAGAGGTCGTTCACATTACGACGACAATTGAAAAATATCCACTCTTTCTCGAATGAAAAACAGATTTATTTGAGCCAGAAAAATAGATCGATTTCAAGGACAATGCATTACTTTGGAAACACTTAAAGGTGGAGGTAAAAAAATACGATTTAAAAAAAATGCTCAGAGCAATTCGCCATGCACAGATGAATATTAAAACAAGACAATTACCTCAATTCAAGCCAACAACGGCTTCCTAAAAAAGTTACGACTGCGTTGAAATTAAATTTTATTAAATACTTCCTTACTTTTAGCTCACAATTCTATACAAATCTGAGCATTCATTTTTTAATTTTTAGTAACGATAGAAAAACTTCGAATTTTGATACAATTCAGTATGGCAAAATTGGAGATTGCCCAAAAATGAATTTTTCATGTTTTCTGAATCTATACACTTATAATTTGCACACTGTACGATGTAATTGCTCTCATACTTATGTATGTACATACAACTATATGCAATATTTCATTCGAAATGAATAACAATTTAATAATTTCAATTCCAGGTCCAAATTGGAGACTGGAGCGGAAGCATTTGGATCTTCATATTCCAAGATCAAGCTGAAAAGTTACTTGGAACCACAGCAGCGGAATTTGGAAAAAGTTGATGAAAATGTGTTTTCAGCCTTGAAAAGCTCAATTTTTTTTGGAAATTGAAAATTTTATTTTAAAAGCTTCATTACGTAATGTTAGGTTTTCATGTTTTTGTCCCATTTTCTTTAAAACTATCCGACCGATTTTCTTTCTGGTTCAGGAGAGTTTCTTCATAATACAACAGAATCATTTTTAAAACTGTTAATTTTTTGTGTTTTTATGTTGAAATAATTTACATAATACTGAGCTGATTTTGAATGAATTGATGAAATTTTTGGGATAAAGTTGGGATTTTCCCAAACCCTTCTGTTAAAACATGGTTGGGATGTTTCTGAATTGAACTGTAAAAACCTGAACGTCGTAGATCATGTGGGTTTTGAGAATATTGGACCTAAAGTGAGATCCATAGCCGGCGTTACTGGAGGTGCCAGCGTGCTTGAGCACCCACAGGAATTTTTCCGTAAGTGCTCTGCACCTACGAAGATTTTTTAACAGTACTATTAAAAAATCCTAAATCCACAAAAAATTTTCAAACTCAATCACAACAGTACCAAATTTTCTAAAAAAAAAAAATTAAAAATTTCACACCAAACTGAAATCTAGAAATAAAAAGTTATAAAATAAAACTTCTGCTTTTGACTATCAGCTGAAAATTTCAAAAATAAAACTTTTGTATTTAGCTTTTAGCTTTTCGGTTAATACAGTTACCTTTTGGCTAGCTTTCAGCTTTCGTTTCAACTTTTAGCTATTATATGAACAAACTTTCGGCTCAAAACTTTTGACTTTCATCTTAGAACTTCTGATTTACAGCACAATGATACAAATCATCGTTCATGTCTGTACCATTTCCTCAAAATGTCAATTTTTTCAGATTTCGAATTTTTTTTCAAAATTTTAATTCATTCAACGCCAAAAAAAATTTTCCACCCTTGAAATTTCTCCTCCAAATTTTTTTTAGCTCCGAGTTTTTTTTTCAATTTTCGTTCACTAACATTTTTTCATTTAATGATAATTATGTATATCAACAATCGAGTATATAAAATTCCATTCTTTGATTTGAAAATTTTCAAAAACTTGACATTCTCTCAAATTTTTTCACCTTGATTTTTTTTTAAAAATTTCTAACCCAAATTTTTTCAATTCTTAATATTTTAGAGCAGGAAAAAGGTTGAAGAAAAAATTTCAAGAGCTCAAAAAAATGGAATTTTGAGAAAAAAATTTCGAGAGTTGAACAGGTTTAAGAAAATATTTAATATTGAAAAAATTTCCAAAGTTGAAAAAATACCAGAGTTGAAAAATTTTTTGAACTGAGAAAAACTTGGAGAGAGAGAAATTTTAGTTGAAAAAAATTTTGAGGAAAAATATGCTTGCCCCCACCCCGGGCTCCTCCTCCCACACGAGTGTGAGCACCAATGGAGAAAAAAATGATCCGCCGGCTCTGGTGAGATCCTTGTTTTTCCGTGTTTACCTAATTGTTATATTTTTCTCAATTATTCCCAAAAATATGTGTTTTTACAATTGTGAAAGGTTGCAAAAAAATTTATGTATGTGTCATATTTGTTTCTTTCATGAACTGTGGGCATTACTTTTGAGAAATTCAGATAAATTTAAATCAATTTCTCATTTTTTTTCATTTTTTTTGGAGAAACTTTTTCATTATTTTTCTACTGCTTGAAAATAACTTCTCTTCTACTCTGTGCATTCAACTAAAAAAGTTTCACCCCCCCCCCAAAGATCTTGAAAAAACAGCCATTATTTTTCAATTATTTTCATAAAAAATATGAATTAAATTTTTCCTTCATTTTGCGAATATTTTTCAAAATAATATCAACTTCAATTTTCCAATACCTCATACTGTGAAAAACTAGCAAGATATATACAAGTAATATCACTTTTCTTACGCGAGGCGGGAAAACGAAACGCAAATCGAAGAGTAATGCAAAAAAAAAGAACTGAAATAATTAAGGCAATATAAACGCAAAAGGCTAGTATATCAAAATACAGGAGAAGAGCCGAAGCGAGGCGGCACTTTATACAAAAAGCGCTTAAGAAACGAGGTTATTAACGGAGTCATTATCATCTGTTTCCATCGAGTGTCCTTTTTTCATTAATATCGCTTTCAAGGTTTTATTACATCCGAGTTTGCTGCTCGCGTTTCTCTCCTTTATCTATTCTCACTACTATACTTATTATATTGAATTTAATATCGTCGCCGACGTCGCGTCTCTCTCATCGGCTATAAGAATACAACAATGGTACGCTGGACGATGCAATAGTGCTATTTCAGGAGATCAACTTTGGTCGTCGTAATTTTAGCGAGTGTATTATTGGCCAGAGATTTAATCCGAATATTTTGTACAGTTTTACCTCTCTTGGCTGCCTGAACACTCAAAGGGTACCCCCGGTTAAGATAGGTGAATCGCCTAAGAGCTTCTTTTTGAAACTAACAATCAGACATAAAGGACTCTAAAAAATAATTTTAGGGCGCATTTTTCACCTCCCAACTCACTCCGTTTTATCCCCACCCCCAAAATATCGAGTTTTCTTTAAAAAATCACATTTAGGAACCTAATGAACCAAAAATTTTAAAAGGTTACCCCTGGTTAAGATAGGTGAATCGGCCTAAGAGCTACTTTTTGAAACTAACAATCAGAAATTAAAGGACTTCAAAAAATAATTTTAGGGCGCATTTCCACCTCCCACTCCACACCGCTTACCCCCCCCCTCCCTCCAAAAAAAAAAATCCATTATGAACCAAAAATTTTGGAATTTATGTGTTATACCCAGGAAGTGGTAGCCAACTTTTGAGAATGTTCAGATTTTTTTGCAATGCATTCTAGCCAAAACCCACCCTCAATTTTTCATAATTTTCTCGTTTTTTGCCAAATACATGTAAAAATGTCGCATTTTTCAAGATAACTTTTAAATGTTTTAAATATTTAAAGGAACCCTGGAAATTTTTTTCAAAATTTTTGGACAATTTTCGACTGAGTTATACCTTTTTGAAAATTCTGAACCCCTTTTGTAATGAAGGGGTGGGACAATGGAATTTTTTCCACAAAATGAGAGCCATTTATCCATAAGTACACCATAAAATTTTTGAAAATTTTAAATTTTGAAGTGGTGGAAGTTCGTCAAAAAAAATAAAACTATGAATTACCAAGCAATAAAAAAAACCCTATTTTGGGTTGATATAAGGTCGACAATACCCTTCAAATATCTCGTACGATTTTTCAATCGACACATCATCAAAAAAATGGAATAATTTGTATGCTACGACATGTAAAAAACTGAACAATTGGTATCCATATTTATATAATTTAAAGTATCAAGTGCCAAAAAAGAGAATTGACATGCTATGAGAGCTTCCCATGTCTGGATTGGAACCTCTTCCGCAGGCCCGTAGTCAGGGGGGGGGGGGGGGAATGACATCCCAGGGGCGCAATAAAAAATGAGACAAATTAAATCCCCCCCCCCCATTTCACAAAAAATTTACATTCATCTTTCCAGCTACGAGAATTTATTTTTGAAAAATTCAAATTACTCACTCAAAATCTTCAAATTCAAAGTAAAATTTTCTTGATCGTTAAGAAAATTTTTTGATGAAATTTTCAACAAATTTTAGCAGAAATACTGCTGAGAAACTTTTCAAAGGATAATTTTAATTCATTTTAATAAAAAAAATGTTGTGATTCATTTTTCAAACTATTGAATGAAAAACGTGAATTTTTTGAAAATTGCGGGAATCAAAATCCAGTTGGCAGAAATGCCGTGAAAATTTTTGAAAAAATTTCATTAAAAATTATATTACCTGACCAAAAAAAACTTTTGATCGCAATTTTTCAACCAGCTTGTAAAGAGCAAAAAATGTAGTTATCCAATTTCGAAGTCACTAAACTCAAATCGCATACGTATTTCAAAGGATCGCCAAGGGAATGTTTTTTTTTAAAATGACAAAACTTTGAGATTTCCTAACTCAGGGTGTCTTAACAAAATCTCAAACTTCAAAAGAAGGACTTTCAACACGACCTTTTCAAAATTAATATTGTACCCCCTCCTCCCCCCCCCCCCCCCCGAAATAAAAATCAAACTCATTTTAGGAGGACAAATTTTTCTGTTTCAAAATATTTCATTGTTTAAGATGGAAGAGAAGAGTTTTTAACATGATTTCGAAAAAAAAAGTAAATTCACTGAGCCCAAGCGAAGGAAAGGCGAAAAATTTTGAAAAAAGGGCATCCAGAATCTAAAAATTTCTTCATTAGGTAAAATTTGTGATTTTTTCGTGTTTTGTTTAGACTTTCAAAAAAAAACATTATCTATGAACACGTTCCTGATTTCCTTCCAGAAAATCAAAACATTTTTGAAAATTGCAATCGAGATAGTTACCTCCTTTGATAAGTGAAAAGGACAATATTTTCACTTGAAAATATTAATTGGCTAGGCTGGGAAAGGAAGAAGTTTCATACCCGGTAGCCACGGGCCTGCCCCTCCCCCCCCCCCGTAAAATACAAATCAAATACCAATTTTTGGAGGGGAAATACCACAAACTTCTCTTTTCTTTTTTTGAGGTGCTTCAATTGAAAAATCATACGAGACATTTCAAGGCTCCGATTACATATTTGATTTAATTTTCGTACTCGGAAGGTTCGACTTATGCGAAAACGACACCCATATAGCGTCCACGGCGCGCATTGAGTACACTTTTCTATGCACAGTGTACTCTGAACTTAATGCAACGTTCACCTCGACACAGCCGACAACCGGTTCTTTGATTCTGTTATGTGAGCCTTCTACCTTCCGCTTACACCTCGACAATTCCATTGTTGGCGATCCTACCTGGCGTTCGCGTTCGTTACTCTCACAGGTAAAACACAGCCAGGTAAGAGTGGGAGGAAATGTACTAGTGACGACGACGTCATCTGGAAGAAACATCAAGGCTACGCCTCGCTAAACGCCTCTGTTTTCGAGTTTATTTTATTGCATTTTCTCAATTATGTCAGTTTTTATGCATCTTTAGATACAGCGAAGTGTGGTGATTTGTAAACTCGTGTGTGCTTCGGATAGAAATGTAGATTTTAAACTGTTCATCGGCATAAGGTATTGGAAGTTTTGTGGTGTTTTTGTGATAAGAAAATTATACTGAGATGTCCCGTTTGAATTTGTTCGAGTGATTGGTGTTTTTTTCTCTCTTTCGTTTCAGTACAAAATGTGGGTGTTCAAAGCGATTGCTTGTATAACGGTAAGATTACTCGAGAATTTTAAATATTTTTCATCAGGTACCTACTGCTTAAGCATTTGGTTATGATATATTTACTCACACAAGTAGAGCTATATCTGAAAACTTTTTGGAGCTGCCCTACTTATGATTTGAATCTTGAAAACGATCTCAAAGATTATACCCTGAATGAAGGTTTGAATATTTGAAGGTTCACATTCACAAACAAAGTTTCCTATTTCAATTTAGGTGCAAGTCGACCTGACTTCCTCCTCCCTCCCTCAAGATGTTCAGAATGACCTCGTATTCCTCAAATATGAGTCTAAGCAGCATCTCCAGCATCAATTTCACTATCTGAGCAAACTAACTCACCATGTAGGTCTTTTTTGAAACCAAAAACATATACCTAGGTAGCTAATGACCGAATACAGTGAATGGTAAAAAGTGAATTGGTGAAATGGACATCTTACGACACAGTAGGAGATAAACAATCTCACTGTCTGTAGATATCGAGTAAATACAAAAGCACTAAGGATCTCAATTTAATGTTGAAAAGAATTACAAGTAATTTTTAGCAGTAGAATTTATTGGTGATTTTATGGTATATTGATATTTAGGTGAAACCTCGATATACTTTTGATGATCTAGATGATCGACTACAGCAATGGCATTATGATTGATTACAGATTTTGGGATTCAATTCCATCCAAGCCGACCATATTCCGGATAATATTATCGAAGATGATGGTGAGTCATATGTATGCCATAAAATGTCCAAATTGAAAAGAACTTCTTTTCAAGAACATCACGTTTTGAATTTGCCTACCTATATTGGAGCATTTCTCATCACACGATGAACAAATATTTTTCAAAATTTGGTGATTTCATCCCCCGAAATGGTTTATTTTCCTCGACCAATTGGATTTCCAAAATTTTAGCCTCCCGTATGAATTGAGGGCCACGAGCTGGGCTGTCTTTTTTCTCAGGGGATTCAACATAAGATGGTACTGAACATGAAAATAAAAATTGGAAAAATAATACAAAATTTCCAAATATTCCATGAAAATATTTTCAAAAAAAAGGACTCAATTTTAATTTTTAGAGTTGAACTTTGGATCTGAGAACTGAAACCCATCCTAGATTCAAGGGTATCTTCAAAGAGGGTAAAAATGACTGAAGAGACTCCCCTGATTCTGTTTTTACCACTCGCAACTCGAGCTCAAAAGTTCAAAATCTAAATGAAAAAAGTATGAAAAAATGTTTTCCGAAGTGGTCTCAGAACCTACTCATTTTTCAAGGTAATCCTTGAAAATAATTATTTCCTTACCTATGTTTTTTTTAATAAATGTTCAAAACAATTGAAAAGTTTTTTGGAATTTTTTCCGCCAGAAATAATGTTGATTTGAATACCTATTTCAACCCATAAAAAAAATCATCAGTAAGGATTTCCATCATTACCCTCCCACCAACCATGTCACTTTCTCAAATTGAAGAAAGTATGTATTCTGAAAAACAAGAAAAAGTGATATTTTCAAAGGATCCCCCGACACAAATTGGGTAAAAACATCATGTCAAGACCATTTTCGTAATTTTTTGGAAAAATCAAGATTTTCCCACAAATTACCCAGGGGAAGTCCCTTCATTCCATTCATTGCTCTTGATTTTTAAAAATGGATGTAGCAAGAAACATATTACCTTATTGATAATTTTTTTTTTCAGACATTCAATACGATATCGAACCTCCTCAAGATATCAGAGTACAATGTAACACCGACGAAATACTCGTAAATGTCGATACCGTGCATAATTTATTCAATGGCATGATATATCCGATGGGTTTGTCAAAGAATTCTTCGTGTATGGCAGAGTTCAGCCATAACTATGGTTCTGTAAAATATCGTCTACCTTTAAGATCATGCAACACGATGAGTACTCAGTTGGTGAGTTTTTTATGATAATACACTTCTGGACGAATTTTAGTCCCCGTTACAGCTCATATGTATTATCAATTTTGAATCTATTCAACATGGCCTTCAAATTTAAATACAGTCGAGTTTAAAAATTCCCCCAACCCTCGAAAAAAAAGATAATCGTTTCCATCGTATAAAAATTCTGATCCGTTTTACCAGGGGAAATTCTCATTTTCACGACAGAGATGCAGCGAAAAAAAACCATAGAACCATAGAGTAAGAGTTTGGCACAAAAATTTTTAATTTTGGTCATTTCGTTGTATTTTTCCATTTTTTTCAAATTTTGGGGGCTTACAGGCACGTGTTAATATCAACATTTGAGGGCCAAAAATTCCAGGGAATAACTTTCTCATAAAAAGGAACGGGGGGTACGAGAAAAATTTAAGAAAATTCACCAGGTATAAATAAGGACAACCCTAATGGACATTGGACACATAAAATTTTCCTTACTTGGTCGTCAATTTTGTTGATTTTTTTGAACAACTGAACTGAACTAAAGGGAAAGAACTGGAATTGAAACCTAAAACGTCATACCCAAAACCTGGAAACTGGAAATTAAAAATTGAAACAGAACCCATTTTAAAAATGATTTTTCCTGAACGGAACAGAACAAATCGGCTTTCTGTTCCACCAGTCTCGTAAAAAAGTTTTCAATACCTATGCCTACTACAAATTTTTTCTATCACCTTCCTACAAACACAAACTACTCATTTTTCTACCATATATCCAAAGTTTGGAAAAAAAGAAATCAAAATTCTGAATTCTTGGATTAGATAAAATTGATATGTACCTACATTTTTATTAATTAGGTAAAAAATATTAATGAACTGCATTTATGGTTTTTTTCAAATAGGAAAACGGTGCCATAGAATACTACAACACGATTGTAGTTCAGCCACATCGAAAATTAGTCACAAACAAAGGTCGTGGATTCCACGTGAGATGTCGATATCAGCCAAAAGAGAATCTTGTATCGTCTTCCTCCGAAAAGTAAGTTGATAACTCAACAAAGGTGTAATGTGACATTTTACACAAGATTAGAATCGAAGTTCAACTTGTACCACGACACAAAAATCCGGCCTCTGACTCTGACACCCTAAATCTGAAACCTGTCAACTCTGTTGAGACTTTTTCGTTGCGTAAAATTTCGAAATTAATTTTCCCCTCATGTACATTTTTCGGTAAATTTTTCATATGAAAAATTCCATATCCACTTCGATATAGATCAACCAAAAACGCTTTCCCATTTTTCTATATTATCGAAATTTCAATATTTCAGCGATATGAGAACTCGAAAATCAAAACATTAATACTTATGGAGTAAATTCATATAATTTTTTGGAGCAAACATCAAACTTCTCAACCATAATTGTATAAAATTAGATTCCTCCGATTTGTCCACGGAATCTAGAAAATGAAAATTCTTGCAATTTATAAACCACTTTTATAGTGTCAAATTTGTCCAAAATAAATTAAAACTCCACCCAGTTTTCCATTTCAATAAAAAAATTCAAAAAACAAGAAAATGTTAAAATTCTTGTTTTTTTGTGGTGAAAGTGAAGAAATTCTTGTTATTTTCTTGGTTTCTTGCCACTTGGACGAAATTCTTGATAATTTCTGGGCTTTCTTGTTAGTAGACACCTCGTTTCTCCTGAACACTAAAAAAAATTTCGAATTTATGAAATCTCTGAATTCATGCTCAAATTAGAAAAATCTTTGTCACAAAAAAAAATGAAAATTTTCCATTAAGTATGAGGTTTTTTTTTCAATTTTATTATACTGGGCGTGTGTACCGCAATTGCCAAGATTTCTACGCCCGGTGTCAGAAGGGGAGGTTGGGAGAAGATTTAGATTCGGTGTTGGAGTTCAGGTTTTTTTGACCCCCATTTATTTTACAGTAACGTAACTTTGTACTCGAATTCATCTCATTCAACAATAATTCAATTTACTCATTTTCAGCACCACCGAAACATCAGCATCTGTATTCGCCGCCAAGATGCCCATTGTAACAATGAAAATCTACTACGGCGAGTCATCCAACGTCGAAGTAGCTGAAAATGTCAAAATTGGCGATCCGTTGAACCTAGTCATCAGTATCAACGACGTAAACAACGTTTACGGTTTATACATCACCGATTGCTTGGTTCAAGATGGTCTGGGCTGGAGCGAGCAGCGTTTAGTCGACGGAGATGGGTAAGAACTTATTTAGTCAGCAATAAATATTTTTCAATTAAACCATGCATATCTTCTGTACCTATGGAATTTTAAACGTGATATTTATCCTTTATTCGTAGATGTCCGATGGATCAAGAAATAATGGGACCTTTCAAGTACAACGATCAACTGACCAAAGCTGTAGTTCGTTTTCAAGCTCACAAATTTCCTTATACTGCATCTGTGTACTATCAATGCAGCGTACACTTGTGTATGCACGAAAACAACGGTTGTAAACACGTGGTTAGTATACGCTGAATAAGCAGAAGTACATACTAAAAACAAAAGGTGAAATTTCTAACGCCACGTCCAGAAATTTTTTCAAAAATTGCGTACTTGAACGATTTTCATAAATTAAGAAATATTTCTCGAAAATAACCATTTTTTATTATCGATTTCAAAAACCTACCCCCCTCCCCTCAGCGCTTTAGAAATGGAATTTATCAAATATTCAACTTTCAAAAATAGGTAAGTCATTTTTCTGTTCAAAGAAATCAAACAACGTATATAAATGAATGAAACATTTTTCAAAATTTCTTCCAGCTCAATAACTAGACGAAATTTTTTTAAAATGTGAAAAATTAAAATTGAACAAATTTTGAGAAAATAAAATTAAGGCAATTTGAAAAAATTGAATTCAGAATTTATGCCGCATCAAACTTTGGTCCCGAACTAGAAAATTAATTGATAAATGACTAGGGATAAAAATAAAACTGAGAAGATTGCTCAAAAATTGCAAAATTTTCCTAAACTTAGCCAATTTTCTGAAAATTGGTTGATTTTTCAAATCTGGGACGTTATTTTGTCAAAACTTGGACTTTTTTCATGAGGAAGACGATTTCCTAAAGATTGAGAAACTTTCTGAAACATGAAAATTTTTCAAGAAATTCAAAATTTGGAGAATTCTTGAAAACTGAAAAACTTTTCCAAAATACATATGGACCATTTCCAAGACTCAGACAAACCATAAGGGTAAAGTGCCCTAACTTCGACCGCTTCCTAATTTCGACCACCGGCCGATTTCGGCCGCTATGGACGCAATCTACACAAAAAAAAATTTTTCATGTTCCTTTTTCATAGATGAACAATTTGAGACCAAAATCACAACCTTACAGAAAAAATTAGAGGAGAAAATTGAAAAAAACGAAATCGCATAGGTGAAAAAATTTTTTTACGTATTCTTTGATCTCAAATTATGAATAATTTTTTTAATAAATTTTACCAAATAATTGTGAATTGTGATGGGGAATGGTGTCAGATTTCGATAAAATCATCGTTTTTGAAAACAACTGGAGGTACGCAACAAAAATTTTCATCAAAGTTCAAATTGTTTGGGGTGCCCTAATCTTGACCAGCTATACTATCTTATGTAATCTGTTTTTTGAATGCGATTTTGTTTTTTCTGATTTTCTCCGCGAGTTTCGACTGTAGGGTTGTCGTTTTGGTCTCATTTTGTTTACCTGTGAAAGAAGAATATGAAAAAATTCTTTTCGGGTAGATTCCGCTCTAAGCGGGCGAAATCAGCTGGTGGTCGAAATTAGAAACCCAAAATTTCAAAATCGATTTTTGAGTTCCCTCAGAAAAAAAATCGCAAAAAATACAAAAAATGATTGTATCGGCTCAAAATTTTAGGGAGTAGTAGAGGAAGGATCAAGGTATTTTTTAAGCCATTTTTGACGTTTCTACCTCAAAAAGTCTTCGATTGGTGGAAGTTTGAAAAAAAGTGGTCGAAATATGGCAACCTTACCCTTATTTAAAAAATTTCAAATGGTATTTTTTTTTTTAATTCAACGATACATATTTTTAAAATTTGAGAGCATTTTTCAAAATTTGAACTGATTTGCCCAACATTGAAGAATTCCCAGAACTTGAATGATTTTCTAAAACCTGAAGAACAATCAACAATTTTTCAGAATTTGTACGTAATAGTCATGTCTCAATCGGAATTCCTGTTAAAATTGATTTTATGATTGATTCTTTTTCTGGACACTGAAACAAAGAAATTAAGCCCTTACGCCTTTTTTTCCCTCCCCCTTTCCCCA
Organism: Pseudococcus viburni; assembly: GCA_033439095.1. Lineage (NCBI taxonomy): Eukaryota > Metazoa > Arthropoda > Insecta > Hemiptera > Pseudococcidae > Pseudococcus > Pseudococcus viburni. Next base: position 626,534 of record JAVBJF010000132.1, read on the forward strand.
GGGTCCACCCCCAACATTTCAAACGCGTGTATTGCCTTATCGATGAGTCGCAATGAAAAAATTTTCAAACAAAAGTTGTTCCTCAGCACCTAATGCACATTTTCATTTCCCATCAGAATCCATTTTGGAGCAACTCCTGCCCCCCCCCCCCATTTGAAAATAAAACAGTTTTCAGAAAACTTCAAAATCACGTTTTCTTTATTTTAAGCGAAAAGGTTCAGAGATATGGCAAAATTTGTAATCGCAAAAAGTATTCAAAATTGAATTTCCTTTCCAATGAGCTTTATCACGACCATTTTCGCCAACTTTTCCCGACAAGGTGGATCTCTGCCGCTCCCCTTTATCTCAAAAGTTATACCCACGAAAAAAAAAATTGAAAGATTTTTGTTTTTAGATATCAAATGCATAACTTCATTCACTATCGGAATTCATTTTGGAGCAAATTTTGTTCGTGGGTCCAACTTTTGTGAAAATGAAGGGGAGAGATCCACTCTGTTGGGAAATTTGGCGAAAATGGTCGTGATAGAGCTCATTGGAAAGGAAATTCAATTTTGAATACTTTTTGTGATTACAAATTTTGTTGTATCTCCAAAACTACTCGTTTAAAATGAAGAAAACGTGATTTTGAGGTTTTCTCAAAAACATATGTTTTGTTTTAAATTTGGGGGCAGGAGTTGCTCCAAAATGGATTTTGATGAGAAATGAAAATGTACATTAGGTGCTTAGGAACAACTTTTGTTGTAAGATTTTTTCATTACGACCCATAGATAAGGCGATACTCATGTTTGGAATGTTGGGGTGGACCCTGAAGAAGGGGGGAGGGGGAAAAAGGAAATACGGGCCTAATTTCTTTTTTTTAGTGTCCAGAACAAGAATCAATTCATAAAATCAATTTGAACAGGAATAGCGCGCGGATGTACAAATGAAACCTGACTATAAGTCCAATTTCCAAAAAATAAAAAATTCTCCAAAAATTGAAAGGTTCTCTAGAAATTGGTCTATTTTAAAAATTCAGACGGTTTTTAATCTAAAACTGGGATTTTTTTAGAAATTTATCAATTTCAAAAATTTGGATGATTTTTCAACCAAAACTTGAAAGATTTTCCAAAAATTGGACGATATTTCAAAAATGCAATACCTAATTTACATAAAAAAATTAAAACTAGATATTTCAAAAAAAAATAATTTCAATGAATCCTGTTCGAAATCATCAATTGTCTGAAGTACTTTTTTCGAGGATAAATACTGTCATGACACAGTGGCCACATGGCTGGATCAGTCAGTTTCCGTTTTTTCTAAATAAAAAAAATCAGTTCGTAAAGCACCTATTTTTTTATCATAAATTATATCCCAAGATTCAAATATCAACAATTTATGAAAAAAAATTCAAAATAATAGGGGAAGTGAAAAATCAATTTCAAGGAAAAAGGTGTTTTTTTTTCAAATCTTTAAAAACTGCTACCCAAAATTATTAGGAATTCAACCTCTCATGCTTCGTAAATTTTTCAAAATTCGAGTTTTACCAACATTTCGCGGGAATTTTTGGAAAAAATACGCAAATTTATTGAAAAAAAAAACCACAAAGTTATCAATAATTTGCTCTTCTGAGACTAAATAAAAACCTAAATCGGTACAAAACTATTCCACTGTAATCTTTAAACTCATAAATGCTTCAAATACTAATTCAGAACCTTTTTTTTTTCAACAGCCCCCAACTTGTAATAGCGATAAAAAACGTAGAAGTCGTCGAGACGACAGCCAAAAGCATAATCCGGAAGATGGAAGCGAAGCTATGATCGAAGTCTACAGCGGATTGTACGTTAACGAAGCTAACGACGTTAATAAACCAGAACAAATGGATCAAGTCATGGAAAAAGTACATTTCTAGAGGATTTTTCTATTTTTTGGCTTATTTGCCTCGATTCAGTTACAAGTAACGTTGGTTCAATTGAATTTTTTTTAGGCTTTGGACGATCCTTACAACATTTGCGTATCTCAACGAAGCTTCGCTGTCGGAATCGCCATCGCTGGTTTGGTTCTCATGTTACTGACAATTATCGCCGTTATGATCATACTAACAAAGAAAAGAACCCCGAGGAAGGATATCTCGACTACTGGAAGTTCCATCTACAGTGGACCTTACACGAACACTGCCTTCGTTCCAGAATCTCGCTAAATTTAATTCACTATGTGGAATTTTTTCTTTACTGTGGTAGTTTAAAATGCATTTGTGATGATACTTTCCAAAAAAAAGTTCAACGAAATTTATCCTGCGGTGTGCTGTTAATTCTAATTTATTTCGATAAGATTTTTTTCTCGTTAGCTGTGTACCTAATTTTTAACTTGGATTTTTTTTTATTTAACATTGTGATTTGTTTTTCAATTTTGTTATGCTTGTGTTGTGATCGAAATGATCGCTGTGATTGAATTTTCATTTTTTTGAAATGGAAATTTTAAATCTGTGACCGTGACAAAAAGAATCTGGTGTCTAGAAAAAAAAAAGGTTTTAAAACATCTTCTTTTACTACCTATAAAAATACGTACTATCAAAGCGTAGGAATAGGTATTCGAGGAAAATTTTAAAAATTAATGGATACTGGATACTTGTTAATGAAATTACTCGCGGTCGCGGACTTGACTTGGCAAATCACGAGCATAATAACTTTGAAAAGTACCTACGTAATAAATGGAATTTTTTATATTTTGCGATTTCATTTTCATTATAAAAATTGTACTTCAGAACCCATTTCACAAAGGTACCTCAAGCTTGAAGAGATGGTTTTTTATTTCGAATTCACCCCACGAATTTTTCGAATTTCTGAGTCTGGGATGAATTTGGAATGGTTTTTTATCACGAACTCATCCCATAATTTTTTCAAACTTTCGAGTCTGGGATGAAATTCGAGATGAATTTCCATTCCAAAAAATTATTACACGATGTTTCCAAGCTTCTGAGGCCGAGATAAATTTTGGGCAGAATTTTTACTCCACAAAAATCATTGCAAGATGTTTCCAAGCTTTTCAGACTGGGATGAAGTTTGAGAGGAAATTTCACCTATCCTCTTTTCGGGGCGCGGGTCACTGTATGATGAAAAGAAACACATTTAGGGAAAAAATATAATACTTTCGAAAAAATTGTAGATTCGGAAAAAATGCAATCTTGAGGGATTTCATTTTCAAAACAATTATTGAAAAAATGAAATCAAGAACGCGATAAATAAACTCAATTGGAAATATTACTTTTGGAAAAATTTCACTTGAAAAACAAGGTGTCTAACAAAATTTCAAAACCCCAAAACAGGACAAACAGGACCTTTAACAGGACCTTTAAAAAATCGGTTCTGATCGATTTTGTACCCCCCCCCCCCCCCCCTTCGCCCCAAAAAAATTCTATTCTGGCAAAAAAAAATTGAAACGAATTTTTTCAATAATTGTTAGAAATGAGCAAAAAATTTATTTTAAAAATTCAAGGACAAGGAAGATAGTATCTCACACAGTTTTGCCACTAACGGCCTCTCAAAAAAAAAAGTTCCAAAAAAATTAGCTATTTTTCAATTTTTTTAAATTTTTTTTCAATTACGATTATTTATTGAATTTTTTTTCTATTTTGGCGGGTGGAATTTCAAAATTGTTACAAAACAGGACTTTTCACTGAAAAAGACCCAAAACAGTACAAAAACAGGACAAACAGGACAAACAGGACCACTCAGCCCAAAACAGTACAAACAGGACGAACAGGAGTTGTTAGACACTCTGAAAAGGAACGCCTAGGACCAACATTACTTAAAAAACGAAAATAAAAACCTTGATTTGGAAAGTAGCAAGTTTAGAGAAATTCGATTAAAAACATTAACTTTACACGAAATTAATCAAACTTGAACTTTCTGAAAATTTCAATTGAAAAATTCAATTTTAAAAAATTTATTTTTTCACAAATAAATATTGAAAAACTTGAATTCAACAAAAAAGGAAACCCGTTAAGTTCATTTTTAAAATTTTTTTCAATGTTCAAAAAAAAATTCGAAATAAAATATTACAAAATTTCACTCAAAGTTTGAGAAATACCACGGCGACCCTCGCCCTTTGCTCTCATTTAGAACGACTCTTGCACGCCAACGAATGGCTCATCGTATTTCGGAAATGAGATAGCATCGTTTGATGGTCGTTATCTACCAACATAACAAATATCCTTTCTTACGACGTCGCTGTTCCATTCTAAAGAATGATACTCGACGCGAGAGGAGTAGCAAAAACAGCAATAAAACGGAGGAAAAAGATGTAAGCGAGATCGCACCTAAAACTGTGTACGATTCGTTCTTTCTCTCTTATTCCACCCAGCAGCGCTACGATATCCCTACAATGACACACTTGCCTCTTACACGCTAGATTGCCTGTAATAAGTCAACACTCTCCGTATTCTTTGCCACTCTTACACCAAGGACCGAATTTCAGATACGATGGCACAAATAAGACAAAGAAGAAATGACCCAGAAACTATTCTATTTCTTAACTATCACAAATCTGTATGACTTCATTTAGATAAACGTGTATTTCGTTCCTTTTCGTATGCTCTTCGTTATTTTCTTCGTGTAGTTAGTATTTTGAAAATTATGTAATCAAGGTTGTAATTCAACCGGAGACGCCGGAAGATTCAAAGGTCAGAGATCTTGGAAAATGTTTCATCCATAAATTGATGAGAATTCGCATTAATTGAACGAATCGAAGCTTATAGAGCAGCCCTCAAATGCAAAAAAGGGCCTAAATAATAGAGATGAAGTTTTGAGGTTTCACCTGAATTCACGCATTCTGATCTATTTTTTAAAACAGTCAGCCATATCACCAAAGACTCATTGAGTGAAATAGAGGGTATTTTTTCAAAAAACGAGTCAGAATCGGACATGGAACTGGAAGTAGATCAGGAATTGACTCATTACGAGTATGAGGCTGCTGCCCAGGACTACATACTGGTGATTTTGCACGATTGGGACGAAACTCACCCAAAAGGTCAGTCATGATGTAAAACCAACCAAAAATTTTTTTGGTCGATCCCTTCACCTCTACTCCAGTAATAAGGCCATAAATGCCAGAAATTCAATATTTTATATCTTCGGGGGGAATGATTCAAAATTTTTGAAATTTTCCAGAAAATAGTAAGATGGGTGAGAATTTTTCAATTTTTTTTTCAAAATTGAAAGTGTTGTGGGGAAGGTTGAAAATTTCAAAAATTCATGGAAAAAAATTGGGGAAGGGGGGAGACATGTCTGTAATTATTTTTTTAAATTAGTCATACCCTTATAGGCAAATCCCCTGAGTAAACCTTTACAATTAACCCCCCTGCTAATTTTTTATGAGGGTTACATCCCCCTAAAAAACGAGTTTTCGCTTCTATCTCATTTGGATTTGATTTTGCGGTAAAAATAGTTCAATACTTTTTTGTTGTACAGTCAATTTACAACATTTTTTGTGAGGGAAATTTTTTTGTACAACGATGAGCAGAGGAGATAGAGAGTCCTGAAAGAACGGGATTATGTGAAAAATACCATCATTTAAAAACGTGATAATAGGTATAAAATCGTACTAAATTGTATGTATTGGTGAAAATAGTAGTATTATTTAAATTGGTGGTATTAATACCACTTGATCCCCTCCCCTTCTAATGTGCTCCCCACCCTACCCACTTGTATTTATTTAGCAATGGCAATATGATTGAGGGGTGGGGTAGGATGGACTCGTAGAAGGGGAAAGGGTCAAGATACCTTTTTGAACCTATTCACCCATCTACGTGTCCATCCTACCTCACCTCTCAATCAAATTGCCATCGGTTTTTAAATGATGGTATTTTTCAAATACCCCCCCCCCCCTAAAGAACTCTCTATCGCCTCTGCTCATCATTGTACAAAAAAGTTTTCCCCACAAAAAATATTGGAAATTGTCGGTACAACAAAAAAGTACTGAACTATTTTTACCGCAAAATCAAATCCAAATGAGATAGAAGCGAAAACTCGTTTTTTAGGGGGTGAAACCACATAGAAAAATTAGCAAGGAGTCGAGTTTTCCGTAATAAAATTTTTGCTGGCCAGAAATGTTGTTTTTTGTCTAATTTGCCTACACTATTACGGAAAAGTTGAGTATTGGGTCGGAGATAAGGTATGATAAAAATTCAAATGCGCCGCGACGCCATCATAATCTGTTCGAGACCCGATAATAAAAAATTGTAATTTTGGTATAATTATTTCAACCTATATCGCACAAAATTAAATTTTTTTACAATATTTTGACCTTGAAAGGAGTAATCATCACAAAAAAAAACCAACAGAAAACACGTATTTTTTTCAAAGTTGCTATTTTTTTTGACCCTGCCGCCCCCCGACTGAAAAAATATACGTTATGACCAATTTTTAAGAAAAATTCCAGCCATGGCTCCCCCTAATTTTTTTTCTACGGATTTTGAAATTTTCACCCCCCCCCCCAATCTTCAATTTTGCAAAAAAAAATAAAAATTCTGACGTATACTCCGTACACTTTCTTACTGACTATTTTCTGTGAAAATTTCAAAATTTTTGGACCACCCACCCCCTCCAAAGATATAAAATATTGAATTTTTGGCATTTACGCCCATATTACTCGAGTAGGGGTGGGAGATCGAGCCAAAAAAAATTGGGGTGGTTTTACATCATGACTGATCTTTTGGGTGAGTTTCGCTCCAATCGATGAAAGGACGGATTTCACCATTTTACCCGCAGAGGCTCTTTATTTATTCGTGATAAATTCATAGCTACCGGTTTTTTCCCTCTTAATTAAGAATCAACTTAATCTCCAAATATTGGTGTTGGTAGTTAACTAAAAAAAATAAACGTAAAGTCATAATATGATAAAAATCTTCGATTTCCGGTTATTTGAATTTTTCCACGTGTACTTTGTCGTTGGAAGAAGAAAAAAAAACTTCAGGACTCAACTCAGTGATAAATCTAGAACATCAAAATGAAAAATGTTTATTCGATCTCATCCAGATTTTATCTAATTTTTTCTACAACTCATTCTCAAACCTTTTGGTTACGGTATCTTGATTATGAAACGTGATTTAAAAATCAATCAGAAATATATAAAAGTATAACTACACAAATCTAAATTAATTAAAAACATAATTTTAAAACAAATACATTTGCGTATTCGTCGTTCCATTGCGATCGGGATCGTATCGAGCCGGATAATTGTAAATTAACGAATCAGTTTCCTCTTTTATACTAGCAAAGGTCTGATTATTGGATTTCGCTACGTAGACCAGCTGATCATAGAAGTATCGGTTGGCAACGATGGATTTCTCATCACGAGGTATATTTTGACCAGGTTTCCATTCGTAGGCTGGTTTCTCGGGGTGGAATTGAACACCATAGAATGGGTATTTTTTATGCTCTACACTGGCGATAAATTCGACACCATCTTTGGTGGTACTGGTGGATGTTACAATCCAGTCGTTGATCAGAGAAGTGTTTTCGAAGTCGTCCATATGAGCACACCATCTTCGAGGAAAAAATATTCGTTCAGAAGGGAATTTGAATAATATGGTACTTATAATTGACCATGGGAAATACGATAAATTGGGTAGACTACTTACACGTGCCAGTTCATCGTGCTGTTATGGTTTGCCAAAGTATTCAGTTGGTCGGGAGTGAGTCGAGAGAATAGAGCCGTCGTGGATGGATTTTGAGTAAAATTAATAGGGTAATTGTCGTAAAATACGTCACATTTGCGGAGGAAATTATCGTCATCGTTTGCGGCTACGATCAAAAATTCAAACCCTAAGCATACTCCGAGTATTGGAAATACTGTTCCGTTATCGTTTATCTGTCGAATTGGATTTCAATCATGATTGTAATACGTCTAAATTATATAATTTTTAATTGGAAATATGACTGATAAAAGGATTAATTACTTTCTTGGCCAGTTTGTATACAGTTCTCACTGATTCGTAGTAAGGGTTACCTTTGCCATGTTTTGCTCCACCGCCAGGAAGAACGATCCCGTTAACCGATTTTAAAAGATTTCTAAATATAATCAAAATTCAAGCTAGAAAAATCTAATTTTGAGCAGATTTGAAAATACGAAAATTCATTGCTCACTCGTAATAAGATTCGGGTTTACCGGTGACGATAGGTACAACTCTGGCTCCAGCACTTTCGGTAGCTTTCACATACGATGTCGAGATGAAACTCGTATGAGCTGGGAAAAAGGGTAAATAATGAGGGGGTATTTCTTGAGACAGAACTCCCACAATTGGCTCGTCATTTAATTCGATCGACAACACGTGAACCGAAAAACAAAATGAAAACAGAACTATCGCCCCTTGCATGGCGTTTTCGTAAAATTTTACAAAGTAACCGAAATTAATTTTCAAATTGACACAAATAGCGTTGAATTTAATAAATTGACTGCACAAACGTGAAATATTCGAGACGAATCGATCTCGTAATGTCGAATTTTCATTAAGTCTTGTTTTTATACTCGTAGTTTTCGATTGTGACTTGATTGAAAATTTAATTTCACTTATGTAGATAATTATGGTATTACGTATTTATCATTCACGATAGATTGAAAATTTAATCTGATAGTAAATGCAAAACACCGTTTCGGGAACCTGTTTGACCTTCAACGGAAAAATTAGAGATGATCACGCGTCGATGACGGCGGCGAATACTCAAAAAAAACGATTACCTATTCTAGAACGTCTGTACAAAAATCCATTAAAGATATTCTCTCCGATTTTTGGACACGGGAGTGAGAGAGAGGTACAGCTATACAGGGTGTTCAAAAAAATTTGTAAACCAAAAAGCTTGACTTAGCTTGATCTTTGGGAATGACTTTTTGCATGAATTTTTGGGGAGGGTCACCCCTCGAAACTTGGACAAAAATCTCAGAGGGAGGGGAGGGGGTAAAAATGAAAAATTTGCTGACCAGTCATATTGAAAGTATAGAAAACGAAATTTCTTGCTTTTTATGTGCTACTTTTATGACTTTAAAAAAAAACTATAACAAATTCCTTAATAACCTCCCCCTCGTGAAAAAATTGAAAATTTCATTTGAGATCGCCTTCGAGTCTTTCAATAAAATTAGAAGAATACAAAATATTCAATTGTCTGAGATGGAAGAGAAGAGACCATATCATAATTTTTAGGAAGAATTGTGTCAAATTACTCAGCCCGAGCGAATTTATTGAGAAAATTTTTGGAAAAAGGACCCAAAATCTGAAATTTTTTCATCAACGTTCGTGTTTTTTTCGTGTTATGTTCTGACTTCCAAAAAAAACAATATCTATGGACTCATCTCCATCGATGGATTTTTGAAAAACTTCTCATCGAGATCGTTACCGAGTCTTTTTATACATGAGAAAGACAATTTTTTTCATTTGAAAATATCAATTGTCTGGACTGGAAAAGAAGAAGGTACATACCCTGATTTTGAAAATAAAATCGTGTAAATTTATTAAGCCCGAGCCAAGCGAGGGGGGAAATTTTGAAGAAAAAGGCATTCAAGAGCTAAAATTTCTCCACTGTTTTAATCAATGTTTTAGTATCGAAAGGGAGGCGAAATCTTCAACCCTTATTTCTTTCAAGGAAAAATTTTAGATCTTACATGCCCAAGCAAAGCGAGAGCTAGAATTAGAAAAATTGGCGATTTTCAACAAAAATTAAAAAAAAGAGCCCCAAAACGAATATTAACGGAAAAATTTGTATTTTTTCACTTTTAGAAAAAAGATATCCATTAAGGGTAAATGGAAGTTTTTTATATTTTTGAAAAAAAGCTTGACCTTTCGAGTGAATCAGGGTAAATTGATCAAACAGCTTGACTTTTCAGTACCGCATGACTTTTTTGAAAAAAATCTTGACTCATCAGGACCGTTAGACACCCTGCTATAGGTAGGTTTACCGCGATCACACGCCATCGACGCGTGGCCATCTCCAATTTTTCCGTTCAAGGTCAAATAGATTCCCGAAACGCGTGTTTTGCATCTACTTCTGATCCATCTTTAGAAATATCATAATTCATAAATCTTATTGCTTAATTTTTTCCCATTAAAGAAGAAATTAGTCTTTGATTAGATAGTACATCCACTGAAAAGTTCCATTTGCAGTACATACATAGTATTATGGGAGTCTTCTATCGCCCAAATTACGAATTTTATTGAATTTGCTTCATCAAAATCTGATAATTTTGATCAAATGCCAAGGACAGGATTTGTGAAACGAAAAACATTACTGTTCATGCCAATTTAAATTTCAAAAGCAGTCATAGATCGGTAGGATGTCTTCATATTTTCAAGCACATTTTCTGTTTCCTCGACGTCGCAATTGCTACAAATTATCATTTTTTTTTCAAATTGAAAAATCAAATACTCAAATAACAAACAAAGTCAAATTCAAACTTTTTTTTGTTATTTGTGCTCCATAATTCGAACACGAGTCTTTATTTATGGCATGTAAATAAAAACCTGAAATTATCAGCCCAGCCATATCCGATCAGATAAAACGTAATTGAAATCAGCGTCTTCGAAAACTCTGATTTCGATGCGCATGTCGATTTTTCTTGTCAAAATGTTACCCCCTCCCTTAAATAACCTCATTTCTTCCCATCTCTCCGCTTGAATCGTGAAACCGATGAAATATTTGAAATCAGCGTCTCCAAAAACCTAGATTGCAATACGTATATCGATTCTTGTCAAATTACTACCCCTTCTCCTTGATAAATCACATATCCTCTCACTTGAATTCAGTAGAGAATTACCGACTTATCTAGAATCAGGCACACCAGAAAATATAATTCAGTAACTTACTCCCAGATTACAATTTCAGCTTTAAAGCGTCAAAATTTGGCAACATGCTCGTCAAAATTGACCCCCCTCATGCGAAAGAAAATTTATTTAAAAGAGGATTGGGGTGATTTTACCTGAAAATACCATATTTTTCTCATTTTTTACTTTCCCATATTTTTCTGAGGTTCCTTTAAAAAATCACATACATATTTTGCTTCTTTAATTTTTCTGCAAAAAGTAGGAGAAAATTTGTTAAATTTTAGAATAGAAAAATGAAATTTTTATTTTATCAAAATGCAAAATTCGTAAACTACTGATCATTTCAAGTTCAAGGCGTCTACTGAATACGAAAAATTCAAAAAAAATGAACGAATTTTGTTGAACGAGTACAAAAAAGTACGAATTTTTGCTGAAATCTGGAATGTTAAAAAAATTACGATAATTCAGCTTCAGATCGTCTTTCTCTGCGAAATTTTCTCCCTCGCTTCGTTTCGGCTCTATTTCTTCACTGACGCAATGACTGATACTTTTCACATTCTCTTTTTGTCTTCAAAAATCTCTGTCTTTCCTCTTCATTCGATTCAAATTTATTCAAGTACATATTTGGTGGGTCTGGCTGGATAGCTGGAAATTTTGAATGGGTCTGCATAAAATTTATCGAATGAATTGGAATTCGTATTTTGTTTAAGAAAAGGAGTGTGAGAAAAATATTGAAAAACAATAATTTTCGGTCCGGGAAACAAAACGGTATTTCATTTTTGCAATTTAGTAGAATTGAAAAATCCATATTAAGATTATTCAGCAAAGATTTTCTCAAAAACGAATTTTTTTACAATTTTCAAAATTTTGAATGTACTTACTTAGTAAAAGTTTCAAAGACAAGAAGACCAGAAGGGAGGAAATAATAAGAATCGAGCCCAAAAAGTGAATTTATTACCAGGTTTTTTCGAAGCCTAAATCTAAGTATGACCTCCTAACCATTCTCCTCCCATCATTCATACGAATTTTGAAAAAAAAAAAGGTGTAAAATGTAGAAATTCGTTATATAAACGACTTCGCCGTAAAACAAAAATCGCTTCAAATTGAGAAAATCGAAACCACAACCGATATGTCAAAGATTGAAATCTCAGAGGTGTGTTGATGGAAGAGAAGGAGGACTCGGAAATATTTATTCTTACGTAGAATACTTTTTTTCACCTCGTGTTGAAAATTCTATAGACGCACCGGCCAATGCCTTGGCTTTTTTTCAAATCACCGAATTCTATGCTTAATCTCGACACTGATATGAGATAATGGATGGCAAAATCTTCCAGTAACGCTTATGGCAATTAAAATTCTCTCGTTTGGGGGTGAAGGAACTTTTGACGATATTAGCGAAAAAAATTGTACAAATCGAACCCTCAAAACACGACTATTACGAGTATCTGAGTGCATATCGAATCGTCAAAATTTATGTTAGATTTGAAATCTTTGCTAGAATACTAAAAAATATGAAAAAAATATTTTATATCGCCATCCTAGGAAATATTAATAAAAAAAAAATCAAAGAAAAAAATTGGTATGTTATTCGTACGAGGTGAATACGTGAGGAGGGTGACTACGACGACGAAGACGACAAAAATAAGCTAAAACAAATATAATACGAAATGTATACAAATAAAATATGAAGTACAAATAAAAGCGATGAAAACGGAAAATACAACAACGTTATTTAGCGATTGTACGCGTGTGAGTGCATTTCACATATACGTACACGTGTGTACCGTACATTTATACGGTATACAGCGAATATGGCAATGTAGGTAATAGGTATATACGACGAAAGATTCGTACGTACCTTTAATATATTTGATAGCAAATAAACTACAGTTTTATTGTGTTTATTTAAAATGTTATATTCGAAAACAATGTATTTTTATATAGTTATTCGTATTTTATAGCATACAATGCGAAATAGAAACGTCTGTTGAAAAATCATCCCATGCTACTGATTCGGAGGGTGAAAAATCCAATTGCCAGGCATGTGATTGCGATTACTAAGGTGGAGGAGGAGGCGGAGGGTGAAAAGGTTTTTTGGATTTCGTCAATTTTCGATGTTACAGTTTGAGTTGACCCCTTCCAGAAAAATTTTCAGTCTCACGTGAAGCCTGTGAAGTGAACTGGGGTGTTCCAATAAGACTATTTTTGAAAAAAACTCACTTTTCATGTTTAAATCTCCTATTAGTCTGGGAGCCGAACCTACCAAAATTTAACCGAAATAATTGAAAGCTGGCACCTGTCCCAAAAGTTAGTGTATGAACGCCTAATTCAAAAACAACCAGTCTGCCGATCCGCAGCTGCTGCTTTCAAGCACAGCGAAAGCTCAAAAGCAGTTTTAAAGAACAGTTTTCACCGAAAATCGAAAAACAAAAAAATTCTAAAAAAACCGAAATCCGAACAAAAACCGAGAACGAAATGTTCGAAGAACCGAATCGAGAACGAAACCCGAATTTTTTTGGTTCTTTGGGTTTCAGCTCGGCGATTAAGGTAATTGTTTTATTCGTTTCATTCGAGTTTTATCATTTTTGATTTTTTTTAAACCTTGGGTTAAGGTGATAGTTTTATTCGAGTTTTATCATTTTTGATTTTTTTTTAAATCTTGAATTAAGGTGATTGTTATATTCGTTTTATTCTAGTTTTATCATACGTAATGCGCTCTGTGAAATAGGGCCACAAGTCGGAAATGTAATTTTCTCTGTGCAGCGAAAAAATCGAATTGAAGTCGCGAAAACTGATTTTTTAAAAATATTTTGAGAGAACATACCTACGTTAAAAAACTTTTCGCATAAAATTTCAGCTTGGAATAATTTTTTGAAATAAAAATTTTACAAGTGCCGTATCTTCGTTATGTTTAAACCAGTTTTTGATTTTTTCCCCTTAAAATGTTCAGAATACCTTCCATTATCATTTTGGGCCAAAAAATTGATTTCGTTTTTCTCCGACTTGTGACCCTACTTCACAGAGCGCATCACAATATTTAATTTTTGTTTTAAAAAAATCGACTTCATCTGCAGATAATTATGCTGAATGTTTTATTCGAGTTCATATTGTTTTTAGAAATTAGGCTGTTTCAAACTTATTAAAACTTTGATTTTTGAACACTTATTTTTCCTTTTTTTTTTTAGCGTTGATTACTCGACCCATCTACTAACACTTTTTCCCGAAAAGAACCGAAAATTTTGATGAAGAACCAAAAACCAAAAAAGGACCAAAAACCGAACGAAAACCGAATTTTTTGAGAACTGAAACAAAAAAAAACGAAAACCGAAAACTGAAAAGAACAAAAACAAGAACTGAAAACAAAATTTCAAATTTGAGAACCCAAAAACGAAAACCAAACCCCGAACTGAAATTCATGGGAACGAAAACCGAAAACCAAATCCGTTATTTTCGGTTCTTGCAACACTGCTCAAAAGTTCACAATTTTCATGAACTTTCAACTGAAAATATTGATGGTCGAAAGAGGCATCAAATTGCAGGATTTTTTACGCTGAATCCGAATATGTAGGTCTGCCGACCCCTAAGTGCTGCCAAAGGGTTGACAGACGGGGTAAAAGGGGGAAAAATTCGAAAAATTCAAAAAAAATCGCATAATTGAGTTGAAATGGGTTTATAAATGGTTTTTAGAATTACACAAGAATAGGGATGACTTTTCAACTTCAAAATTTCAATAAATTTTCATATCTAGGGGGTGGGGTGTGGGGAGTATCAACAGATTCATGCAAATGGGCATGTGATACATCAAAATATGTTTTCTGGGTCGTAGAACTCAATTATGACAATATTTTTTTCATTGAAGGTAAGGGTGCGGGGGTGGTACCCGTTTACATCAATTATAATTATTTAGAATAACATATTTTTATTTAAGAAATCAAAATAATGAAAACCGGTACCACCCCCTTACCACTTACCTTCGAAGAAAAAATAATGTCTGAAAATTTTTTGAAATTTTGAAGTTGAAAAGTCATCCCTATTCTTGTGTAATGCTAAAAACCATTTATAAACCCATTTCAACTCACTTATGCGATTTTTTTTGAGAATTTTACCAAAATTCTGTGAATTTTTTCCCCCTTTTCCCCCGTCTGTCAACCCTTTGGCAGCACTTAGGGGTCGGCAGACCTACATATTCGGATTCAGCGTAAAAAATCCTGCAATTTGACGCCAATTTCGACCATCAATATTTTCAGTTGAAAGTTCATGAAAATTGTGAACTTTTGAGCTTTCGCTGTGCTTGAAAGAAGCAGCTGCGGATCGGCAGACTGGTTGTTTTCGACTTAGAGGTTCATACACTAACGTTTGGGACAGGTGCCAGCTTTCAATTATTTCGGTTAAATTTTGGTATGTTCAGCTCCTGGACTATATCGCTGATATTTCCTCATTTTTGGTGTCGCCATCCTCGAAATCATCCAAAACTCCTTCGAGTTTTAAGAAATTTCTGAAAAGGTAGAATTTTTCTCTTTCGTTACTTCTTTGCTCATTTTTTAAAATATTTATTTTTTTTCAGCATATATGTACTTTTTTCAAAGAAGGAAAATTTTTCTATTTTCCAGAAATTCTTTGCCAATGTCCAGAATTCTGTACCTAGTTTTGAACAGAATTCGTGCATTGACTTATTCCTAAACATTTTTGGTTCGAGTAAGTACAATACTCTTCAAATTTGAATAGACGACATTTTTGTTCTGTTTTTTAGGCGACAAAAACTGATGGAAGATTTCCATTCGACTAATTTTTTTCAATCTTTTTATATTTCTAATAGTTTTTAATCAGGTTTTACAATTTGTAAATTTGATTTGATCTAGAATTTCCATTTTTAGGGGTTTCAAGGTTATTTTTTTTCCTCGAAATTGAGGATCTTCAAGGTTTTATCGATTTTCAAAGTTTTGTAGCATTTCATTTAACCTTAAACTTCTCTTAGTCAAATTTTTATCGTGTTTCAGTTTCAGATTTTTTTTTGGTCAAAGTTTTATACTTTTAGCTGTGTTCGTTGAAATTTTTATTCACTTTTAGTTTTTGGATTTTAGGAAATTCGAAGTTTTTTGTCGAAACTTCTATTGCGTTTTTCCATTTGGATTTTTGGAAAATTTGAATTTTTCAGTTTTTTTAAAATTGATTATTAGTTTCTAGATTTTAAGAATCTGAAAGTAAGTTCAAAAGTTTTCAAGCCCTTGCAATTGCCAACGTCAGCGGAAAATTAGAGAAAAATGGCGTCTAGCTTATCGAGTGAACTTGGTTCAACATCACACCAATAATTATGCAGAAATCAGTGTTGGAATTTTTAAGGAAACTGTTTTGGGACGAATTAAATTATACAACTTTATGGCGATAATAGAATTTGTTTGCTCAACAATTGAAATTTTTTATCAACGGAAATTAAGGGAGTTTGCTGATGGTAGAAATTCAAAACAACGGCGTTTCCTGCAATGAATGTTGAAAAAATGAGCTTACTTTGAAAAAGCTGATATATTTTGCCGTTATTTGCGAACTTATAAATTTTTGACGTCCCAAATCAAGGGAAAAAGTAACGTTCGATGCGAAGAAATAAAGACATGGATTCTACCAGGGACAATGCAGTATTCCTCGCGTTTTAAAAATGATCCCAAGGCAAAGAATTTGAAACGCTCGAACGAATAAAACAAATTTGAAACAGGAACTAATTTCTTTCACTATCTCGATCCACCCATCTTCATCCGATCCAAAACTTCACGCCATCGTTTTCACTCAAGACGAACATAAACCTACGCGTTAATAAATTTGCCTACTCGGTTCGCCGTAAATACCGAACTCGTTGCTTTTCAATACTGGCAGTCGGCGAATTCGCACAATTCGACCAACTTTTGAAAAATAAAGCGTTCGAAATTTTCGCACGAACTTAACAAAAGGTTTAGATTGGCGAAAAGCAAAGAGGAGAGGGGGGAAATCTGAAAGAATCTCGCGATTCCGTTCCGTCGACCGCGAAGTAAACAGCGAAACACAACGAGATTCGAAATTCTTATTTTTTTAACGCCCTAATTACAACGAAATTGAATTTTAAGTACTAATAAACACAAATGAACGAATTGTGAAAATGAAAGGAAAACGACCATAGAGTTTGCGGGTAGCGGGGTGGCGAAAATGATCCTATTGTCGAAGCTCGCTTACGCACGGATTCCAGCGACTCTCCCGCGCTTACTAATTCTTCGCTTCGATAAATCCGCTAATTATAAGCGACGTTGGAGGAGGCTGGGTGAAGCGGTTTTATACAGATTGGTATTTTTCTGTCACTGGTATAGGAACAGCTGATAGCTTCTTTCGATTATTTTCGCCGAAAAATGAGATTTCGACAATCTAATTCCAAATTTATTAAGCTTCTCCTGATCATTTTCTTCAAAAAATTCGATTTCGATAATCAAATTTCCATTTATTCTAAGTTTCATTTTTTTTTTAATTCTTCAATTTTTATTTTTATTCAAAATTGTATCCAAAACTAAACCATTGTTTCAAATAAATTTTTTTCAAAATTTTTCAAACTTTGATTTTCATTTTTTTTTTTAAATTGTTGAGCTGGAAGAATTTTGAAAAACATTGAATTAAAAACTTCGTCAAAAAAATGGTAAACATACATATGAAATTGAAAAGAATTATGAAAATGAAAATTGGAAAAATTCCGAGAAAACTTGAATTTACAGTTCACGATTTTTGTGAACTTTCATTTTAGAAAGGTTTCAGGAAAATTCGTATTTTCATTTTTTTCAATTACTGGTTCCTTTTTCCTACTCTTTCTTGTAAATTTCAGGGTTTGGTGTTTTTTTTAAATTTTAATCGATTCGATTTTTTTGGAAGAAGCATGTGTTTTTTCATTACGATGTTTTTAGATAATTTAAATAGGTTTTCAATATTTTTTTCAGCGCTGCGGCTTCCTCCAAGGGTCGCTCTGGATCGAACTTCCCTGGGTCTTGAGGTTTCTCCACGAACCACCATGAAAATATCTCACTAAAAAGCTCAAGGTGGTCCAGAGTGACCCTTGATACTTTCCACATAAAATAGTTTTCAAAATATTTATTTATTATCACTTAGGGGAGGGAAACTGTAAAAAGTTGTTTACATAAGCAATTCAGCATTTAAAAAATACGACACAAACAGCAAAAAATTCCAACCCAAAGTGAAAAAAATTACAACAAAATTGTAATAAAAGAAGCAAAAACAATTTGATGAAAAAAAAAACATCAAGAGAAAATACAACAAGCTAATAAAACGCGTTGTTTAACCTCGAATAAGATCGAGAAAGGGAGAAAAATGAGATAAATAAATCCCCGACGCGAATATATTTTTCGCATTTCAAATACTTACTATAAACGCGCGTAAGTGTTTATTGGTAGCTATTGCTGAGCCGAGACGAGGGTGCGAAACAGAACAGCAAAAAAAGAAGAGGAAAAAGGAACGCCAACGAAGTCGACATTTTCCTCTATTTAAATGCCAACAAGTAGCAGTAAATTTATAAATTCGTAGAAGAACCCTTCCGACAATGAAACAGAAGAGATGAAATAGGTAAATACGAACAGGGCCAAAAATAAATCCTACCCTTTATATCGTTCGATTTGGAGGTAAATCGAATTTTTCTCAAAATCTTTCGCCACATGTATGTATCAACAATCATTTCAGGTGGCATGGAATAGTGATAAGGCAAATGTCTCATGATTCTGTAGACGCCCACGTTATGGGTCAAATTTCGAGCTTGAAATTCGGAACTTCATCTATGGGAATGGAGAGAGAGAAAAAAAGGGACACGTGTGCATTATTTCTAATATTTTTTCTACTTTTTTTGAAGCCAAGTAATACTAAATTATAAATTTTGTTTATATTTGATCTAATTTTTGTAATTATGACATCTGGATGCAGAAACCACCCTTAGGGATCAAAAATTATTTTTTGAGTTGAAACTTCACAAAGCGTAGAGCATCCTCTTGACTTTTTTGATAAATTAATTTATTTTTCTCCTTTTAAATAAAACAATTTGAACTTTTCAATGCCGGATCAAAATCCAACTACATTTCCGGACTAAATATAACATTCAAACATATAAAAGAGTAGCCGGTTAAGTATAGGGTTTTGGCCTTGGAAACCGATTTTGACCGTTCCTACCTTAAAATGTTCCCCTAATCTGGCAATTAAGTTTGACACCATTTTTGGACCCCTAGCTCAAGTATTGGGGGGAGGGGCTAAAATATGTGTTTTTATTCATAATTTTTTCATTTTTCGCCAAATGCAAATAGAAATTTCGCGTTTTTTTAAATAGCTTCTAAAAGGTTAAGAGAACCCAAAAAAAATTTTTTCTCGAAATTTTTGGGCACTCCCCCCCAATTTATGCCCTTTTCAAAATTTTGAACCCTCCTT
Source organism: Pseudococcus viburni (assembly GCA_033439095.1). Lineage (NCBI taxonomy): Eukaryota > Metazoa > Arthropoda > Insecta > Hemiptera > Pseudococcidae > Pseudococcus > Pseudococcus viburni. The sequence continues at coordinate 645,750 of JAVBJF010000132.1, forward strand.
TTGGGATGAAGGGTCAAAGGGGCAATAGAATTTTTTCCTCAAAAGAAGCGTTGTTTACCCATAAGTATGTCATGAAAATTTTGAAAATTTTGAACATGTGGAACATTGTCAAAAAAAATAAAAACTAACCCCCGCGTGGTGAAATACTCAAAATTCACGTAAATAAATACCTCCAGCACAAGTAATTGGGAAACTAGTTACCAAAGTCGATCATCACGAAAATATTTCATTTTGAGGACCACAGAATATTGTGAAAAAGGGCCCACACCATTGGCCTCCCTTACCCCTCCCCTTCCCTTCCCCCACCCATGTGGTCGTTGTGATAAATAAAGTAATAACCGATATTGGTGTCGTTTTCATATGAATCAGACCTTCTGAAAACGATTTCGAAGTCCAATTCCCATTTGAACCCCACCCCTTAATCGTCAAATTGTCATTCAATACTATTTGGCGAAAAATGAACGAAAAATAAATATGTACCAGTATGATTGAAAAGCATGTTGATTGATAGGTATCTCTTCAAACTTATGTAATGTATACTTGGGTATACCAATTTGACGATTAAGTGAGGGAGGGGGGGGGGGGTTGTGGTGGTGGTTCAAATGGGAATTGGACTTCAAAATCGTTTTCAGAAGGTCTGATTCATATGAAAACGACACCAATATCGGTTATTACTTTATTTATCACAACGACCACATGGGCGGGGGAAGGGGAGGGGTAAGGGAGGCCAATGGTGTGGGCCCTTTTTCACAATGTTCTGTGGTCCTCAAAATGAAATATTTTCGTGATGATCGACATTGGTAACTAGTTTCCCAATTACTTGTGCTGCTGGAGGTATTTTTCAGCATTTTTCGTTGATTAGATCAAATTTTCATATTTTTCAGGACGATGAGGTAATTTTGAAATTTCAAAAATTCTCCAAAAATCGAGAAATGAACTTCAGCACCTGAAATTTTGAATACGAGGTCCTGTTATAAATTATAATATACTTTCGATTTTTTTTTGTTTGGACTCAAAACTTGTTTTTGAGCTGGGGTACCTCCCTCGTAAGAAAGTATTGATACAGCAGTTTTCAAATAATTTTTTTTTTTCAAATTTTGTTCTTCTTTTTACCCCACACAAGTATACTCCTATCTGTAACATATGTTTTTCCAGATAATAAAAACTACTTTCATACGTATAGCCAGTTGTCAGAATTGCAATATATTTCACCCTTGCCGATCAGATGATGGCAAATTAACTGAAAGGTACAATCTCGTCTGCACTTTCACTAATGCAAAAGGCGAAAATAAAGTCAGTTTGTGAGAACTAGACAAATATGAAACCTTTGTGTATAATACCAACAGTTTTAAAGAAGTTCGGGAAGGAAACATGCAGAAAAAGCACCATTCAGGATGTAAATTACCTTAATGAATCTTTTTTTTTCTGTCCATTACAAATTTCTTGGTGGGCGCCATGTTTTGGTCCTTCAATCTAAAATCTGTTTTTTTCTTCTTTTTTGATTTTGTCTGTTTCGTTCTTTCTTAGACCCGAAACTTACATTTTTGATGTTACAATTTCAACCAATCGTTTTATCACTTCAGTTCGTCTCATATAACAATTAATATCAACTTTCCAATGGTTGAAACTTTCATGATGAATCGAAAAAAAAAACACCAAAATTCGAAAAAAAGAAACTACAAAGAGGTGATGCACGATTTCAAATTAGCAACATAGGCATCGAAGCCAGTAACTGATTGGACTGTAAAGAAGTGAATGTTTTATTGAGCTTCCACCAGCAAAACGAGATGAAAAATTGTACACGAAAAGCATTTAACCATCAAACCATGACCTGGGAATCGTAAAGAGATCCAGAGTCATTTGGTCAAATTCTGCTGCTGAGATAATGGTTTCTCACCTCAAAATCTCGAATAAATTCAAAACCTTAGAAATATCATCCCCTGTTACAAATCGCTGATAAAAATTCGATTCCACTCTCCAGTTCAAAAATGTCGCTCGCTCCTCCAGTTGAAATTTTGGAAAACACCAAAAAATTCAAAAAATTCAAACCCAACCCAACCAAACACCACATACCGCAATGCAATCTCAATCAAGGTAAAATATGAAAATTGAAAAAAACTAACGACACGGCAGCTCACCCGCGCCCCACCGTATTCGCCCAAAGGCAAACTGCTAGATATTGCGACGCAAGGGGGCGTAAAAAGAATGCTCAAAAATCCATAAAGCTTTCAAAGGTTTTGAAAATATGTAAAATATGGCTGGGGCTAGGTAAGCTGGCGGCGGCGAACGAATTCTTGGCAGGTAAAAGCGTGTTTCGGGTGAAAATGTTAATAAAGCTAGAACAAAAATATGGCTCTTCCAACAGTAGTTTGCAAACAGCGGCAATATACGGAGCGGTGTTGAGGAGCCGGAGCGACGTCGACAGCACTGGCACATTGGGTTGTTGACTGAAAAGTGCTTATTGGGCACGGAGCCAATAATTCTGCGTACGAGATTCGTGGAAGCTTGAATTTGTTATCGGCAATTGTACACATTTCGCGGAGTTTTAACAACGTCGTCGTGTATTATTTTTTCCACCTTCCAAGTGGCGTTTTTTTTTTCGTTTTCATTTTCATTTCGTCGTCGTCATCGGCGAACAAATCGTCGTAAATTTCCACCTACTTTAATTCGCACCGGCCTAGATGTAGTGGACGGGGAGGCTTTCGAAACGAGAGGAATTTTTCATCAGCAGGTGCTTCACAGACGATGAAAATGATCGTGCAAGTAGGCACCAAACGTTGCTAGTAATCGTAGTGGCGTATTAGGGCTTCCCTCTGTTTTTTATATTTATTTTCGTTTTAGTTTATTTTTTGCTGTTTCGTTTTTGTAGCGCAGGCTGTTGGAAAATTAATACGCAAAATGAAATGCCAATGAAAGTTGTACGATTTAAAGAAAATATTTAACGTTTCCAACGATTTGACTAAAGGGTGGCGAGGGAACGAGGGAAGGATTTTTTCGAAATAAATTTTACGCGACGGTGAGTTTTATTGGCAGGTTGTTTTTCTTTTTATCGAATTGTTTATTATGTTCGAGTTCGTGAGAAAAGTTTTCGTTAAATGTCGAATGAAAACGTAATAAGGCATATATTTCTAATATATTATCGAAGGGAGAATTTTTTTCTGTTCGGAAGAGTCGTAAATACCCATGTTTTTGGTATTTTTCCACTGCTCCCTGAGAAAGCAAATAGAATCAGTTTGTATTTTTTTTCAACTTTCAAATTTAATGAAAAGTGGGGTATCTCTTTTCTCCGAGAATCTTCAGTAAAAAAATAACCCAAAATCGAAAGAAGAAAGGGGTGACGAAAATTTGCGGGAATTAAAATCATGAATTTTTTTCAAACACGAAAAGAGTACAGCAAGATAAAAGTGTTCATTTTTCTGTTTTTTTTTTTTTTTTTAAATAGATAATGATGAAATATTTAAAAACGTCTGACTAATTAATACCTAATATGATGTCATTATATGGGTGCGAAATTAGTTGCGGAATGGAGGCTACACTGAAGATTTCCGCGTGCTTTATTCATACTAGCTACTGGGAGGGGGGAGGTGTTCTTCCAATCTCATCTTTTCGTTTTTCACCAAATGTAGATAATAATTTGGTGGTTCGTAAAATTGATTTCAAAGGGTTTGGGAAAAATAAATTTTTTGTGCCATTTTTCGGATAGTTATTTCATTTAAAAAAAATTTAGCGGCCATTTTGTAAAAAAAGTTTCAGAGGTACAGTCACCATTTTGTTTTTTTTTCGGAAAATGAGTTATTTAATGTTAATTTTATTTTATAGGCTCAACGAGTTGGAGCTGGTGCAAACATAGTCAAAAAAAAGAAGAAAATTGACCACCCGTCTTGTCAAGCCCGAACTGTGATGTCCATTTCCCACGGTGCTCTCGTGAGAAATACAATGTTCGCGGGCGCAGTGCTTCTCACGAGAGGGTCGTGGGAAATGGACATCACTGTACGGGCTCAACACGACGGGCGGTCACTTTTCACTTTTTTTGACAATGTGTTTGTGTTCCTCTAACTCTCTAAAATCAATTCGAAAAAACACATGAAATCCCTTCTCCCAACAACATTTGCTGTAGGGGTCCGAGATTTTTGTCAATTTTTTTTTCATTTTGACTGACCTTTTGGGGTAGGTTTCTTCAAAATTCCTTTCGGGGACAATATCACCATTTTTCCTGTTACACGAAGATGCCAATATACATCACATGAATTTCAATAGATACTCACCTGAAACAGAAAAATAAAAAATGATACTTAGCTTATTATTGCTATAACCATTTATCAGGAGATTTATGTGTTGATTGAAAATTCAATCACAATCTGCATAAATTAATTCATTCGACTGTTTTATGTGAACGAAGTTGTAGATCGTGATTCATGGTGTTTACTGGATCTGGAAAATGAAAATTCGTGCTATTTTCGTGTTTTCTGTGTCATTTTAATACAATTTTTCGTGCTCCAAATTTCCCTAAAAAGACATCCCTCCCCTTGTGTACACTCATTTTAAAGGAAATTTCAAGCACTTTTTCAGCACCCCCTTGTGTATACTCGTTTTGAAGGTGATTTTCAGCACTTTTTGGCACGGCATCCCCTGTTTCATTTTGATGAAATAATATTCTAAGGAATAATAACACTGTGTCCACTATATTTCAGAAATGATTTTCCCTGACTTTTCCAGGTTATCCAGACTAATTTTTCGATTTTTTCCAGTACTTTTAAATATGATATTCGTAAACCGACCGGAGGGGGGGGGGTATTTTTCTTTAAATTTTGCATAAGAATGATACAAATTGCATAGAGTCGTAACGAATTTTTTTCAAAATCACTAGATAATTTTTACGAGATCTTTAGATGCTCCTTTTCGGGCCAAAAAAAAAAGATTTAAATTCAATTCTGAAAATGTTTGAACCCATCCAACTCCCCCTCAACACAAAAATTTGACAATTCGAATTTATTACCTACAAAAAAAAATTCAAATAAAAAGGAAAAACAAAGTATTCCAACGCAAAATTAAATTTTTAAAAATGAAATAAATAATGCCAGGGTGTCTACCAAATCAAGCGAATGAACATTCGGATTTTTCCGGACTGAAAATTGAAAAAAAATCCCCCCCCCCCCCCAAAAAAGTGAAACACATGCCACAAATTTATAAATTCGCATAATCCCTGCAATTTTTTAGTTTGTACCAATAAATAAAAAAGTCAATGAGAAGGTGAAATATAAATCATTTCATGAAAACATAGAAATCGTGATGAGCCCGAGCGAAGCGATTGCGAAAATTTGCGAAAATTTCTGTAAAAAAAGATCTTCAAAAGATAAAAATTCACCACTTTTCCCTCATACATCTTTTCCAAAACATGGTCAATAATTTCGAATTCTTTTTCATTCCCTTATCTTTTTTTCAACACCGTGGTCAAGGCATCATGACATTTCTTTCTCATCACAGCTCATTAAAAAGTAAGTTTCCAAAATCTTAAGATTTTACATAAATTCTGCAGAAAGAGTGTAAATTACCCCGAGCGTAGCGAGTTAAAATTTTTTTTGAAGAATTCATAATTTGATAGACGAAGAATTTTATCAAAAAATTATGAATAAAAAAAGGAAATAAAAGATGGAATAATGTAGCCAGATTCGCCCGAGTGGAGCGAGGGCAAATTTTTTTGAAAAATTTATAATGAAATAAACAAAAAAACACTTTCCTAAATGATTTATCTTGGGATTTTCGAAAAATTCCAAAATTCCCTGACTTCCAGACCACGAAAATCCGGTTTTCCAGAGAATGGACACCCTGAATAACGGCAAAAGGCAAAAAATGATTAAAAAATTGCCCGAGCGAAGCGAGGACGGAAATTTTTATAAAAAAATTTAAGTTGCAAAATCACTCAACAGGTAATCAATCGATTGAAAAATGTTGAAAATTCGTGCTATTTTCGTGTTTTCGTGCCACTAAACCGACTTCCGTGCCATTTTCGTGTTTTGCGCGTTTTTTTGTGATCAGTAGACAGTAGACACCTTGATTCTGGAACTGGAGTCAGAGGACCCACATCCGACACCCCCCCTGCTCCGGAGATTGAGATCCCGATAGGCTGACATGAAATTTTGCCAGAAATTTACAGTCGAAAGTACTAAAAAAAAAAGAATTTGAGCTAAAACAATCGCCTAACAAAAAAACAAATGCAGGCATCAAACACAGATTTTGGGGAAAAATAGTGACTTTATGAGGCAAAAAGCGACCAATTTTTCAATTTTTTTATAAATAAATACGCACCCCTCCCTGCTCCTAATTTTTTCATAACGCAAACTCTATTTTTCTCTGCGATAGTGCAGAAAAAACTTTTATTTTCTGAAAAAAAAATTATTGATAAATCTTTTCTTGAAACTATACGAGTTTAAGAATAAGCTCTAAATATTTAACTGAAAAAAATAATTGATACAACTTTTTTTTTAGAAATATCAGCATTTTTATTAATTTTATGCAAGAGAGGTAGGCTTTTTGAACGAAAAAAGTGACCAATAGTGACCTTTTGGCAAAAAAGTGACATTTAGTGGCCAAGCTTAGAAATGGGGACAAGTCACTAGAAAAAAGTGACTCTGTTTAATGCTTGCAAATGCCAAATTCGTGTTTAGCTCATCAAAATACCTTTAGAAAAGTCCCTTCTGAATGGGCCTCAGGAGTCCTTTCCCGGAACCTTTTTAAATTTCGTATAGAAACAGAGCCCGAGAGACTTTCAAAAATCTTAGAGTTGGAACCGAAGAGACCTGATTCTCCCCTCCGAACTTAAATGGTCACAAATTGATTTCAGATGGTCAAAAATCGACTTTAGGTCTCTAGAATCGACTTTCCAGAAGTTCAAAATTCTTTCGGGATAGGTTTCGTCAAAATCTTTTTAGGGGCCGAAACACCAAACTTATCCTGTTATATCCTTTGCTGGAGTTGAATCTCTTTGTAACACTCACATTTTGTGAAATTTTCAAATATTTATTTCGTTATCAAATTTAATTAAAATTTCTCCGTGTAATTTTTCATCGTCAGTGTACAGCTCAAAATTCTCAGATGAGTTTCCTCGCACAAACGAAAGAAACGCAAGGGTGAAAAACGTGGAAAAGAATTTGCCAAATACCTTGAAAATTTCAGAAGAATAACTTCGGAAAATATTCTTTGATTACCTTACAAAAAGAATTTCATTTGGAAACTTCGCAGCCTAATTTTTTGATACCTGAAGCGTTCCATGTCGAAACAGGGAAAAACGTAATTGTTAATAGACTATAATCGATTATTCTCGAAGGGAAAATTTCCATAGCTCCGGGATCAAACTCTTCCTTCTATTTAGCTCGCACTGAAAAATGGAAAAGAGAACTTTGCATAAGATACAACTTTTTTTTTCGTTCGATTCCTGCGGGAATTTCGCAGCAAAAAAAGGAAGTCTGTATGTTTACACTTTCGCGATTCGAAAAATAACTTATTAAAGATGGCTGGTAATCAAGGCAGGTAGTACTTTGTCTAAACATTATTCGATCTGCTGTTCGACGTTGTATAATAAAAACAACAAAGTACTCGTAACGATGGCCGGAATCTGTATCTAAACGGTATCTCTATACCTGAAACGTTCCGATAATTATTTTTTTATTAATTTTCCGACGTTTTGAGAGAAACGGAGCGACGCCGGCGGAAACTCGGGACAAAGTGAGGCAGCAGCGGAAAGAAAAACGATGAGCTCGAAAAGCTCGGCGACTCTGCGAACTAAAAAAGCGTACACGATACGATGGAAAGCCTTCCAAGCGTAAACTTCGTTCGGGGGTAAATTTGGTAAAATAAATATTTTTTCGGCCGGTTTTTCTGTGTTTTTTTCCATCGTATCTGAGCTCGGCGCGTTGCGATGTTAAAGGTTGTTTATAAAATTGACAAAATTTATGAAACGTAAATTTTAAATTGTGTAAAGTTTTTCCGAAGGAACGGCACGATGACGGCGCGGCGGCGTTTAATGGCGAAGTCAACGTCGGCGAATTTATCGCTTGCGGTGTAGACTTTATAAAAAGTTAGCAAAACGGATGTTTTACTCACCTCGTCGGTGTATTTATTTTGTTTTTCGTTCGTTCGTGTCGAAATATCGAAAAGAGAAACCGAAAGGCGGATTTTTTCGTCGAGATTATTTCTCATCCAGCGCGACGAAAAAAAAATCCATCGAGTTTATTAATTTTTCCCCTTCGCGTGCGCCTCTCGCTCTGTGTCGACTCGACGTATAATTAGATTAACGACATTGTGTATAAGAGTTTTATTCGAGTGTGAAAATTCGGCCGCAGGGTATCGCAGAATGCGAAAGGTACCTGGACAGGGTGACGGCGCCGTGTTGGGCCGGGTTTGACTTTTTTTCCGTCGTTCGCCGCAGCCTCCTCGGCAAGAGTAAATACCTGTTAAGCTTGATTTGTTACGGTGTACCAAGTTTAACAACGGGAGTAATTTATCGTCGTAACGAAACTTTCTGATCGATTCTTGTAAACAGGATGGCTGAAGGGGCAGAGGTGGATCCTTCAGAAGCCAGCGAGGAAAAATGTTTTCGATAGTCGAACGACGAATTTGGCGTCAAGTTGAATGACAATGGCATTTACGTTCGTTCGGTTCGGTGAAAATTACGTAGAATTAAATCGTCGCCAGACGCGGTTTCTGTTTACACCAACTCTTCGTTTGATTCGAATAGATGACGATCGAATGGAAATTCAATTCGGAGTTGGAATTTCCATCGTTATAGAGTAGAAGAATTGAAGGAGTTTGAGGTTTTCAACGGAATCAATTCAATGTAATCAAATCTAAGAAGATGGAGGGTGATTTATTCCGCTAATTTACTTATCAATATATTTGGCCCATGTTCTTATTACAGGGTGTCGAACGATTTTTCAGAATCAAATTTCGCGACTCATTTCTAAGGTACATATCTAGTATCTACCTCTCAATTTGACGACCCCCCCCCCCCCAATCAACGAGATCAAATTTATTATACAAAAAATTTCACACACGGAAGGAAATACATCTTTAACTTCAGAAAAAGACAATTTTCCACAAAATTTTCTGCAAATGAGTTATTTTATGTTAAAGAAGATGAATAGTTACTGCCCGAGCGAAGCGAGGGAGAAATTTTTCATGAAAAATCATGTTGGAACGGATAAAATTATGGCACTCATTTATCGGCCCGACAAAAATGTATAAACGACGGAAGTCAGTGATTTCCACGACAGAATATGTAGTTGCACGACAAAGTAATACTCCCACACCCAGAAATGGTATTGAGCGACAAAAAATTGATTTCACCCGCCGAAAAATAAATTAAACGACAAAATATTATTACACACGATTTTTAACTGAACGACAAAAATAAAAATTCACGACGGAAGTGCACGATAAAATAAAACTATGAAAAAGTGTGGTTAAAATTGGTTTAAAATATTGATAGGGATTTTCGAAGGATTGAACAATGAAAAAATGCCTTTTTTAGTCATTAAACAATCATTTTTTCAAAGCTTTGCCCTCGCTTCATGTGGGCATGAACACAATCACAATTATATGAATTATTTGGGTCAACAGTGCAGAGAAAGGTTTTTTTGCCCCCCCCCCCTCCGAAAATCCTTCTGTTAAGTCTTTGTACTCATTTTGCACCCTCCCCAAAAAAAGCTTTCGATGCCACTGGAAGGGACAACTTTTCTCCGAGGCAACGAAGTATTCAGCTTCTTGCCTTTTTCAACTTCGCCTGATATTCCTCTTTTAACTCAGGTTCACTACTTAAACTCGAAATATATTGCGAAAGATTATCAAAAAGTGCAGCGAAATAACAAGCAGAATTTACACAATCACAGAGCGCGCGCATAAACAACGCAATAAGTATGAACTCTCTCATTTTGAATCAGTGAAAAGTCACTGATAAACAGTCAGAATTGCCGCACAGGAAAAATTAGTGAATTTCACTGATTTTTCAGTGAATTCCAAAAATATCATTGAGTTTTCAGCAGAGTTGTCATTTTACATGTAGAATATCTTATTCTACATTTTACGTAAAAATGTAGACTAAGTTAAATTTTTACGTAGAATAAGTGTAAAATGTAAAATAAGCTGTACGGCTCTTCTGATTGGCTAATAAGACAATGATGGCTGAAAAATCGTCTATAAAGCCCAAAAATCCCAAAATGATAATAAAAAAATCACAAATATTTCTACCCCGCGTATTTTTGGTTGAAAAAAAAACAGAGTGTTTTTATGTTCCACGTAATTTTTTCTGTCCTGAAATAAAATACAATTTTTCAAAAAAGGATTGAAAACGTATCAATTGGTCTCTGATCGGTAAAAAACTCATGAATTACATATTACAGTCGAGAAATTTGAACATAATTCAATGAAATTGACGTTTTTTCCGGCTTATTTTACATATTCTACTTATTCTACTTATTCTACATTCTACATTTTTTCCAAAACTTATTCTACTTTACTTATTCTACATCTTATTCTACATTTTATTCTACATTTTACATTCTACATGACAACTCTGGTTTTCAGTGAATTTTCACCGATTTCTAGTGATTTTCTTTCACTGACTTGCTTTTAGTGAAAAAAAAAATTCACTGATTTATTACTGTGCTGCAATTCTGTCTGTTTTTCTGTGATTTTTGATAAATTTCACTGATTCAGAAATGAGAGAGTAGCGATGATATACACATGCGTAATTGCATACGTACTGAAAAAAATCATGAAGTGTTGGACTTGTAGAACACTTTGAAAAAAACGAAAAAATTGACGAAACTGACAAAAGTCAACGTGTAATTCAAGTCGTTTCACAGTACGGGAGAGTTATAAGAAAAGTACACTTACATCCACCAGCGCCACTTCAATGTAATCGTTTATGGTTTTAATTTTCAATCATTTAAATATTTAAGTATTTTTTAGTGACACAATAAAGAATTTCTTACTTTTTCTTAAAACTGTTTCAAGTTTTGCCTTGAAATCTATAATTATCTGATACAATGGTAAAAAAGAAGGGGTCAGGGGGTCCTCCAAAGTCAAAATGTCAATTTAGAACATGAGTAAACTTTCGTAACACATTTCAAATAATTTATCTGGATTTGGTCAGATAAATGTGTTATAGAAAACCTTTGAATTTTTACCACTTTTAGGGCCCATTTAATTGTCATAGGAGGGGGCTAAAATGTTTTCTCAAGTCTTTTTTATGTATTATGAAGCACTTGGAAGGAGTTTAGCACAAAAATAAATATTTTGAAAATTTTTGTTGAAAATTGTTATTCTTCATATTTTGGGATAATGAAAGATATCGAGGTGCTTACAGGCACGTATTAATATCAAAAAAAAAAGGGGGGATTCATTTTCTCATAAAAAGGAACAACTTTGAGAGGGGGGGTACGCTGAGTTCCTCAAAATTGAAAATGAGGGCCAAGAAAAAAATCGTTTTTTCATTTTTTTAATGATTTCTTCAATTTTTGGTCGGGGAAAGTTACAAAAAGTGACCAAAAGTCACTAAAAGTGATCTTTTTGATGAAAAAGTAACATTAGCGACTTTTGATGAAAAAAGTGACCAAGTTACTAAAAAGTGACCAAAGAAATATGCCTGATACGAATGTAAGTTCTAAAATAAGAGGAACTTTGAGTGAAAAACTTTCACATAATTCCTGATGAAAATAGCTCACATCTTGTTCACATTGAAATTTAAACAAGATTTCAACTGCAAAATATTCTCACATCATTTACACTTTGAATTCATCTCACCTTGAAAAAATCTCACATCTTTTTCACTTCGTATTTCAAACAAGATCTCAACTGCAAAAATTATCTCTACATTTATACTCTGAATTTCTTAAACAAGCTATCAAGTGAAATTATTTAACGTAAGAAATATTTTCACATAGTTTTCACATCAAACCATTTTTCTTGTATTTAGTTATCCTCACATCTTTTTCACATCTCTTGAAACCTTCATTTAAAATGCAAAAGGAATTGCATAATTTCAAAAAAAAATTGATAAAATCGCCTGTTCTATTACACTTCTTGGGAATCTCCGATTCATCTACCTAAGAAGCTATCTGAATGGAAGATTTCCAATTCATATACACTGGTATAGTAGTCAACGCGCGCATGCCGTACGGTTACATTCTCGCCTATAGTGCTGGTTTCCCAAAATCACACTATTACGAGGGCAGCAGCTCCGTAGGACTATCAAATACTACACATGTGTATTGTGTATTGTGAAGTGATATAGAACAGGCGGTTTCACCAATTTTTTTTATGAAATTATGTAATTCATTTTGCATTTTAAATGAAGGTTTCAAGAGATGGGAAAAAGATGTGAGGATAACTTAATACAAGAAAAATGGTTTGATGTGAAAACGATGCAAAATATTCTCACATCATTTACACTTTGAATTCATCTCACCTTGAAAAAATCTCAGATCTTTTTCACTTCATATTTCAAACCAGATCTCAACTGCAAAAATTCTCTCTACATTTATACTTTGATTTCTTAAACAAGCTATCAATTGAAATAATCTTACATACTTTCAACCCCAATATATTTTCACATCTTTTTTCACATAAGAAATATTTTCACATCAAACCATTTTTTTTGTATTTAGTTATCCTCACATCTTATTCACATCTCTTGAAACCTTCATTTGAAATGCAAAATGATTTGCATAATTTCAAAAAAAAATTGATAAAATCGCCTGTTCTATTACACTTCTTGGGAATCTCAGATTCATCTGCCTAAGAAGCTATCTGAATGTAAGATTTTCAATTCATATACACTGGTATAGTAGTCAACGCGCGCACGTCGTACGGTTACATTCTCGCCTATAGTGCTGGTTTCCCAAAATCACACTATTACGAGGGCAGCAGCTCCGTAGGACTATCAACTACTACACATGTGTATTGTGAAGTGATATAGAACAGGCGGTTTCACCATTTTTTAAATGAAATTATGCAATTCATTTTGCTTTTTAAATGAAGGTTTCAAGAGATAGGAAAAAGATGTGAGGATAACTAAATACAAAAAAAAAGGGTTCGATGTGAAAACGATGCAAAATATTCTCACATCGTTCACACTTTAAATTCATATCACCTTGAAAAAATCTCAGATCTTTTTCACCTCATATTTCAAACCAGATCTCAAGTGCAAAAATTCTCTCTACATTTATACTTTGATTTCTTAAACAAGCTATCAAGTGAAATAATCTTACATACTTTTAACTTCAATATATTTTCACATCTTTTTTCACATAAGAAATATTTTCACATCAAACCATTTTTTTTGTATTTAGTTATCCTCACATCTTTTTCACATCTCTTGAAACCTTCATTTGAAATGCAAAATGATTTGCATAATTTCAAAAAAAAATTGATAAAATCGCCTGTTCTATTACACTTCTTGGGAATCTTCGATTCATCTACCTAAGAAGCTATCTGAATGGGAGATTTCCAATTCATATACACTGGTATAGTAGTCAACGCGCGCACGCCGTACGGTTACATTCTCGCCTATAGTGCTGGTTTCCCAAAATCACACTATTACGAGGGCAGCAGCTCCGTAGGACTATCAACTACTACACATGTGTATTGTGAAGTGATATAGAACAGGTGGTTTCACCAATTTTTTTTTGAAATTATGCAATTCATTTTGTATCTCAAATTGGAAGATTTCCAATTCATATACACTGGTATAGTAGTCAACGCGCGCACGTCGTACGGTTACATTCTCGCCTATAGTGCTGGTTTCCCAAAATCACACTATTACGAGGGCAGCAGCTCCGTACGACTATCAACTACTACACATGTGTATTGTGAAGTGATATAGAACAGGTGGTTTCACCAATTTTTTTTTGAAATTATGCAATTCGTTTTGTTTCTCAAATGAAGTTTCAAGAGATGTGAAAAAGATGCCTAATTTGTGACAATTCGTCGGTAAATTATCGTAATGTGTCGTAATTCTTCGGTAAATTACCGTAATTTGACACGATTCTTCAGTAAATTACCGTAATTTGTCGTAATTCTTCGGAAAATTAGCGTCATTTTCGTAACGTGAATGAAGGTCAAAAATTAGAATTTTCAAATTCATTAGCACACAATATAAATCTATGAGTAATATTTAATAAAATTCATTTTGGCAGGGACCGGGAGCCAAAAGATGAAGCTGCTTTGATTTTTAGCTGGCGATAAAAATGATAAGTTGCAGCTTTTGCCTTTTGAAATTATATGACTGTTAAAAAAGCTAGTTTTCAGCTTTCGGTTTTTTGACTTTTTTTCATCACTTCAAATTTAAATTCAAAATTACACCTGGTATAAAATCTGACGAACCAATAGCCGAACAAGCGAGTTTCTGGAATTTTTGTGATTGCTAAACTCGATTTTTATAATCATTCAACCCCTCGATCCAGTTGAGCCCCAAAGAGAGGTTAAAAATTTGTGAGAAATTTCAGGGGAAAAAAAGGAAAATGTTCGTCTTTTAACGCTTTACAGCGTTCGTTTGAACGAATTTTTCGAACTTTCCCGTTTCCGGGAATTTTTGGATCAAAACCTAATGATTGGAGGAAAAAAATAAAAAAAATTCACTAGGCAAAATAATATTTTTTGGATTTTATTGCAAGGAAATAACGTACTTAATTGACAATGTAATTTTTATTTATCATTTTTGGCATGAAGCGAATTGAGTTTTACCCAGTTCAATATCAATAACCATTGAATTTTAATTTCTGAAAAAAGTTGCTAGAAAGCCGAAAAAATAAAGCTTTTGACTGCTGAATTATACAGGGTGTCCACTATATTTCAGAAATGATTTTCCCTTACTTTTCCAGGTTTTCCAGACCAATTTTTCAAATGTTTCCAGACCTTTTAAACATGATATTTGTAAACCAAGGAGGGAAGGGGTAGAGGGGGGAAAAATTTTTCATCGGTAAGAATGATATAAAATGCATGGGGTTCTAACGATTTTTTTTTTCAAAATCACTATTTAGACGAGATCTTTAGAAATTTTTTTTTGAATAATTCATAATTTAATGGACAAAAGACATACATTTTGAATAAATGATGAATAAAAAAAAAATAGATAAAAGAGATGATAATTTAGTCCGAGTGGAGCGAGGGCAAAATTTTTTGAAAAATTTATAATAACATAAGCAAAGAAACACTTTTCAAATGATTTATCCTTTTTTTGGAGTTTTCGAAAAATTCCCTGATTTTTCCAGACCACCAAAATTCCCGGACTTTTCCCGGTTTTCCAGAGAATGGACACCCTGTTATAAAGCTGGGCTAGCTTTCAATTTTCCAAAAGCCGCAAAAATGATCGGCTTTCAGCTGGCTTCCGATCCCTGTACTTTGGAAACTTTCGGGTGTTTGTATTTCGGGGAAATGGATTGGGGTAAAGAAAATTCGGGGATTTATCATTTGGGAAAATGTCTTTCGAGGGAACGGATTCGGGGAAATGTCCATACAATTAGTATAGTGGTTCTTAGTGAATCTGAAGTTTGCATTGGCTTTACCACGATAATGGTGAAATTTGTGTCGATTTGCATTATTAAATGAATATATTTCACAATTAAATTGATAATTCAGACAAGAAATCAACATGTATCTCCCTTTTCAGATTTTCGAATCTCGATCAAGAACCTGAAACCTTCTAAAAGCAAGGTCACACATCCAACAAAACGTTGAAATTTGTGCGCATTTAAGGTAAATATGGCGCACTGTTGTACTGCTGCTATCACCTTGAGTGTGGGATAGTGGATCTGGATACTAATGAAACCGCATTCGACGCCACATGGGAGCAAAAAAAAATTCAAAGCAAGGGTTATTCAAAGAGATAGTTCAAGGTTGTTTGGTAGTTCCAAAAAGTCAAGTCAGCAGTTCTAAAATTTCGAATCTCCTCTTATCGAACCCTATTTCGGTTCAGGGAGCAAATATTATAAAAAACGAGTTCAGCGTTCAGCGCCCCACGAAAATCCCAGAAATCCGCTTGTTCGACTATTGGTTCGCTAGATTTATGTACCAGGCTTACACATTTGTAATTTTTGGAATTGATAAACAAATTGCGAACGCCATTTTTAAAAATTTACCAAAATTTGATAGATAAAAGCAGCTGAAATTTCGCATATAAATTTCTTTCGTGATGTACATTCGATTTATTTTTGTTTTAGCTCAAAATTTCCTTCGAGTTCGGATACCTTCTCCGTCAGTTTAATTTGCCACCAATATCGCTACAACTTTTTTTTTTTTAAATCAATCCTCAATCATTAACATTATTTATTTATTTTATTCACAGGTTTGTACTTATTCTAGCTTTGTATTAGCTTCTTCCAATCATTCGTTACATTTATTTTTCTAAGGAGATCAGGATTTGAATTTTCATCGGTCCTTCAGTATTTTTTTCCCATCTCATGTTTATTTTTCATTGGACTGATGATAAATTGTTGGGAATTAGTGGTCGGTGGGGGTCTCGTCGTAGTCAGATACGGTATAATAATCTAAAAGTACGTATGACGCAAAACCGCAGTTACGAATCCGCCGGTAACGGAAATGCGTTTTCGACCGAAGATGACGTCTTTGTCGTCGTCATTGATAGAGTATTACCCATCAGACTGTCTTGAATCTCCTTTAGAGTTTTACCTTTCGTCTCGAATACGTTGTAATAAGCGTAGATGGAAAAGCAAACGCAGCTGGTAGCGGCGACGAAATAATTGCCAGCGACGCCGAAATGTTGCGTCATCGAATGGTGGCTGAGATTGATGAGAAATGAGGCGAGCGACATCAGCATAATCAGAGTAGAGGAAGCGTATCGTTTGATTTTGGACGGGAACATTTCGCCTTGAAAGGTGGCTGGAAGGACCCCTAGGCCGGCGGTAAACGTAAACGAGAAGAATATGACGATCGTGTACGCGATCCAGCAATGCTGCTGTGTGGTGCCGGTGACGCAGCTGTTGAAAAGTGCGTGATACGCAACGCCAGCGTAAAGGACGACGCTGGTCACGAGTGAAGACCACAGCAGAATCGGTTTCCTGCCGACACGGTCCACGAATATGGCCGGCGCGATATTGGCCAATATTGAAACGACGCTGAATACGACAAAACATTCTTTCGGTCCGAACCAGTTGTCGTCGACGTCTGGCAAATCATTGGCGCCGTAAGACAGCATGTAGCTGATGCCGCCGAATCGTTGCGTCAGGCCGATCATCGAAACGATGACGAGCGCTCTACGAAACACTTTATTCGTAACTAGTTCTTTGTAGTTTCCTTTGACCGCCGATTGACTGGCGATGGTCTCGGCGATTTCCTCAAATTCCATCTCTGTCAGAAACTGTACGCGGAGGGTTGGGTGGATGGGAGAACGGGTAGGTATGCGTAAAACCGAGTAGCCATGTCCGAATCAGGATTGTGGGCGAAAACCGGAAACCAAAAACCGAAAATCGGAAAATTAACTCAGCAGTCGAGTTAAGAATACATACAATACCTAATACATAGATGTGGCTATAGGGTGCTCCATAAGTGGACATTCATACTTCATTTTTGGATATACCTAATCAGGTACCACTAAAAAAAACTTGCAATGAACATGCTGCATATCTTGATAATTGAAGGGGCAAACGCTGCTTACAAAAACATTACGTATTTTTTTCAACCATGGGAATGGACAGTACTTTGAAAACTAAACAAATTTTCGTCTTATGACTTTTTGCCTAATTTCAAAATTAAAGAGGCTACAGAAAAAAATGTTTTTAAAAAATTCTAAACAAATAAATCAACCAAGGGAATGGATAGTACGTTGAAAATTGGACAACTTTTGTTCGAAAAACTTTTTGACTAATATGAAAAATGAAGGGACTACAAGTCATTCAAAATTAGTCTGAACCCACAAAAAAAAAGAAAAAAAAAAGTCATTCAAAATAAGTGGGGTTCAAAAATTTTTCTGTTTTTTTCTATTCTGAATAACTCGTAGCCCCTTCATTTTTCATATTACGCTCAAAGTTCTCAGAACGAAATTTGTCCGATTTTCAACGTACTATCCATTCCCTTGATTGATTTATTTTTTTAGACTTTCTTTAAAACAATTTTTTCTGTAGCCCCTTCAATTTTTAAATTAGGCAAAAAGTCATAAGCTAAAAATTTGTTCAATTTTCGGAGTACTATCCATTTCAGTTGACGAAAAAAATTTTACGTATTTTTTTTGTAAGCAGCATTTGCCCCTAGAATTATCAAGATAGGCAATACGTTCATCTAAAAAATTTTTCAGTGGTACCGGTTATATCCAAAAATGAAGTATAGACGTCCACTTACGGAACACCCAAGTGTACCCGTTAGTTGCTAGTGAGTACTGACTACTGTGAAGTAACTGGCGACTGTCATAGTCGGGGAGTCAGTATAGGAAAGTCCTGCACCACGGTGACGTCGGTGTCTAACCAAATTTGTTGAGCAAAACGCCTGACAAAACTTGACTTAGCTTGACCATTTTGCACGACTGTTTCGACTTTTTTAATAGGCTTCCTCGACCAAAAAAAAATAATTTTTACAAAAAACTTCAAACAAATATAATTCAAAGACAAAATCACAATGAGCCTCTAAATTAAAATTTTTATGAAAAGCTTCAAACAAATATCACGATGAACTCCGAAATTCAAAAATATAATTTTAAAAAATCTCTTTTTTCAATTTTTTAAAAAAAGCTTAACCATCGAATCAAAAAGCTTGACTCTGCATGACCAGCTTGGCCTCTTGGTCAAAAACAGGACATTTTTTTCTTCAAGGGGGGGGGGGGTGTCCTAAAAAACATTTCCAGTGATTGTCCTCAAAAAAAAAAAAAAAAAAGGGAAAAAAAAGGACTAACATAATGACGGCCATTTTCATTGACCTCGTCAATCAAATTGAACATTTTCCTTTATAACTGCGAAATGGCACGACCAACGACAAAATTAATAATAACAACGAATGTTCTACATAAAATTCAGAACATTTCAAGTTGCCACGATGAACGCGTGAAATGGCCGCGATCGCGAGATACACGTGCGTGAAGTTGCGAATCATTCTTGAAAATTTGAAAATGAATGCATCACTCCTACACAATCCAAAGGCAGAATGCAAGTAAACGGCAAGAGGTGATAAGAGGCATGCAATTTCGGTATGATGAACAAGGACACCATAAGAAATTTTTCGAGACAGGGAGGCCATTGCCAAGCCTCATAGAGGGGGAGGTGCAAAAAGGGGATTGGCCTCCCATATTTCGAAATTGGGCTCTAGGCACTTTTTTGGTGTCATTTTCATATGATTGAAACTCGTCGAGTTCAAAAACGTCATTCCTCTCAAAAATTGAGGTTGAGAGGTTCCTCAAATTTGAGATTCCTCAACTCGGAAAGTTTTCGCATTTTCACTCAAAATCACATGAAATTTACAGTTTCTTCATAATATTCAGTACTTTACTCCCTGATGACGCGACGAAAAAAGATGCAAACGTAATTTCGGTTTCGAGGAGATCAAACTTAGGCAAAATGCTAGTGAAGGTAAAATGCCGCCGATCGAGTTTGCGAGGAAAGCGTTTGGAAAAGTGGAAAAACAGCAAGAATAAAAGTAGTTTTATTTTTCAAGCGCTTTGTTTTGGCATAAGAATGAAGTTTCTACGTAAAAGCAGAAAAAAGTTAGAAAGTCGAAAAAAACGTATTTTTGGTGAATTCTGGAAATGAGGTTTTTGAGATTTGCCATTTGCCTCAATGTAAAAACGCAACTAATTTTTTTACAATTTCGTTAAATTTGTTAACAATTTCCTTGATTCCATTTCGTACCTCATTGTTTTTTAATTTTTATGCTACTTCATGATGTCACGCCGAAATGCTAATCATAACCGATCGAACCTCTTAGACGCTCCCGCTGCTGTAAGTACTTCTCATACTTCCGCCATTACCCAATTTTTTAACAATTCTCCTCATTTCTTTTTCCCATTTCAGGCCGACCCGCGAGCTGCTCGAATACATCAAATGTTTCGCAGGATGTTACCCGAAAATGACTACTACCACACAATGGCTCAGCTGTCCAACTTAGTTACCGTTATCACCCGAAAAATCGGTCAAGAGGTACCTATACATTAGGGTGAATCGCGAAAAAAAAAACATATTAATTATCTCAGATTTCAACCAAATTCGCTGGGGTTGTTGGGTCATCATCGGAGACTATCCAAAAAATTTTTGAGCCCC
Source organism: Pseudococcus viburni (assembly GCA_033439095.1). Taxonomy (NCBI): domain Eukaryota; kingdom Metazoa; phylum Arthropoda; class Insecta; order Hemiptera; family Pseudococcidae; genus Pseudococcus; species Pseudococcus viburni. The sequence continues at coordinate 666,002 of JAVBJF010000132.1, forward strand.
CTAGGTGAAGAGGGAGGGGACCTAGGGGCTCTTAAAGGGCACCTCCTTTTGAAAAAAACGTGGTTTTTTATGTTTTTTAGCTCGAAAATATGGCGTACGATTCATGAAAGAGCACTAAAAAGGTGCGATTTGAGTTTCTACACCCCCTGAGCAATTGCCGCCCCTCGAAAATGAAAACCCATTCTGTTACCCGGGGGTCCAAAAGTTGCAGATCGCGAAATTTCAATGTTGTGAAATTGTATTTGACCTCGAATTGATTACTTTGACACCGGACAATTTTATAATTTTTTTTCCAATTTTTGAAGAAAATTTTGAAAATTTTCTTCGATCAGTGTGGCCAACCGCAAATTGTAATATTCAAATTTATGGGAATCGCGTTGTTCTGATCATCTACATCTAATTGCTAAAGAAAAACACCAGTTTTTTGTTGTTTTTTAAATGATTGAAAATCAATTGTAGAGAAAATTTTTTATACCAGTGCAGCCAATTGTAAGTTATGAAACACCAATGTATGGAATATAGATTAATTTTGAATCAATTTTTTTCATGGCTATAAAAATCATGATTTTAAAAAATTCTCATACCAGTAACTCGACCACTAAGAAAAAATTTTGTCATTTTTTTACCCACATTCATTTCCTGAATTTGATTCTAAAAAAATTGTTTGATACATTGTATAGTTTGAGTTGAAATCTTATAGTTGCAAATTTTTAGTCTCCTCCGTCTCTAGAAATATTGGGAATGAAGTGTTTATGGGGTTTAGAAATTATTGAATCATTTTTTTGTAGAATCAAATTCAGGAAATGAATGTGGGTAAAAAAATGACAAAATTTTTTTCTTAGTGGTCGAGTCACTGGCATGAGAATTTTTTAAAATTATGATTTCTGTAGCCATAAAAAAATTGATTCAAAATTAATCTATATTCCATACATTGGTGTTTCATAACTTACAATTGGCTGCACTGGTATAAAAAATTATCTCTACAATTGATTTCCAATCATTTAAAAAACAACAAAAAACTAGTGTTTTTCTTTAGCAATTAGATATAGATGATCAGAACAACACGATTCCCATAAATTAGAATATTACAATTTGCGGTTGGCCACACTGATCGAAGAAAATTTTCAAAATTTTCTTCAAAAATTAGAAAAAAAAATTATAAAATTGTCCGGTGTCAAAGTAATCAATTCGAGGCCAAATACAATTTCACAACATTGAAATTTCGCGATCTGCAACTTTTGGACCCCCGGGTAGCAGAATGGGTTTTCATTTTCGAGGGGCGGCAATTGCTCAGGGGGGTGTAGAAACTCAAATCGCACCTTTTTAGTGCTCTTTCGTGAATCGTACGCCATATTTTCGAGCTAAAAAACACAAAAAACCACGTTTTTTTCAAAAGGAGGTGCCCTTTAAGAGCCCCTAGCTTCCCTCCCTCTTCACCTAGGGGGATCAAAATTTTTTTGGGTAGTCTCCGATAATGACCCAACAACCCCAGCGAATTTGGTTGAAATCTGAGATATGTTTTTTTTTTCGCGATCCACCCTACTATACATGTTGTCTCTTGGTTTTTATTTTTTGTGTGAGACCTGTACTATTCAGAAGTCATCCCAAATATTTCAACTCATACATTTCATTTCATATATTTAAACAATTGTGCTTTTTACACGAAAATGTGGAAAATTGGTTCAATTTTCGAGGGAAAATGAGAAAACTTGAATTAGGGAATCTCAAATTTGAGGAACTTCTCAACCTCAATTTTTGACAGGAATGACGTTTTTGAACTCAGCGAGTTTCAGTCATATGAAAATGACACCAGAAAAATGACTATAGTCCAGTTTCGAAATTTGGGAGGCCAAACTCCCGTTTGGACCCCCCCCCCTCATAACATTTAGCAATGGCACCCCTACCTCAAAACATTTCTTGTGGTGTCCTTGTTCACCATGCCGAATTGCATGCCTTTATCATCTTTTGCCGTTCACTTGCAATCTGCCTCTGTACTGTGCAGAATAATGGATTCATTTTCAAGAACGATTTGCAACTTCACGCGTGTGTATTTCGCGATCGCGGCCATTTCACACGTTCAACGTAATTACATAAAATATTCTAAAGTTTATGTGGAACATTTTTTGTTATCATCAATTTTATCGTAGGTCGTACCATTTCGGAATTATAAAGGAAAATGTTGAGGGGGGAGAGGAGGAGGAGGTCAATGAAAATGGTCGTAATTTTGTTAGCAGAGCCAGTTTTTTTTTTGAGGACACCCGCTAGAAATGTTCTCTAGGACCCCCTTCAAGAGAAAAAATGTCCCGAAGGATCAGCGGGACGGTGGGGTGCAGGGTTTTCCTATGCTGGCTTCCCGACTAAATTCGTTAGGAAAGGTAGGTTGTACATGGCGGGTAAAGCGTGAAAAAAACAACTGTTTCCGCTGCTCCGTTCTACTTCACCTACCCTGGCCATCGTAAAATGATCTCATTCTGCTGAGCCTTCTAGTGCTACGCTAGTGTGGTAGACGTACCTGTTTGTGTTTGGTGGAAATATCGCGGTACCAGTTCAACGCTTTTTTCGCCTTCTCCTGTTGGTTGGTCATTACATAGTAATAAGGAGACTCCGGCATGGGAATGGTCATGACGAGGAAGAAAAGCGGCAAGGTCAAGCTGATGAGGTTGTACGCTTGGAATGAAACGTACGGGCCGACGGCAGTCGCTACCACCGTGCCTACGCAGAAGAAAGCGTAAAAATACGAACTGAGCGTGCCGCGAATATTTTTCGACGAAATTTCGGCCACGTAAATGGGGGTAACGGTGAAGGCGAAGCCTTTGCCTATGCCGGCCAGCAGTCTGGCGGCGAATAGATGCGCAGCGGAAGTCGCGAATAACACCAAGACCGAACATATGACGTAGATGAATGCGGAAAACACCAGGGTTCTTTTTCGGCCGTATCGGTCCATCGCTTGGCCGGCCACTATAGGGCTGAGTAAATTTCCAAAATCCATTATCGACACGATCCACGTTTTTTCCGTAACCGTTATGGTGAAGTCGATTTCGTTTTTGTTGAATTTCAACAGAACCGGCGATATATATATTGTCCAAAATGACGATATCAAAATCGTTAGCGAAACTGCAAAAGCAAACTCAGTATGTAGGTATAATAAAAAACGTATCCTATCGAAGCGTAGTCTGAATCGTTCGGTGGGCCCCGGCGCCACCTGACGCAAAACGTAGTGATTGGCTTAATCGATTCATTCTCGAGAATCAGGGAATAGGAGTCGAGCCGGAGTCAGAGAGTCAAGGTCAAAAATTGACTCTGGAGTCAACCGGAGTCAGGAATCGAAGTAACATCAGGTAGACTCCGGAGTCAAGGTGGAGTCAGGAGTCGCCTTTCCCTCTTCACTCCGGGAGTTAGGTGGAGTCAGAAGTCAATTTTTCGACTGATTTCTATTCTCTACTCCAAAATCGGAATCAAACTGACTCTAAATTGACTCAGACTTGAATCCGGAGTCAAGCCGGAGTCAGGAATCAAGCCAAAGATTGACTCCGGAGTCAAGCTGGAGTCAGGAGTCAACTTTTTGGCTGACTCCTATTCCCTGTCAAGAATTGATTCCAAAATAATAGATTAATTTTAATTTTCGAAAGATTCGATTAATGAATTATTTGGCGAAAAGAATCGATTCTTTAAAATGGTCGCAAAAAAAACGCTTTTCTTTACCACGCCTGGAGAAATCATCACAGACTGACCGAAATCGCCTGTCAGCAGAAAATGTGAAAAATGGTATGCTTTTTGCATACGAGAATTATGCTTTTCTTTATCTCAATGAACTTTAAATATGCATCGTTCTTGTTTTGTTTTAAATGCAATACTTTCACTTTTTCACATCATTTTTATTTGTCCAATCTATCGAATTTTTTCATCGTTTGTCACATGATGTTCTTTTTTCATTTTTTTTTTACAAATGAGCTAATTTTGTAAAAAAAGTGAAAGAATCGATTCGATTCTTTTTAGATTTTTCAAGAATCAAAGAATCGATTCCTTCAGCTAATCGATTCTTGCCCATCACTAAATAAGGCAATCAGCGTTACGAACCTGACGCAATGTAACGTAACTCACCCATGACAGAGCCATAAGTTTGATGCCAATACTTGACATTGGTCGCTGTCGCTGTCGATTTCGCCGTTTCCACTTCTTTGCCATTTTCTTTCACAATCGATAACATTTTTTCGGTTCAGTCTTGGTCGTCTTTGTCTTTATATTCGCGATGATCACCTCTATTTCGAAAGTAAAACCATCATCATTCGGCCAATGGATAGATGTAAGTGTAAGTGTATGTGCTAGCTACTTTATGGGGCTGGGTAGTGGGTAACTGGGTACTAGAGTATAAAACGACATGATAAAAAGTACTCGTTATCTAATATTCAAACGATACCGGTTCTGAACACACAAGTAACGAGTATTATTCGCGAGTAGAATCGTTATCGTGCAGATAGCAGCATAAAATCAATCTTTTAGAATAGTCCTTTCATTGAATGGGCGATGTAATCACATAGGTGACGCACAGTGGTGATTATAAAAATTTAGGAGATCAAAATTCGAAAAAATGGAAGGCGAAATTATGAAAAACTGCAAAGCAGATCTCGTTCTTAACACATCAAATCATATATTTTCACATATGTTGACATTTTCCATGCAAATGTCTCGGCAGTAGATGCAGGTGCGTAACCAACGGGTGGACCAGGGTCACCTAAAAAATCATCTGGCCCAGCCAACAAAAAATGAAAAAAATTTACTCCATCCACCGAAAAAAATCCCTTTAAAACAAACATTTGAGTTACACGAGAGTAAAATTTGAAAAAATGTAATTTTTTGACATGAAAAACACCAAAAATGTTTTTTTTTTTGACATAAAAACACGAATTTTTCCAAAGCTTCGCCTTCGCTTCACTCGAGCATGAACAAAATCAAAATTCCATGATATATCTCAAACGACATAGCGAAATAAAGCTTCATCACCCCTAAAATTCTTCTGGCATGCCCTTATTTTTACCTCCCCCTCCCTCCCCCATCTCTTCCACACACCTGGATTCAATTTTTGGGTCCTTGGATTTTACTTGGCCCACCTATATCTACTGGTTACACCTTACACCCCTGTGTAGATGCGTGGTGATTGGAGAGTACGAGGAGTTTTTTGATAATTGATACCTTCGCTTCATACATGTTTTTTCAAGACGCGCTACAGTGTTGTTATGGTGTGGATAATTTCCAAGTGTATCTTTCTACATTTTTATTTTTCATAAGGAACATGAATCTGTGGTTGTTTTGAAGATTGGGCGAAGTCTATGGCGTGAAATCGTTCAAGTTAGCTAAATTTTACAAGTATAGAGTTACACATAATTATAGCTATGGCCAGTAAATCGGTGGGTCATCGTGGGGCAAACTTTTTTCGCGAATTCCTTCCTTGAAATGTTTACTTCCACGTGGTTTAATTACATTTTGCCCATAGTGGTCTATTTGTGAAAAAAGTCACAATTTTACCTCAAATGATACTTGAAAATTTCGAATGTTCAATTCTTTGAATAATTCGGATAAACGTTTCAAAATTTACAAGTTCATCACGTGGAGTGTCGAAACGTATGTGTTTAGACCTCCCAAATCCGAATCTGAAGTCCATCTATTCGAAAACCCAAAAAGGACTGAGTGGAGAGGGGAGGGGCAATCTGAAAATTTTCAAATTCATCGTGTGGGGTGTCAAAGAATATATATTTTGACCTCCCAAATTCGAATCTCAAATCCGTTCATTCGAAAATCCAAAAAGGGCTGAGAAAGGGGCAAAGCTGAAAATTCACAAATTTATCGTGTGGGGTGTCAAAAGTATATGTATTTTGACCTCCTGAATCCGAATCCGAAGTCTATTCATTCGAAAACCCAAAAGGATCTGAAGGGTGCAAAATTGAAATTTTTCAAATTTATCGTGTGGAGTGTGAAAATATGTATTTTGACCTTCTAAATTGGTGAAATATTTCATGTATTATTATTGTTATAATTATCATAATTATTTATATTATTATTATTATTACAATCGATAAATTCAGGACAGAAGATAAATCCAAATCGATCTGATGCTTACTCTAAAAATACAGCAAAATTGTTCATTAATCTGTATGGTTGGTCTTGGTACATATTACCTACCAACCCATACCTATAAGGTTTTATTTCATGGTACTGATGTAATACGAAATTCTCTTCTACCAGTAGGTGAATTTTTTGATAAATTTCACAAAAAAATTCATATGAATTAGATAATGTGTTATTTATGTGATAGGTGTGCTATCTGAGGAAACCACTGAGGCGTATAACAAACTCATCAGACAATTCCGTCGACAATTTACATGCAAAATAAGCAGAAAACGAGCGAACGAAGACTTGATAGACAGATTGTAGGTATCATCTGATCCACATATTTCTATCTTTAGGAAGAAACAAACCAAATAGAAAACCCAACACTCCTAGAGAAGGGCGCAATCGCCTTATTAGACATAGACGAACCAGGAAATCGAAATGAAAAAGAAGAATGCGAAGATGACGAACCTATTGATGAAAGTGAAACAGATGATGAACTTATTGATGAAAGTGAAACAGATGATGAAGATTGAAGAAAGTTTCAACTTCGTTACTAAACCGTATTACTTTTGAAAATCACGTAGTGTTGAATATTTTGATACCTCACACGATAAGTTAGAAAATTTTGAGTTTTGCATCGTCCTTCCTCAGGCCCTTTCGAGTTTTCGAATCAACAGACTTCAGATTCAGATTTGGGAGGTTGTGCATATTATTTTCACGATGAATTTGAAAATTTTGAGTTTTGCACCTCACCCCTCAGCTCTCTTTGGGGAGTTGGTGAGTTGATTCCCTAAACTTAAAATTGGGCGAATTGATTCCCACTTTTTAGGAGGAAATGTGAATTAATTCCCAACCTATTTCAGCCTATTAGCGTTACCCAGGAGATACCACGAGGAGGTTGGTTGAGCTATCTCCCAAAAATTTCAGTCTTGAAAGACCTAGTCAGTAGATGTGAGCTTAATTCAACGAATATACAAAAAAATAAAATGATTTCAGAGATAAAATTTACAATTTAGTAGGCAAAAATTTAAAACATAATTCTTTAACGAATTCCATCGGCGTAATTTCTTCTCTGCCGTACCTCACCATAACTTGCTCAATAAAGGCCACCTTTTCATACAGTTTTTTGGATTTCCTAACCGCCTTTGATGTACAGAAAAGAAATTACGCCGATATAATTCGTTAAAGAATTATGTTTTAAATTTTTGCCTACTAAATTGTAAATTTTATCTCCGAAGTCATTTTATTTTTTATATATTCATTGAATCAAGTTCACGCCTACTGACAAGGTCTTTCAAGACTGAAATTTTTGGGAGATAGCTCAGCCAACCTCCTCGTGGTATCTCCTGGGTAACGCTAATAGGCTGAAATAGGTTGGGAATTAATTCACCTCCCCCCCAAAAAAAATGGGAATCGATTCGCCTGTGCCTCGAAAAAAACGGGAATCAATTCGCCTGCCATTTTCAAAAAAAAAAAAAAATCGTTGGGAATTAACTCACCTACAGCACCCATTTGAGTGTTAGAATGAACAGACTTCAGAGATTCGAATTTGGGAAGTCAACCCCACACGATAAACTTGAAAATTTTGAGCTTTTTCCCTCCCTCCTCAGTCCCATCTGAGTGTTAGAATGAACAGACTTCAGAGATTCGAATTTGGGAGGTCAACCCCACACGATAAACTTAGAAATTGAGTTATGCCCCTCCCTCCCTGCTTCCTTGGTTTTAGAAACAAATGGGCCAAAAAAAAACTGATTCAGCACCATCGAAAATCCCCGTATGTCAAGTATTAGAATTCTGGCCCCCTAAAATTTTATAATAAACACTGCTACAATATATTTGTACTTTTATCGCCGAGTATATAATACTCGTATCGTTTTATACTCCAATGGGTACAGTACAGTACAGGGATTTACAAATGAGTACAGAGTACTTACTCAGGGTGGTATAGCCAAAGGTATATTTAGGTATTAGTTCATACTACCTACCTTCGTATTTACCAATATTGGTTTTCCTTTCGTTTGACTTTGGATTCTCGTATGGTCGTACGCGTACGATTACGGGGTAACACCCTGCCCATCAGTTGATACCTAACTGCCTATTCAGTTTATCTAGCACTTGCTACACCACACAGATCGAAGGCAAATATGCAAGTACATCGACACGGACACGAACACGAACATAAACATGGACATGGACACAGACGTGGTGCATTATAGGTTAGGTTAGGTTTGAGAAGGTAAAGTATTACAATTGTAACTGGCTGTAATATACGCGTGATTTACCGACAACTGCCACGGTACCTAGGGGGTTACGAGAAGCACCTATAATGCCTGCGTGAGTGCCTACATGTACTTATTTACGCGTTACAAAATTTATCTGCCTTTATCGTTGGACGAAAGATGATTACGCGCTTTTCGATATGGAGATGACGATAACGAATCGAACGACCAAGCCTTACCGGCCAGTCAGCTACATTTTTTCACACATTCCTTTTTTTTCTCTCGAAAATTCCAAGCCGATGATAAGTACGCTTTAATCTATGATATCTCCTCCGTCTGTCTGTCTATCCTCCGTTCGACTACATAGCCAAGTATTCATAAACTTACTACACTCTCTGGACGGGTGCTAGCATTTCAAAAAGGATTATGAGTTAAATTGTAGTTGGTAATGAAATCATCCGATGAAATTTTTTTAATCTAATTAGATCTGATTAGATGTAACTTTCAATGCAATTTGATAAAGTTTAAAAAAGTGTAGTCACAATTAATGTTTCATTAACTACATACCTGGCGAGATGTGATTATATCTGATTTTAGTACTAACATGTATTTTCCTGCTTAGTTTACATTGTTTCATCCCGCATGCCTCTTGATTAGTCTACAGCCCAACTGGCAAAAAGTGCTCTAGAAATCGAAAGCGTGCCTTTTTATGGCGCAAAAAAATCAGTTGGCTTATTGTGGTATGGGTCCCATAGTATGAAAAAAGTGTATTTTGGATTTTTGCCCTTGCACAATAGGGAGCTGGGGCCTAAAAATCCCTCTTTTTTCCCAAATTTTTTCACAGTGTGATAGCAGACACTCCCCCGACTGCAAATATATGTCACTACCCTTGGGCCACTTGCACAATGGGGCGCTAGGCCCCCAAAGTGCGATTTTTCGCCAAATTTGACCATTTTTGGCACAATAATGCCTCTGTATGCGACATGTGGTCTGCAGCGCAAAAAAAATTAAACGAAGTGTATACCCACATTCATTCCGAATCCGATAAGCCAAAGTTTAAGGAAAATGGTTCGCACAATACGTCGTGGTGGAATTTCAAAGTTGAGGAAATGTGTGACATTCACCCCTTTTCATCATAAATAAGTTATCAAAAAAATTCTGAAACTTGGGTTGCGACCTATCGAAAAGGGTTAAAATTTTACAAGCAGAACAAAATTATTAGTGAAAAATGAATTTAAGCAATTTTGATTTTTTTTAGCCTGAAATTGAGCCCCATTATTGAGTATTTCCCAAAAATTGGCATGTGACCTATGAAAGAGGGCTAGAATTTCGCCAAAAATTCAAAAATGTCATACAAAACTATTCTTGAGCAAATTTTGAAAAACCATTTTTGAACAAATCTTGAGAATTTTGAGCCTAAAATATGATCAATTTCTGAGTCCCCCCCCCCTCAATCATCAAATTGGTACACCCAAGTATACATTACATAAGTTTGAAGAGATACCTATCAATAAACATGCTTTTTAATCATACTGGTACATATTTAATTTTCGTTCATTTTTCGCCAAATAGTATTGAATGACAATTTGACGATTAAGTGGGGGGGGAGGGGTTGTGGTGGTGGTTCAAATGGGAACTGGACTTCAAAATCGTTTTCAGAAGGTCTGATTCATATGAAAACGACACCAATATCGGTTATTACTTTATTTACCACAAGGACCACAGGGGCGGGCGAAGGGGAGGGGTAAGAGAGGCCAATGGTGTGGGCCCTTTTTCACAATGTTCTGTGGTCCTCAAAATGAAATATTTTCGTGATGATCGACATTGGTAACGGGAAATATATATTCGAACGACAAAAAAGGAGGTTTGAACGACAGGCAAGTGTTACGACAATTAACAGTGGTGAAAACAAAATTAGTCGGTTAGACGGTTAATTTTGTAAACGATTAAATAGGTTTTACACACTGTTGTTGTTTAATAATCACGACAAACCTCCCTCAAACAACATTAATGATGTTTTTCAACGATCAAATTTGAATTATTGAACGGTAATAAGGGCAAAGCTCGATTTCATGAATTCATAGAAAAAATACAAGTCGATATAGGTCTAAAATCAGGTAAACCTGGGCAAAAATACAACTAAAGGTTTTTTTGCTGGAAATGGCCTAGGACCACGCCCTGAACAACATATGAAGACCCGGCTACACCAGACTTTATGCTTTCTCCCCTACGGTGGATCAAAGCCCCCAAAATAGTTTTTTGCTTCCTCTTCCCTCAGATTTAAATTTGGGTAAAATTATCGTTAGTGACTTTTTAATCTACACCAAAATACCTACAAAACTTTTTTTTTTTTTTAAAATTTTTGTCGGTAAATGGGGCGCCGCCTATGACCATTCAAAGTTGCAATGTTTAGGGGGTTTATAGAAATATCGCACTTATGTTCAACGATGTAATGGTTAAAAGGAAATGCACCGATTTTGGTGATTTGTGGGGAAAATAATTTTTTCCAGCGTCCCATTGCTAATTTCTGATTTCCACCCTCCCAAAACAACCCCTACTCCTACCCCCTTATGAAAGCCTACTCCAGGAAAATTGACTTTTTATGGTAAAAAAGAGAGAAAACTTGATATGATCAACATCAATAGTGAGCAAAAATTTTCTAAACCATCACCGAGTCCATATCTGTCATACGAATGCGGGGACATAACTTTGGGGCACCCCCTTCACCCTTCTCATAATCAAGCAATTTTTACATTATGCATATCGATTTCATATAAATTGAGGTCGCTGAACAAGAATATTGGGTTATTTTTGAAATTAAATGATAAGGAAATTATTTTTCTTTCTTGTTCAAGCAGGCATCGAACCGAAATTTCGAAAAAAAATAGTAACTTTAGTAACTTTTTTTTCTGAAAAAAGTAACCAATTTCTTGTAAAAAAGTAACCAATTTTTCGTAAAAAATTAGACGATTTTTTAATTTTTCGCCTTTAAAAAATTATTAATACCCCTCCTGCCCATTTTTTTTCAAACTTGCATTTTTCTCTGTAATTTCACTACCGAAGAGAAAAAAATTTAATCTAAGAATGAGCTTATTATATGAACAAAAATCAATTAATTTCTTTGTAAAACACAGTGTTCAAAACCACCAGAACCAGGAACCACTTAATTTTCGATTCTTCAAATGGGAACCAGAACCAATTGGAACCGGTTCCAAGATGCGTTGAAATATTCCAAAAAAAGACCAAAATGAACCAATTCAGCAGGGAAAAAGAGAAATTCCCAATTGGGAGAACCAAAAGAAATTTTGAAGCTTATAAATTAACAGAACCACCAGCACAGGCATAAATATTTTTAGATAAAAACCACCACCAACAGGAACCATTTGATTAAATTTCTAATCAGTACAAGAACAACCACCACCAATCTGTGAATCGGTTCCAATTGGTTATAAAAAAATTTTAAGCAATTAGTACGCACCTTTCTTTAATATTTATATGAAGTATGTAGTGTATTTCAATTTGGTGGGGGATGACGGATGTAATATCATTTTATATTCTCGTAATTTTTGGTATTTTGAATTCAATTTAACCGATCGCGATCTAGTCAGTACTTTAATTACTTTTTTGCTTTCTTTTGTTTCTTTCGGAGTGTTCAATGTCAAATCGAGCAGGTTTCGATCTAGGTCTTCCTTTTTCTCAAAATTTATTTACAGGTTTCCCTTGATGGTGCAATTGAATCATTGTCATCTCGATCAAAATCCTTCAGGTGGGGGGGGGGGGGGCCGGAGCCGAGAGCCCACGTAATTTTCATACAAATTAAGATTTTTTGTGAAATGACTCAACTTTGAATGTTCATATCTCAATATTGGTTATAGTCCAAGAAGAATCTGTTTGCAGTTTCGTAAAGAATTGAAAGGAGATTGAAAATTGATGATCACATTTTGTAAAGTTCAAAGTTTAACCTCTATAATTAAAGTACAACTTTCATAATGAATATAAAAGAAAAAGACGTAGGCCACCATTTAAAAATCTGAAAAAATTACAGCAAGGAGAAATTTTCATGTTTTCAAATAGGTAATTACTTTTCAAGATGGGATCTCAACACCCCAAGGGGGGATAGGGGTTTTCAAATCTGGCCAAGATTCAAAAAAATGGCAAAACCAAAGTACCTGATACATCAATTTCGAATTTTGACGTTTCAGTTACGGTAATTTCGTTTTGCTTTTTTTTTTGGCGAGTTGAGCGAAAAAAGTAACTTTTGGTCAAAAAAGTAACTAAAAGTAACTTTTAGTCAAAAAAGTAACTAAAAGTAACCGAGCTTGAAAAAAGTAACCAAGTTACTTTAAAGTAACCACGGTCCGATGCCTGTGTTCAAGTGAAGAAATCAAATTATAAATCGGTTCGAAATTCGATAATTATTTTTTCAATCACTTTGTATTTGTCAAAAATTTGATTTCGTTCAAAAATTAGTGTGAATGAAGGCTTCTCTTTACCCCCTCCTCTTAAAATCAATGAAGATGGTATTCGAAAGCCTAAAGAAATTTTGACTGCTATGCAGAAAAACAAAATAGAGCTTTATTACGACAATGATAAATTATTACGTTTTCTAATAATAGGTACTTTATCTTATTAATCAATGTATTTCAATTTTGTAATGATATTTTTATAGTTTTGTCCTTTAAAAATTTCTTATGCCGTTCAAAAATATTCTTTTGTCGTGAATCCATGTGACGTGCAATGTTTTATCTGTCTTTGAATATATTGATTCACTGTGCAATATATATTTTAGTCGTGCTTTTCTTACATCCGTTTAAATTTATTTTCTGCCGTTCGAACCTCCTATTTTTTGTCGTTAATTCAGCCTTTTCTGTTGGGCTGATAAATCATACCCATTGGTAACTAGTTTCCCAATTACTTGTGCTGGAGGTATTTATTTACGTGAATTTTGAGTATTTCACCACGCGGGGGGGTTAGTTTTTATTTTTTTTGACAATGTTCCACATGTTCAAAATTTTCAAAATTTTTATGGTATACGTATGGGTAAACAACACTTCTTTTGAGGAAAAAAATTCCATTGCCCCTTTGACCCTTCATCCCAAAAAGGGGGTTCAAAATTTTGAAAAGGGCATAACTTGTGGGGAAAGTGCCAAAAAATTTCGAAAAAAAATTTTTTGGGTTCTCGTAACCTTCTAGAAGCTATACAAAAAAACGCGAAATTGTTATTTGCATTTGACGAAAAATGAAAAAATTATGAATAAAAACACATTTTAGCCCCTCCTCCCCCCCAATACTTGAGCTAGGGGTCCAAAAATGGTGTCAAACTTAATTGCCAGATTAGGGGAACATTTTAGGGTAGGAATGGTCAAAATCGGTTTCCAAGGCCAAAACCCTGTACTTTAACCGGCTATACTCTTTGGGATGATTTCAAAATTTGGGATGATTTCAATATTGAAAAGCTTTATTCAAGAAAATGCATACTGGAATATGTTCCTATTTTTTTGTTTTGCTTTGATATATCCTCGGCCCTCCACTCCCCATTCATATGAATAAACAGACATAAAATTCGAAAAAATTTGGAAATTCATAAATTTTATCTGGGAATATATTTGTGTACTTACTAATTACTAAACAACTATTATACCATAATGTTCATTTTTTTTTTTTTTAGAAAACGACGTCTGGGATATCAAGAGAATTCTTAGTTATTGACCAATATGGCTACTCTCGAAAAGTTCAAAACGATTTCCCTATAACAAATATTCAGTCATTTGAAAGAATCGAAGAGGAACTTTTGGAAAAAGTTTATGCAGATGCTGTTGTAAGTTAGGTAATATAACATCCTTATTAAATGCTCACAATACTCTGTAGTTGTTTGCCTAATTTGCATATTCCATTTCAGCACGCTCATTTCGCCCAATTAGGAGGAAAAAGCCTAAAAGACACCACCAGGGTTATTCTAAAAAGTGTCATCTAACCTGAAGTCGTCTTTAACAAAATAAATTTTACTGGATCAAATGGAAAAATCAGTTTTAAAAATACGAAAATTTTTAAAATTTTAAATGGTATAGTTAGTTTAATTCATAGTTCAACACATATAGGTATACTATTGTAATATGTTTCTTTTTTATTTAGATATATTCATAGACAAACACGGAGCTAATGAGGCTAGTGAAATTAACAGACTTACAGTGGTGTGGCTGAGATACACCCACGATAATTTCAAAAAACTCGCCTTACCAACCTACAGACTACACTGATTGAATTCGCGGTGATGAAATCTAACCAGACCTACGATAATTTCATCTTTAATATTACTTTCTGTTTATAATAGTTTTATAAAATGTAACGTGTCCAGCAAAATCAGAACCTAAGGTAGAATTTGCTTAACAAAAACGTGAAATTTAATGAAATACCTACATGAAAAATATCCTTAAAATTGGTTAAAAAATTATAAAAATAATTTGAAATAGGTATGAAAGAGTGAAAACAAAACTAAAAATGATGTAATATTGATAAAAAATATTCCTATAGAATTGTGTAAAACGTAGCAGTATGATTTTCAATGTGTTAGATCAAAATTATGAAAAAATTTATTTTAAATGGAAAATCATGGCGGCGGTTGAATCATCATGAAAAATGATAGGTATACAATGATCGTATATAATGAGTGTTTTCACGAAAAATTTTCAAAAAGCAGAGTTCAAAAATAACAGATTGAATTCCTGATAGAAATGATTAAAAAATTCTGAAAAATTGATGCTTTTCCAATATATTTTTATTTAATCAATTTTCGGAGCTTTCACAAGTATTTGGTAATAATTTTAACATAAATAATTTTGATTAAAAACAATTTTCAACGTTGATTATTTTTTATTTCAAACATTATTTTTTAGAAATTTTGAACTACGTATGCATTTATACAATTTTATAATTTTTTTCTATCATTCTTGATCCTCAAATATACGATTTTACTCAAATTTCAAAAAATATTGTACGTTGTATTTCCATGTGCAAATGGTTGCATACGATAAACATGTAAGGAGAGATGGCCAGTCTCAAAATCAGAAAAACCTCATCTTCGTTCTCCCACCACTACTCATCTTAATTTAAAATTATTATGAAATGTTGACTTTCTGAATCACTCGTAGATGGCGTTCCGTCACACTACTACACAAAATTTTCGAGCTCAAGGTAGGACGGAGAAAAAGCAAGATGCTACTTGTATAGAGAAAAATTCCTCGCAATAGAAATTACTGCTGGGATGGCAGGCGACGGCAAAGCGAGGCGGGGGCGTAAACCTCTAATGGAAATAGGCGGCTTAGATTCTTAAGTATAATTCCTAAAGGGTTCTAAATTACGACGAAGTAACCGCGTTTACGATTATTTCGCTAAACACAAAAAGGATTACGGGTAAATATATCAAAATGCTGAAACGTATGTTCGTTTGGTTGCCGAGCCTCGCGCCTCGCCCCGTAGTATATTTTAAATTAGTAATATAGCGCGATGAAATATACACACCTCGGTCTCTCGGTCTTCCACAGTGAAAAAGGTGATTGCCCGAGACGAGTGAGTACCCAGGACGAAGCCGGGTGCGCCGGCCGAATATTAAGATAACTCGAGACGCAGCGAACGAGGCGGGCAATTTTATCGCGCGCGAGAATTTCCACATTATTTTTTCGGTAGGCTCGACGCCGCGCCGGAGGGATTTTTCCGAGGCATTCTTTTCGATGTGTCGAGACGATGCGATGTTCGCAGTGTATTTCATTCTCTTTCGCGCGTTCAGGCCGTTTTTCATTGCCGAAAGTCTTCGGTATATTTAATGGCGATTTGGACGCGATGAGGGGAATGCTTGGGGAGATATACGAGGGTGTTTCTTTGGTGATGGGTAATTCCGAGATGAAATTTATGCCGCCGGAATGGAGCGATTCCCACGGAAATTTGGACGATTTATCGAGCTTGGTGGAGAGTGAGACGAGGTTGGTTGCTACAGGTGCAACGTAGATCGAGTTGGAGGTTGGTGAGGGGAAAGTGTCCTAAAATTTGTGTGCGATTTTTTGAAACTTGATTATCTCAATAAAATAATTGGATTCAAGTATCTCATTTTTTCAATTTTCCCATTAAAAATACAGAATTTTTTTAAAAGACATTATGAAAGCAAATTTTCGATTTTTCCAAAATTTTTGCACTCGCTATGCTCAGACCATTCAAATTTGATCACGGACGAATTTCAAACTGTTTTTCAATAGTTATCGAAGTTTACCATTATCCAACGATGCACACTGGACTAGAATGAAAAAGATTTTAAAAAAGCATATTCTCTTGGGAAGAAATGACGACTCACCACCAGTAAAACGGAATGTTTAGGAAAAATACCCCCCCCCCCATGCCGAAAGAGGAAGTTTATGTATTTCAATAAATATTCCCAAACTTCATTCCTTATCTAATGTTCGTGCTGTACAGACGTCGTGTATGTTTCGAGCTCGTTGATTTTGGTGTGCCTTTATTTTTCGAGTGTTTTCTTTTCTAATTTTCTGTATTGTCTTTCTTTGACCATTTTAGTTGTGGTTGCTTTATTTACACTCGTGTGTGTTCGTGGAGAGATAGTTAGGGACTATGGTCCCTCCGGCGACCCCCCTCGCCCCTCCGGGGAAGGGTGGTAAAGTGAATGTTCGAAGATCGTCTTCTATCGCGGACTTTAAGGTTCAGGGAACCAAAAAGGACCTTAATAAAGCTAGCAAAAGACCAGGGGGCACTCCAAGTCCCTTGGAAAGTTTCAAACGCACGCTTAACTAACCTAGATATAATGTTTTAACCAGGTAAGACTGTTCCTATTATGCTAGCAACCGTCGCCTCTAAACAATCAAGCATTGACGAAAACGTAGAGAACGTAGGTAATTCGGGTACATCGTTATCTAACGATAACGAGGTTATATGATAATATCTCGAATCCGCTAAAATACCTTCAAAATAACGAAATTAAAGTCATACATCAAGCGTGGTTAATAATAATGTTATTGGCGAGTCTAAAAAAATAGTACCAGTGAAATACAAATATGGATATTTCTAATCGCAATTGATAAAGATAAAGATATCTTTCCGCCAGACCAATCCAAGGTCCGTATATCGTAATTGGTTGAAGGTGACGATAAAAAATATGGCAATGTACATCCTTGCTTATAGCCAAAAATTCGTGAATAATTTCGAGGTATTATTCTGCTGCTGTACGTGCTGGTAAAAATCGTTTTGAAAATTACTTTTTCCTCTGCATATGCAGCTAAACTTATTGATTAAAAAAAAAACAGCAAAATCAATTCTTAGAAGAAACAAAACTCCGCGCTTTTATACTACTAGTATTTTATATAGGTTTGGTATTGTTAAAGATATTTCCCTACTGTGATATCACAATTGAAAAGAACTAGGTAAAGAGTTGCGTTGTGTTGAGATATTGTTCTATTCGCCGATTATCAAAATGAAAAATGATAACAGAGAAGATATTCCCTTATTGAAATTAATTCATAGGAACAGAAATGCCTAATTTTGTATATTTATAAAACTTCGTTGCCAAGTACGACCAAAGTATTAGGTTTCCAGTTCAATGTATGAGGGTTTGCCGATTAGGAACATTACACAAACAGTGTAGGAGCAAATTCGATGAAAGTATTTGGTCTTGATGACCACCGATGCTGAGCAATGCCCAAACGAGGTTTTGTGTGTGAAAATTGTGGAGGATCCACAGTGCCCTAGATTTAAAAAATGTCCCAAGTATGTGGGACGAAAATGAAAATTAAAAAAATTATGGCATATGAAAAATGTTACTAACATGATGCTATTATTGAGTGAAAAAAGATAGTCTGGCGAATAAAGCATTCTATTATCTTGACAAAAGGGATTAAATAATATACCTCACCTTAACTTAATATGAAATTTTTTTCCCCCCCCCCCAAAAAATAAAGGGACAATTTTCCAAATATAAATCTATCCCAAAATTCCATAAAAACTCTTTCCAACTCTAAACCCACTAAATTGTGAGTATTAAAAATGGAGCACTCCTTTCTCATACTTTTCTAATCCCAATACTGAAGATTGAATATGAACAAGAACTAGCTTTTGATCGCATGTTACAACTCATTTTTAAGAAACTTATCCCACAAGAAGTCCCTTTTACTCAAAAACGATGCTGATCTACAAATAGCCTTGGAATCCTTATTAGCGCTATATCATACATCCTCTACCCTCAATCCATCCAATAGAAATGAATAGTTTTAGTAAAACATTATATTCTTGCAAGAGAAAGAATAAATTAAAACTGTTAAAATTGTGTAGTGCTAGAGTAACTAGAAAAACTTGGGTGTTAATTACAGAATATAATGTGGATATTATCTATTATCAAAAAAGGGCTTAAACCTATCGACCAATTTTTTTTTAAAAAAATTTCTAAATTTCCCGGATGACCGTCCCATGGTTATGGGTTCTGCAATTCTAGTTAAAAAGTTTTTACAACATACTATAAAAATAACCCGGGGTTTAGCTCACATTATGGTCACCAAAAAATGTTTTTCTATAGAAATCTTATTTTAAAAAAAAAAACTTACCTCGGAATGTGTTTCGGGAAAAGGGAAAAGTGTTGTATTGTTTTAAAAAACGAATTCTCCTTTGTGTAGTGCGAAACGAGTTTCCCGAGCGGGAAGAATGGAGTCGATCATAAGTTTTTTGGTTTAGTGGCAAATTTGTGAGGGTGGTTTGACAACACTAGATCCCAAAGGCCCAACCTGCAATATACCTATATCGTTAGGGGGTATTAAAGGGAAAATCTCTTACACGTCGAAAAACCACTGTACAGTCCACTTTTTTCACGCCGGTACAGATTATATAAACCCTTTTTCAGAGTTTTTTCCATGCGGGGAAATTTCCCAACTTTTTTCTGGAAACCCCAAAAACTTTTGAAACTGCTTTTAATCGATTTGAGAGATCGAAAAAAAAAAGGCCGGGATTTTTCCGCTTTAAAATAAGTGCCATTAGTCTTTAGTTTTGAAATTTTTGATATTGGTCTGCAAAAAAACGATCTGGGGGGTAATAAAGAAAAATGCTAAAAAAGGGAAAAAATTTTGGTATATTTTTACTCAAAAAATTGGTATTTGTTTGTTTCTTCTCAAAATATTTTGCAGGGGGGGGGGGGTCAATCTATATAAAATAAGATCATTAGTATATGATTGTACTCTCAAAATCAAACTCGAGAGCAGTTAGCGTGGCGAAGTATATTTTTTTGGGGGAGGGAGGAGGGAGGTAAAAGGTTCATAATTTTTTCCAGGCATTTAAATAGAAAATTGCCAACCATAAAGATGAAAATGAATTTGAAGTAAAAAATTTGGATTTGGCAGTGACATACCGAAAGTACGAATATTGAGGAGCCAAACATTTAAAAAAAATTCTGATTGATTGAGACCGAACAAACAAGAAACCAAATTTTTTAACAAAACCGTTTTTCCCTGCATAATTTCATTGTAGGGTGTTTAAGAAAAAAACCGTTATAAAAATTTGAAGTAGGTATGGATAACTTTCCCAGAAAAATTTTATACTTAGTAATTTAATTTTAAAATTTTTGGTGTTTCAATGTGATAGAAAATTTCAAGTTTGAGTGAAGTTCCTATAAAAATAATGTTTTAGATTGAAAAAGACCCATTTTTGTGGATTGAATGAAATATCTACAATAAGGCCAAAACGTAGTGGGGCCAACGTTATGGAAAAAATTGATTTTTGATTACTAAAAGAAAAAATTTTCCCCAAAATTATTTTTTGTCAAAATTTTCCAACTTTTTTTTTACCTTGAGACAAATTTTTTCCAACTTTTTTTTACCTGAGTAACAAAAATTTTCCAACTTTTTCTACTAGCAATGTGTCTGAAAAAGGTGGGGTCGTTTAGTGGTATCTTTTCTTTTTGTTACTACTGAAAATACATTATCATAAGAAAAAATATTTAAACATTTCCTTACAACTCACGGGCGTCATATATCTCTATGTATCATATTTCTTACCTTTTTAAAATTTTCAAAACGTTTGTGGTATATTTATAGATAAATAGCACTTATTTTTAAAGAAAAAAAACTCCATTGCTACTTCTTATTACAAAACAAGAGGGGTTCAAAATTTTCAACAACTGTGCCAAAAATCAGCGAAAAATATGTAAAAAAAAAAACCAGGTTGGTCTCTAGTCTTTTTCTCTCTATGAAAATACTTGAGTCAAGGCCGGCCCTTTAAAGCGTAGGAGTGGTTGAAATCGGTTTTTCCAAAGCCAAAACCCACTTCGTTTAAAACCTGCTATAAACCCTTCCAACTCCCCAAATTTTTGTATTGTGTTGCATTGTTTTTAGGAAGCTTTTGGAGCGCGTGGTAATTTTATTTAGATGTTTTCAATCAAAGGCATTTTGTTAGGGAGGAAGGTTAAAAATTGGTGAAAATCCAAAATTCAATTTTCAATTTTCTCAACTAGGTATAGATTCATAATACCTACATCAATAAACTGTTGTTTACCCTCCCGGCCCACTATCCCATCCTTTTTTTGATTACGTACCTATTCTAGACTTCAACAACCAAAATAAATTTGATGTATTTGAAGTAGCTCTAGAAAAATGACTGAAAATTTCTGAAAATAAATTAAAAAAGTTCATTCGGGCACAAAAAAAATGACCGAATTTTTCAGGGGGAGGAGGGTTGGTGGAACAAATTTGCGATTGAACTAAATTTTAGAGGGCTAGCCTTTTTTCCATTTCATTGTCACTTAATTTTAAGAAAAATGCTAATATCAGATAGATGAATTTGGCCCGAGCGAAGCGAGGGCGCGAGCCAGGGGTTGAGGCCGCGGAGCGGCCTAGGGGGCGGAGCCCCCTAGTTATATTTAATAAGCAAAAAATAAGTTTTTCATCAATTTATATCCCGCCCTCTTCAATAGTACATGAAAATGAATTTAAAAACTTTTTTGATTCTCTTAATTCATCCCTTTGTGGTTTGGAGGGGATTTCAATGCCCTTCACCACTTTGGGGAGCAGATTCAAGTTAACCCAATCTTGGTTCCCTTTAATTGAAAATCTTTTAGCCAACACAAATATAGTGAGATGGTATAGGGGGTCTACCCCTACAAAATGATTATTCTTTTATTATATAGGATCTTAATAATAGAAAGCACAGTATCATTGACTTAACTCTAGTCTCAAACTCACACTCGTTTATTATCCAATAACTCATGGTACGACCTTGGACCATAATTATGGAAGGGCGATCATGTACCTAATTTTTTTCTCAAGTATTTGTAAATTTTAATCATTGGATATAATCCTCCCTTTCCCTAACACCATATTTAATTCATAAGCCTAAGTGGGAAGCTTACCTCAGCGGAAAATGGGACAATATTTAAAGATTTCTTATAATCTTACTCTAGAAAACTTCCCTAGAGAAGGAACCCCCCCTGGTACAATATGATTCTTTTTATAAAAGATATTGGGAAGCCATGAATCCAGCTTGCCCTATAATAAAACCCTGCACAAACAAGAAAACAAAATCTAACCAAATTTTGGTGGAATGATGTAGTGAAAGCAGCAAAAGAGTGAGGAAAAAGTGTGTCGTCGTTTAAAAAGCTAAACGGTCCAATGTATAAATTTCAAACCCGTTTCATAAATTACCGAAAAACACCGGCACCAATGCAGGAAAAGCTACAAAAAAGCTAGAAGAAATTGTGGGAAATTTTTTTTTTCCAAAATTTTTTTAGCTCTTTTAACCGTTAAAAAACACTATATCACAAGTCTTGGAAAATGACCTTAAAGCTAAGCTAGAAAAAATTGGAATTTTAAAAATGAAAAACAAATACTATTACACGGATAAAATACAAAAACTTTGTGGTACGCTTGCTTTTTTTTTCCATCTTATGTCCCTTCTCTGAAGAATTAATTTTGGAATCAATGTCCTCAGACCGCTACCTCCTATAAGAAACTTACTTCTCATTGATGAGGTTTTGTCTATTTTTTGGAAAAAAAGGCTAAACAATTCCCAGGTCCTTAGATAAAATTAAAGTTATTCTATCTGCAAAATCTTACCTCCTTTAGGTCTTGAGGGTTACTTTACACATAGATATTAATCAAATTTGGGGCTATAAACTCAATACCCTCAATCATGGATAAAATTTAATCATTGTAACCTTTATAACCAAAAAAAAATGATACTAAGATTTTTTTTTTTTTGGAGGCCCCATTTCCCCTAGGCCTCATTTCTCCCAAAATCTTTTGGAAAACATGTAAAACAGACGTATAATTTACATTGGGTGAAGTCATAAATATTTTCCCCCGAAAATATGTATGGTTTTTCGTAACCTGGTTTAAAAAACCTATAGACGGCTAATAAACTATTTTGTGAACATCTAGAACTCACTTTATCAAGAAAGATTTTTACTTTAGAAGCAGCTTTCCTAGAAATCCAAAGACTTATGTAATGTTGGTTCTTCTCCCCTTTTTTGAAAAAACGTATGAAAAGTCTCGGTTTTTCCCCAGAACACCACAATTCGTTTTTTTATGCAGGTTATTTGCAAACGAGAAATAAATTGTATTAAATGGTGATTACCTTTGAGACCAAGAATTATTTATTAAAGGGGCCTGAGCCAACAAGGATATCTCCATTAAGCCCAACTGCTTTTAACGCTTATTATGGGGGGGAAACAAACAGAGGAAACATTTATATTTTTGCAGTGATGACATTGGGTTATTTATTGTATGATATAAAGATTTAATATTGCCAATCAAAATCCTTAATGATTTACTTGATCATTTTAAAAAGAGATCTTGAATACAGACATTTATAAATCTCTAGTCCTAAGGGGTTGGGTGTGGTATTTTTTTTCCTACCGCCACTTCAAACCCTGCAGACATTTTATAACATATTAATGGTCACCTTTTTGAATTGAAAAACTCTACCAAATATTTGGGGCTTTCCCTTCTCGATAGCACAACTTAATTGGAAAAATCACATTATAACAGGTGTGCTTCCTCTGTTTCAAGAGATTTAAACTTATTGAAATGTTTTAGCAAAATCACCTTCTGGGGGGCAGATCCAGGAGATTCTTTTACTTTTATATCAAATTCAATTATTTCGTTCTATAAATTAGATTATGGAATCCATTTTCTATCATAATGCGAGCAAAAGTTGTTTTAGAGCTACACATTGATACAGTTTTCAATCCTCTTTTGCATTAGAACAAGCATGCAGATTTATGAAAAAACTACACCAATTCCTGCAATTACATGCTGAATCCAATACCATCCTCCACTTAAAATTAGACAAGATCAATTTAGGCTGCATAAATTCTTAACAATGAGGAAACTTCAAAATGATTCGGAATCCATAAATAGATGATCATTGTAATATAGGACACAAAATGGCGTTTCTCTAAAGCCAAATTACCATTACTACCTACCATAGCAAATAGGTTTAAGTAGAATTAATACAAAAATCATATCTTCTCCTACCTCCTTATATTCAACCTCTCCTTTAAAGATGCTACCAATAAATTCCCTATACAACTTCTACCTCAAAGTGATAGTCCTCCTAACACTACACTCACTGATCTCATAAACAAGAATTACCAAGATTGGATGCTAGTATTCACAGATGGATCCAAATCCGAACAGGGTTGTGGAGCCGCCTTTTACATTCCTGAATATGAAATTAAGAAACAATTTAAAATACCTAGTGTATCCTCAGTTTTAACATCTGAACTATATGCCATAATACAAGCTATCATTTTTATTCGAGTTAATGCAAGACATCTAAATCAAATCTTAATAATATCAGACTCAAAAAGTGCACTTTGCTCAATTAATAATATTGATCACAGGTCAAATATAATGCCCTACAAATTCGTAATATGTTGTCCATCCTTATAAAAAAAATGCAAATTAAATATAGTAATGCTATGGGTTCCTAGCCACACTGGTATTCCTGGTAATGATAAGGTAGATTTATTAGCTAAACAAGCAATTCTAGAAGGTTTGCCATCTGAAGGTATAGTAGTACAGGATCTCATTCCCCTGGTTCATCAAGCTCACTCCAATATGTGGAATAAACTTTTTAGATCTTCCTTTTCCAATGAAAAATCAACCTATTTACTTATCCAGCATGATATTCCTAAAATTCCTTGGTTCCGTCAAATGAAATATCTTTCTAGTACAGTAAAACATCTCTAATGAGACTCCGTACAGGTCACTCTTTCCCTTCCTAACCATCTATTCAGAATCATGGCCATCAACAATCCTACATGTCCCTTGCACACAATCCCTGAAGCGATTTGTGATATCAATCATCTACTCTTTGAATGTCCTGCTCTCTCACGTTTTAGATCAAAACTATACCAAAGTCTTCTAAGTGCAGGAGTGAGTACTCCTTTTTCTGCTCTGTCAATCATGAATAATACTAGTAAAAATATCTACTCTGCATTAAGTTCCTTTATACAGGAGGTGACAACGTTCACCAATGGTGTTATACGTTTCTAATGAATTCTAATTATTGCTGGCATGGGCTGATAGACCTAGTAGTCTGAACCCAAAAAAAAAAAAAAAAAAAAAAAAAAAAAAAAAAAAAAAAAAAATTCCCAAACTTCCCTGAAATTGGTAGGTATTTCACAAGACAGTCAAACCTGGAACTCGAATACCTTCATGACGTCACTACTCATACCGCTGAATGTCGTTGAATATTTTACGTCAGTTTTAAACAGTTTAGAATTTTTTGAAGAAGTTTTCCAACTCCTAATTTTTTCAACTCCTAATTTTTTTTCTCAGAATTTTCTCAACTGAAAATTTTCTCTGATGTTATTTTTCCACGACCGAATTTTTTTCTGACGAAATTTTTCCACGACCAAAGTTTTTCTGAAAATTTTTTCCATTATTGAACTTGCATCTTTTTTGAAAAGAATGACTTCTGTATGATTGACGTCGTAAAAATTTTATTTTCTCGCAATTTTCACATCTGAAATTTTTCCACCTTCAAATTTTCTTCTCAGAATTTTTTCAACTCGAATTTTTTTCCTCAAAATTTTTATGGCGTCAATCAAACAGAAATCATTCTTTTCAAAAAAGATGTAATTTCAACGGTGGAAAAATTCTTCAGAAAAAAATTTCAGTGGAAAAAATTACATACATCAGAAATATTTCAGTTGAGAAAATTCTGAGAAAAAATTTGGAGTTGGAAAACTTCTTCAAAAAATTCCAAACTGTTTAAAACTGACGTAAAAATTCAACGACATTCAGCGGTATGAGTAGTGACGTCATGAAGGTATTCGAGTTCCAGGTTTGACTGTCTTGTCTTTTTTGGTGTCATTTTCGTATGATTTAACTCCGCCGAGTTCAAAAATGTCATTGCTATCGAAATTCGAAGGGAAGAAGTCCCTTAAATTTCAAATTTCTCAACTCAAGTTTACGTATTTTCCCTCAAAATTGCTTAAATATTACATTTTTTTTCAACTTTTCACAACCTGTCGACCTTCCAACCAAATTTTTAATTCAATTTTCGAATTCTACAGGTAGATTGCCATACATATTGACCTTTTACAAATCCCCATACCCCGAATCGGAGTCAATGGAGGGGTCTAAAGTTCCAACTTTGACTATTTCTTTTTATTAATTGTACAACTTTTTTCATCAAGTAATCGGGGTGTAATTTCCTGAGTAATATTTTCACGTATTTGTGCTATTGAAGGGAAGAAGTGTGTCGATTTTTTGTCAAAATATCATCCCTCCCCTTACAGAGGCTCATCCTTCTCACCCCTTGTCTTTAATCGCACAATCGATGAAATATTTGAAATCAACCTTTTCGAAAACGCAGATTTCAACATATTTAGATTTTATTGTCAAAATGGTATCCCTTCTCTTAAGTAGATGTGATGAAAAGAGTTGCAAAACTGATTTTAGTGCCACTGGACTATCCCCTCTCTTTGCTCAATTATAGCACCAGCCCCTTGGGTTTGTACATATCATTTATAAATCATCTGATAGGAAATTTGACGTAGATCAAGTTTTGTAGGCCCCATTTTTGCACCAAGATCAATATTTAAGCAGATATAAGCAAAAGATCAGATTTTTGAAGAAAACACCCTCTCTTTGATCAACTATAGCTGCAGCCCCCTTGGGTTTGTGAATACTATTCAAAAGTCATCTGATAGGAAATTTGACGTGGAATAAGTTTTGAAGAACCCATTTTCGAGCTAGCACCAATATTTTGGCAGATATGGACCAAAAACCTGATTTGGGGGCAAAGGTCCACAATTTGGGGAACTTCCGCGCACCGGACACCTCAGATTCGTGTTCAGGGCATCAAACTGGACTATTAGAGTCAAACATCCGTTGGCCACTTTCAATAAAAGTGGTTTTTGATGGAAAGAGCATTAAAGCTGCTATGATGAACTACAAGATCGAAATTAAATTTTAGAGAACGAGAGCTACTCAAAATTTATCATAGGGGTGGGGGGGAGTAGAGGGGTGGTCTTCCAAGGCTCCAGTCCCTCTATGTGGTAAGGTTGAGCAAAGTTGACGTTCTTGGGGTCGATTTCATAAATTTCGACCTCCCTGAACATAAGCGTACTTGGAATTCATACTTAGAAAGTGGTCATATGTTTAAAAAAAATACAGCGCTCTGATGGGCTGTTCTCATCGACGATCGCATTATCTCTGTTATCGAAACGCGAAACCCCTGAGACGAACATTATTCCGATTATTGCAATCACGAATAATTAGTAAAATGTCTACTTCGAAAATCAAAGATCATCATTATACCTTAAAAATTGAACATCTACCGAGTACTTTTCAACATAGAATCTTGGATGGAGAAGAAGAAGATTACGTCCTTCGCGCAAATATTAGAAATATGAGCGAAATCGATGCTTGGTTGAGCAAGTTCGACGGAAATTCGAAAACGCAATGAAACACAACGAGGTTCCATTCACCATAAAATGAATCATTTTTATATTAGTGCCAAAAAAAATTTGAAATTTTTTGTAAATTATCATTTATTTCATTCGAGGCAATTAAACTGCATAAAAGTTCAATATGTTGGTACCTACGTACACAAAAATGATTCAAAAATTGAAACAAAGCATAAAAGTACAGTTTATAATGTATCTACGTACAAAAAAAATACTTTAAAAATACATACAAGTCAGACGAACACCTTCGGAAGCAGTCGAAAGCACCCGATGCCGTTTGGGAGTTTGAACAGCAAGGAATTAGTCGCGTTTGACAAGCACGTGTCAATTCTATACACCTCGAAAAACCGACCAGTTTGATAAATTACTCTGGACGATCGAACTTGGCCGATATTGGCGGTCTCGAGTATACGTAAATGTGGAATTTTTTTAGGAAAAGGGACCACTTGGTCACAAAATTCATTTTCGAGATAATGGCATTTTCTGAGTCTACGTGAAATTACCTTTCAAATGAGCAATTAGAGACCTTTTTTTATAAAAAAAATTGACGGTTTTACGAGGATTTAAAATTTAATGCTGGAAAAACATAGTTTTTGAGAAAACCGCGTTTAAAATTTTTGAGGAAAACTGGATCGGGGCAAAAATTCGATTTTTTTCAATATGGGAAATTTGCTGTAGAATCCGTAAAATTCGGTTCAGAAGCTGTATCAGGTTTTCAAGTGTTCCCAAAATAGCCCCAATCGTAAGAAACTCGATAAAAATATATACAATTTGTTTGTTTTCAAAATTTTATTTTTCCAACTGCCCAACGGCGAGTTTATACTGTTGAAAACGTGTTTCACGAGTTCCAGACTATCCTACGTGAAAGTAGAAGAACCATAGAACACGAATTCATCAAAAAAATCCATATTTTATACCCTAATTCGTTTTTCTCGAAATTAACTTTGGGACCAAGTGGCCCCTTTTCCTAAAACATGCCACAATTATGTCTTATCTATGGACACACATGAATCGAGTAAGGTTTCAATTCACTACCGAATTTAACCAAAGATTTACACATGAGATTTTTTATTATAACTCTAATAAAAACCCGAGCTATTTAAATATTTCTATCAAGTAGACAGAGATGAACTGTGTGTTATATGGGTGTTATGAAAAACAGGGTGTGCCAAAAGTGTAGTCCTGATTTCAAACGCCTATCACAGAGGCTACATTGGATGTTAAAAAAAAAGTAGGTAAATACGTAAAAATGCTCGTAAAACTTACGTCATTTTAGAATTATCATTGTTATTTGAATAGTGTAGGCAAATTAGCGCTATTTTTAAAAAATAAAAACATTTTTAGCTAGCCAAGATTTTATCGCCAAAAACTGTCGAGGGTGGTCCCCTGACTAACTCCTAAAAAGTCCGCACCCCCTAGACCCCTTGCTAAATTTTTTATGGAGGCTCCACCCCCCTCAAAACTGGTTTTTCCCGAATAACTTCTGAGGATTTGATTTTACGGCAAAAGTAGCTCAGTACTTTTTTGTTCTACTCTCAATTTCAAACATCTTTTGTATGAAAATTTTTTTCGTACGACCAATATCAGAGGAGATAGAGCGTCCTGAAGGAAGGGGGTTTTGGAAAATATGATATCATTTGAAAACGCGATAATATGTATAAAATCGCACTAAACTGTATGTTTTGGGCATGAAAATAGTAGTATTACGTAAATTGATTGTATTAATACAACTTGACCCCCCTTTCCCTCCCTATGTACTCACCCCACCATACCCACTTGTTTTTATTTAGCACTGGTAATATGACTGAGGGGTGGGGAGGGGCGGAAACAATGGGAGGGGAAGAGGGTAAAAATGCTTCATGATCATCTTTCCCCCTCCTATGTGTCCACGCCACCCCACCCCTCAGTTGTGCTAAATAAAAACAAGTGGGTAAGGTGGGGTGAGTACATAGGGAGGGAAAGGGGGGTCAAGTTGTATTAATACAATCGATTTACGTAATACTACTATTTTCATGCCCAAAACATACAGTTTAGTGCGATTTTATACATATTATCGCGTTTTCAAATAATATCATATTTTCCAAAACCCCGGGTCCTTCAGGACGCTCTATCTCCTCTGATATTGGTCGTACGAAAAAAAATTTCATACAAAAGATGTTTGAAATTGAGAGTAGAACAAAAAAGTACTGAGCTACTTTTGCCGTAAAGTCAAATCCTCAGAAGTTATTCGGGAAAAACCAGTTTTGAGGGGGTGGAGCCTCCATAAAAAATTTAGCAAGGGGTCTAGGGGGTGCGGACTTTTTAGGGGTTAGTCAGGGGACCACCCTCGACAGTTTTTATCGATAAAATCTTAGCTAGCTAAAAATGTTTTTTTATTTCCTTATTTGCCTACACTAGAAGCAGTAACGCTAATTTTAGGCGATTTCTATGTTACGAGTATTTTCAATTTTGATGGTATGTATGTTGCACTCTCCATCGATTCAGCATGATACCACATTTCGTCGAGTAAGCCGTATTGAAAATACAGTACCCATAACAGCACTCAAAAATTCCAAAATTTTCTGGTGCCTTAGAAACGTCTTAAAACCGCTTCCAATCGATTCGGGAGGTCGAAAATAGAGTATTTGCCAATTTTCAGTTTTTCAACTCAATGTCGACGAATTTTACGAATTTTAAATTTTTTCCAAGTTCGAGACTAGTAGAGTTTAAGAAACACATTTTATGCGTTAAATCGAACTTTTTACGGAGTTTTCGTTGAATTTCATCATTCGAATTATTTTTCCAACTTTGGAAGACCTTCCGGTAAAATTTTAAACAACTTTCAAGGCCGAAAATGACGGTCATTTGGAAAACAACGAAAGTCCGTGAATTTCATTGGGCTGTAAATCAAACATGTTGACACTGAAAATCAAAATTTGACCCAAAAGATGTATTTTTGCGACCTCTTTCCATTTTTGACATAGATTTCAACCAAACGTAAATGCAAGAATGATCGCAGATGTGATAGAAATAAGCGATGACGATGAAGACGAATCGATTAATGCTGCTGAGTCAACTTATGAATCCAGCAATGCCGTCATTGATTGTAAGTTTATACTCGCTTTCCAAGTTTCGATTCTAATTTTGCTTGAAATTGTTTTTTGTTGCTCCTGAAAAATTTACTTCTCCGGCATTACGTTATTTTGCAAATGACTGGTTCATTTATTTTATTGACCATTTTAATATTAGAATGCGTTAGTCGTCAGTAAAAATAAAATTTGTTACATGGGTAGCCCAGCTTTTACCGATAAGCTTGATTAGCTTTTATGTTACGTTATTAATGTGGGGTTTTTTCGTTGTTTAGATGATCTGAGAGAAAAACGAAATATAAATCGGTTAATGATATTATTGAAAGTGTATGATAAATGCAATTTTCCTTAATCAGTCTCTCGAAAAAATGGAAATTTTTGCCTAACGTAAAAGAAAAGCTAATAAGGATATAATTAGAAAAGAATACCAAGAAAGTCTCAGCCGATTGGAATTATTAGGGTCTTGGTTAATCGTTTCCTCAATAGTTTCAGCCCTAAAATAGATTTTGTTACCGTTCTCGGTCTGATGACTTTTTTTATCGACAGTTTCGTATAAATCTTCTAGTGGCACGACATGCGAATTGTTTAATGTTAATACCGTATAGTTTTCGAAAATTTGCCTTTCTTTAATAATTCGTTCGGGGTTTTCTGTAAACAAAATTTATTTCCGTATTTAACAAAAGCAAAACTTATAATTAATTTGATGTAGTTGGTAAATAGAAGTTAGATTTCCGGCGTGGAAATTGCTTAGGGTATCAACGAGGATGTTATCGAAAGCTACACTAATGCAGTCGATTTCCATGAGATCAAACACGTCCAGTCATAAATGTGGTATTTTCACATTCAGACCATTTCTTTGATACCTTTGTTTAAAGTGTCTTCTTTGTAATCCACTTTTAAATATGTCGTTAGCGTTACTTCGAAAACTTTCTTCGGATCATATGGAATTCCGCTTATTTCACGTTTCCGTCTTCCGTAACCGGTTTGACCATTACTGCATTCGATCTGAAGAATTAGATTGTATCGTTGATTGAATAATCGCATTTAATTTGTTAGTTCGGAAAGGTCTTTTGAATGTTGAATGAACCACTTTTTTGACCTTGAGTGGGTTTTTAGTTTTTCGTGAAAATTTTTCAAAGAGATTCTCTCATCCTGATGGTCGGAAAACCACCGTTGTTTTAGTTCCAGGATCTTTGGGATATTGGAGAGGGGCTTTCGCAATTTTTTCATCTTTGTTATTTGCCGATTGCTCATGAAATTTTATACTATGATGTCTCATATCAAAAAAAAAAAACTTGCAATATTTTGAACAATTTGGCTTAGGATTGAAAAAAAAAGAGACTCAGAACCGCTCATAAAATTTTATTCGAGTTCAAAGTTGAGCCTTTCGTGAACTTGAAAAATTTTTAATGAAAAATTCTGAGTGTTCTGTCAATCTTTCGGTGCTACAGTTGATTTCTCGAATTTTTAAAATTTTAAAATCACCTCATCTTCAAGAGCGTAATCAAAGAACTGGGCTAAAGCATTCTAATTTTTTTTGAAAGTTTTTAAAAGATTGATGAAGAGAGAGGGGGGGCTAAGGTGACTCGAGCACCCCCCCCCCCCCCCGTTAAGCTTTGCAGAGATTTTTTTGTGTTTTTCAAACATCAAATATGATTATTCAAAAGATTTGCACCCTTTCATCGCTCGGGTAGAGTTTTAATCGATTTATAAACTTATCAAATGAACAACATGATGTGCCTCTTTGAATCAGTAGAATAACATTTGCTGAAAATCGATGATTTTTCATTGATCTTCCCATCAAAAATCACTATTTTTCAATCAGTTCTCAATTGGCCAGTACAAAATGGTAATTTTCGACTGAAAAGAGTACAAAATCACTGATTTTTCTGATTCATTGCAAATCCTTTGACCACACCACTGAATAACGGATTACTCAGTTTTTTCCATGTGTTTTGACTCTCTCCCTTCGCCCAATTCTTCTTCAATTCAACTCCTCCTTCGAATAATTTTTAGTTACTTTTATGGTTTCATGTTTATCGCCTTGAAAACTATGAAAATAATTATGAAAAATTGATCCAATCACAGGCATCAAACACAGATTATGGGAAAAATAGTGACCTTAGTGACTTTTTGGCTCATTCTATGTCAACTCGACCAGGTTTTGACCTTGGGTTTTCCGATTTCGCTCAAAAATTTTTTTCTTAATACACGCTATGAAAGTTTAACATTACTCCCGCTACGCAGCATACGAAAGTACACCATTTTAGAGAAGGGTACTTTTCATCACACTGCGATGAAAAGTAGTACTTTTCATCGCACTACAATAGCGCACTCTATGAATTATTTGTTTTTGATTGAAAAGAAACTTGCATAAATTTTGATAGAATTTTTC
This sequence comes from Pseudococcus viburni, assembly GCA_033439095.1. Taxonomy (NCBI): domain Eukaryota; kingdom Metazoa; phylum Arthropoda; class Insecta; order Hemiptera; family Pseudococcidae; genus Pseudococcus; species Pseudococcus viburni. The sequence goes on from JAVBJF010000132.1 coordinate 698,744, forward strand.
AAAAACGCTTCTTTATGTGTATTAAGAAAAATATCTTACAATGTAGGAGGTGAGAGTGAACTATTTCTTGTCTCGTGCGATGGCTTCACTCGCCTACGGCTCGTTTCGCCAACATTCGCACTCGACAAGAAATGGTTCACTTTCACCTCCTATATAGTAATATACTATTACGAGTTCTCCTCGATGGTTCAATGAAGGAATCACCGTCATTCCGATCCTAATCCTTCAGGGGGCGGGGGGTGGCCCTTGTAATTTTCGTATAATTGGGATTTTTTGCGAAATTGCTTAACTTTGAAGGAGCATATCTCGAGATTGGTTAGGTCTAAGATAAATCTGTTCATGCTGTTTTGTAGAGAATTGAAAGAAGATTCAAAATTGATAATCCCTTTTTGAAATTTTCAAGTTGAGCTTTTGTGATGGAAGCTCAACTTTCATGATAAGTACAAAACATGAAGGGCCCCATTAAAAAATCTGAAAAAATTACTATGAAGAGAACTTTCAATGTATTTTTCAACTAATTAATTTTCAAGATGGGATCTCAATACCCCTGGGGGCACAGGGGTCCTAAATTTTGGTCAAAATTCAAAAAAATGGAAAAAGGGAAGTAATATATCGATTTCTACTAATTCGAAGGCGCTGAGTTCGAATATGTGCTTAGTATTTTCATTCGACCCCTCTGAACCCCCCTATCAGCCAATGAGGCCAAAATTCAAAAAAATGAAAAATAACGTATGACGTGTCGTTTATTGGGTTTTTGAGGGCACTGAGTTCGAATATTTGCTTATTTTTGGGATTCGACCCTTTAGTGCCCCCCTAGCCCCCAATTTTGAAAAAACACATGCAAAAAATGGAAATAGCATGTGACATATCGATTTCTACAAAATCGAGGGTGCTGAGCTCGATTATCAACTTACTTTCTCGATCCGCCTCCTTCGTTCTCCACACTGACTCCAAAATTACTAAATCATTTAAAAAATCAATGTGTTTTTTCAAAATTGGGGGCTAGGGGAGCACTAAAGGGTCGAATCCCAAAAATAAGCAAATATTCGAACTCAGCGCCCTTAAAAACCCAACAAACGACACGTCATACGTTATTTTTCATTTTTTTGAATTTTGACCTCATTAGGGGGCTGATAGGGTGGTTCAGAGGGGTCGAATGAAAAAACTAAGCACATATTCGAACTCAGCGCCTTCGAATTAGTAGAAATCGATATATTACTTCACTTTTACCATTTTTTTGAATTTTGATCAAAATTTAGGACCCCTGTGCCCTCCACTGGTATTGAGATCCCATCTTGAAAAGTAATTAGTTGAAAAATACATCAAAAGTTCTCTTCGTAGTAATTTTTTCAGATTTTGTAATGGGGCCCTTCATCTTTTGTACTTATCATGAAAGTTGAGCCTCCATCACACAAGCTCAACTTTAAACTTTTTAAAAAGAGATTATCAATTTTGAATCTCCTTTCAATTCTCTACAAAACAGCATGAACAGATTTATCTTAAACCTAACCAATCTCGAGATATGCTCCTTCGAAGTTAAGCAATTTCGCATAAAATCCCAATTATACGAAAATTACAAGGGCCATCCCCGCCCCCCTGAAGGATTAGGATCGGAATGACGGTGATTCCTTCATTAGACAATCGAGGAGAACTCGTAAAAAAATTTTGAGCGAAATCGGAAGACCCAAGGTCAAAACCTGGTCGAGTTGACATAGAATGAGCCTTATATGAGGCAACAATGACCTATTTTTCGAAAAAATGACTAATTTTTCAATTTTCTTCTTGTAAATAGATACACTTCTGCCTATTTTTTTTCATACATCAAATAGTATTTCTCTGTGCGATAGTGCTGAAAAAATAATTTTTTCTATCAATAAACTTTTATCAAGGTATCAATCACCAAGGCTGGTGAACTAATAAGTAGGTAAAAAAAGATACAGACCTTTTTTTTTTTTAAGTATCAGTATTTTTTCAATTTTATGCAAGAGCGGTAGGCCGTTAGAACGAAAAAGGTGACTTCAGAATTTAAAAAAAGACCAATAGTGACCTTTCGGCGAGAAAAAGTGACTTAGTGATCCACCTTGAAAATAGGGGACAAGTCACTAAAAAAGGTAACTCTGTTTAATGCCTGTAATCAACGAAATTAGCTGAAATTTAGTATAAACTCTTGATTCTCAACCTCTCAAATCGACTGGAAGCGATTTCGAGACGTTTCGGAGCCTCCAAATTTTTTTGGAATTTTCCATTGCTGAAGAAAACCCCATGAAAATGGACCCATATTGTATTGGTGACCTATATTTGATCGATTATAGCACAATTTTCCAAAATTCGTAACTTCCAGGAGAGATCCATATTTTTTTCATGAAAATTTTCTGCCAAAAAATACAGACTTCAACTCGAAGTAACGAATTTCGGAAATTTGTGCTATAATCGATCGAATAAATCACCATTATAGGAGCTAAAATTCATATGGACCATGGATTTTCTCCAGTGCTGGAAAACTCCCAAAATTTTTTGGAGGCTCGGAAACATCTCAAAACTGCTTTCAATCAATTCGGAAGTCGAAAATAGGGTAATATATAGGTATACTCAATCACAGCTTTTTTCGTTGATTAGATTAATTTTTCATATTTCTATATTTTGCAGGGCGATGAGGTAATTTTAAAATTTCAAAAATTGAAGTGACCAAAAAATGACCAAACGTAACCAAATCAATTTTTTAAAGTTTTCTGGGGAGTGGGACAATTTTTTTGTTGGTTTCTGCAAACATTTCAAAGATAAATTAACTGAAAAGACGTGAATAATTTCATTTACTAAGTAAATTCCTTCGTCAAAACAACAAACAAACTAGCCAAAATCAGTTTTTTATTGTTTTTCTTAAAGAATTTTGAAAAATAGCAATTTCTACGTGAAAATTTGAATTTTTACCTAGAAGTGTGAAGAAAAAGTGACTTTTGAGGGGAAAAAAGTAACCAAAGTGACCTTTTAGACGTGAAAATTAACCAAAAATGACTGAAGTCGGAAAAAGTGACAAACACCATAAAAAAGTGACCCACTATGATCCTTGGAAATGTGAATTACTCTATAGAATGTGACAGACAAAATTCTTGTATGAAATTATTTAAATACTGTCCAACTTTCCCAAAAATATCTTATGATAAATTACCATACTAAATTACTAAATTCTTACTCCTGTGCATTTATCCAAGCATATATTAACAGTTCCTGTGAACTGTACATAGGTCGTTTCTGGAAACTTGAAAGCTCTGAATTTGGCACTTAGAGAGTCCCCATCGACGGTATTGAAATTCTCAAATAAATAAGGATCAACTGAGCATCTGAGATGGCGCAGTAATATGAGTAAGCGAAATGAATCACTATTATAATTATTCTTTCGCTGACAAATTTTTCTTACCCATTAAATATAATTGTCTCATCTTGCGTTTTGGTATCAGACACTCGCATAAAACTAACCAATAATCCGTAAATTGGCGCGCTGTCTTTATCCAGGTAAATTTCCATGGTCAGCGGTGTACCCGGTTTCACATTTAATTCACCGTTAACCAACGAATTTCCTTGTTTGACTCCTACTTTCAATATTGGCTCTGGTGCATTTGTTTCGAGCGTGGTTGTTATTTCAATGTCTCTGAGAAATGATGCGAATTGATTTATATCTGGATTACGTTTCTTACATGATACAGGTATGTGAGTAAATGACAATGAAGTTCGTTAATTATGCATTGCACGTCTGCATGGAAGGAAAAAAAAAGTCGTACGGTATATGTTATAAAATCTTCGTCTTTGGTTCCGTCGTATGCGTATATGTATTTAACTCATTAATAATGACCAGCGTGTACCATGTAATAACCGGTTCAATTTTACTGTGCCTTATTGTATATGGTTAACTCAGTACTCACTACTCAGTGAACTGTAAAATGCGCATTTAGAACTGCTGAGAGCGATTATGGGCCCTGGAGCGAGAAAAACCCGAAAAACTGCGGGCGTCTTAAAAATTTTCAAAGGTTGACACACTTCTCTCAAAATCAATATTGTTGCAATTTTTTACAATTTGACAAATTCTGTAAAGATGTAAATGTATATTTGGAGTGGCAAAAAAATCCAAAATTTTAACGGAAATTGGTGATGGTGAAAGTTTACTATGAGAAGGAAAATCCTTATGAAAATTTGAGCTCCTCCCCAGCCCAAAAAGGAACTGAGCTTGGAGACCCCAAAATGAGGTCAGTTTGACAAAAAAGTTCAGATTGGGGTACTTACTGTACGGGTTGTATCACCTGCTGTGAACCTTATTTACTTCCTAAAAAGTGTCTCTCTGAACGATTCTTGTAGTTCTCTGCGAGGGAATTGAAAAGTAGCAGATCGTGTATTTGAAGAATTTTTGATTTTCACCAAATTCAAATTGCTCACTCAAACTTCAAACACTCGAGTCATTCCAAGTCATATTTTCAATTTCGCACTTGTGGGTCTTCAGTTTTTTCAAAAATTTTACAATTTTTAAATTTGACTGCTTGAAGCTTTTGGACTAGCAATTAGCCCAGTAAGCCCACTTTAGTTCTTATTGGTGATCAAACTTTGGATTTAAAGCTTGCAATCGCGTGGGACTTGTTTATACACTCGAGTAGGAACCTACTTACATCCAAAGTCCGCCCCAACTACATAAAAAAATTGTGAAACGAAAAAAAAAAATCGAACTTTTAAATCGTCAATTTTTGGGTCAAAACTGTAATATAAAGTGGAAAAATGAAACTTTTCGAAATACTTATTCAATATTCATACAAAAACATAAAATTATGAAAAAATTTATCGCAATAGTCAATTTTTAGAAACGATATTCTAAAATACGAAAATTTGTCGATGTGTTGTAGGCATGTGAGTGAAAATTTCAATCACATCAGTTGATCTGCCATACTTCGATGCATCAATTTCCATCGCCAACACAAAAATGCCAATAAAGGACTCGACCCACGTTTAGTTCTTGGCATCTCAATTATTAAGACGAAAAATAGTACTTTCTGATATGGCTCTCAAGGGATAAACGGGAGTTGAAATGGTCGAATCGAATTTTTCTTTAGTAAGGGATAAAATTAACCTTAGAAAGATCTTCACCCCTCCCCCTCATATTTCTCCTTAGAAAGCACTAGGAGATCTGGACTTTGTAGCATTGGACTTCTATTTTTGAGGTTTATCCATGTAGAAACTTTGAAAAAAAGGCACCAAGTGCGAAATGTTCAACGATCTAATAAAAAATGACCCACTTCAAAATCAGGCCAAAATTTTTTTGATCGCCAAGAAAAATTATATAAGATTTTCTCAGTAGTGCTGCCAGCTGCATTCTGATTTACTCGTGCGATTTTCATAAAATTCAATTTGTATTTTCCATACTATGAAAAGTAGGTCAATTTTTTGGTCATTTAAATTTGATTACATTTTATTTTGAAAAACTCACTTTTGCCATTCTTCTCGCTTCATTATAAGAAAAGAAGGTATGAGATCGAAATTTTTTTTCATGGTTTAAATTTTTTTGGTAAAGAAAAGTTCTTCAAATTCACTAGTGGTATCCATTTTCAAAATCAAATGGACTGGCTGCAAAATAAACTCTCTTGAGCTCACACTGCTTCGTCTCCCTGTGGACGAAGGGGCTCAAAATTCATTTCAGAGGTCACCTGCTCCAAGTTTACTTCATAAATTTTCATCAAAATCATTTTTTTCTTCGATCAATCTCAATGCACACAGCACAAGGTAAATACACCTCAAATTAGGAATTTGGAATCTTCAAACTCAAAACCATTCATCATGAACTTCTTGAAATATACGGGTTTGTGGAAAACACAAGCCTGGGGCAAATTGTCCCACTTGTCCCCTTCAACGCCCTCTGCTCATTTTAATAAAATTACCAACTTACTCTTGTTCCTTGAATCCTGCAGGAAGGACATTTCGACGAGTGATGTTGTGTTTTTGATTATTTAATAAGCATTTTACTCCGATTACTTCTTTGTTCTGCGAACTATTCTTTTCTTCAATTATTATCTTATGATAGAAACTTTGGATGCCCTGAGACCAGAGAGTTATTGTATTATGCGGTTGTACCTACCTACAGATTACAAATTATGATGTATGCACAGGGCCGCAAATAATACTCACAGTCGCTTGATTAGTGATGCGTGTGATTCCACACTGGTAAAAATTAATCAATGATAGGTTGAAAATAATACCTGAATGTTCAGTGGGTGTGGGATGACAACCAATGCCTATGACCATAAAAAAATATGAGAAGTTACAGAAGAGCTTATTTTCATTACGAATCTTAGAGCCGGCAAGAGCAAGGATGAGTTTCATTGTAAAAATTTCTAAACTCTTTTTTCTCATCTCAAAAAAATTCAAAATGAAAATTTCTCCACCCCTTTAAAAAATTTTAAAAAGACATCATTTTTCGTCAAAAATTCTGAAATTTTCAATTTTAAGAAAATATGTCTTTTTGAATCAAATTTTCCCAAATTGCGCAATCATGAAATGAAGATGAGCCCATACCTAATCATGTAAATAATTTTTCCTAATTTTCGCAATTTTTTGAAATTACAGCAAAAATTTTTCGACGACTTTTCAACAATTTTTCTTGATTTTTACAATTTCTTAAAATTACACACAGCCAAAATTTTTCGGCTAATTTTTCAATCATTTTTTGGGTTATTCGAATTTTTTAGATTTTTTTTTGTAAAATTGTCTTTCTTTAAAAAAATTTGTTGATTTTTTAAAAAATTTACCCATTTTTTTCAAGTTGATGTCCCTTGTTAGTTTCTATAACTCTTCAAAGTTTCGAGGGATTTCTACAGATCCTCAGACTGGTTTTAAAAAAATTCAGGTCCACTGTCAATCCACCTTTCACATCCCTCTCTTGCTGGTCTGGTTGATTACGTAAAACTACACCATACCTGGATAAAATTTAAGGTTATCTAGATACACGTCAGAGTCATAATTTGGTTTCTCCAATTCAATTAGCATATTCTCATCTGTACATGTTACTTTGTATTTAGCTGTAATCAGAAATGAATTCTTTATTTTATGATTTTATAGAACTTTGTTTCTGCAAGATTGCACCCAGAAACCTTGAAAAAATTGCATCGAGCATCAAGCCACGTAAGCAAACCAACTACACGAGTATTTTAATCAGTTTTAACTTCTCTCATCGCTCTCAGAATAATGCATTTCCGTTTCGCGCTGCTGGAAATGTTTATTATAATTCTGAAATTGATGTTGCCGTAATAGGAATTAATTTTGTGGGTAATTACGTAGTAGGTACGTCGTACAACAGGTGATATGTAATGCAATCATGAAGCGTGCAATTTAGGCCACCGAAATATTCATCTTGTGGCATTGGCATTGGTCTAAACTATGATTTTCTTTCCATTATAGATGAAGATAGCAGACCAGAAGTATTTTCCGGTGATAGGAAAAAAGGTAATCGCTAAATACATTTCAAATGCATGAAATTTTTCGTATCGATACCTATTGAAATAAAATTGGATGTATGGAAGTGAAAGTGAATGAAATTGACTATGGAGAAGTATATAAGTCTTAGTAACGTGACCATCATTGGTTCTTTTTTTGGAGCCAATTGCCAGTTCTTTTTGTGTATGATTGAATCATTTTATTTAAATGAAGAAGAGGAGACGTGATGACATTCATTTTGCGATAAAATAATGACCTATGTGACTTGCAAATTCGAACGTTGAAATATGTAGTTCTGCAAACTGCTTTATTTGAAAATTCCAAGATGTTGAATTTCGATTGGGTTTTCGACCTGTGAGAGGAGAATGAACGAAGAAGTCGATAACTAAAATATGCATAGATACCTATCTACTCAATCTTAATAATGAATAATGAAGAGAATCGCATTTTGTTTTTAGAAATAAATTACAAGGTGTACCGTTTATCGTGACATCACAACTTTCAAGTCGCAATTCAGAGATGGTTCGATACCTTGGACTTTTCTCAGTCTGATTAGCAAATTTTCAAGTTTTTTTTTCACCTTCAGTGGTGGTTGAGCCAAATCAAATTGCACTAGTTCGAAAAAAACCAGATCCGAGTAGAAAAATATTCCATATAGGTAGATGTGTACTTTTAATAGAAAAATTTAGAATTGGATTCAGGAGGGTATTCGAAGCCTCTGAATCCAATTCTAGAGTCATTTTGACTCTGAACCAAGACCTGAGTTCACAAAGGTGAAGAGAATGATGAGGACGAAGTGGAAAGAAATTCTTGCAACATCGAGTGTGGTATAGAAATCCATGTTTTTTGAGCTTCGGAGTTCATTTCCGATGTTATTTTCCAAATAATCCTTTTTCTCAAAAAATCCATACAGGGGAACTCATGGGCTAGGAGGAATGGGTCAGATTGAAAATTATTCAGAATATTCGAACGAGATATCGAAATCAATGGTTTTTTGAACTGGGCCTCACAGGGGTTGAGGTGAGGGACCAAAATTGAAGAATTTTCGTGTCAGGTATTAAAATGCGTGTTTAATGGTCTCCCAAAATCCATACTTGAGATTATTTTGCCTCTTAATTTGTAATGGAGCCCACTGGGGCTTCTGTGGGATGGAAGCAGGGGACATGCTTGACCTTAAAAATGGATTCTGAAAAAAAATTTTCAATCAAAAAAATCATTGAAAATTCCATACTTACGAGTAGAAAATTTTTGGTTTTGATTTCTCCTCTATCCCCTCCACAATATAATATCAGCTTTGTTTTTTGCATTCTTTAAAGGTACATTTGATTGGTTAAAAAAGTAATGCAAAGTTATTGATTCTGAATGAGAAAAATTGTGAAAAATGTCATACGAATCGGAAAATTTTCAATTTCAACCTCATTTTTCCTTCTTTTATGAAACACATTATTCGGGAAATTGACTAATTGGGAAAATACATTTTTGTGAGGAAGGTTTTCTAGAAATATCCTATTTGGGAAAATGTCCATTCGGGAACTTGGCTTCGTGAAAATGACCGTAACCCATGAAATTTGATAACTCACTCGAAATCATTCAATTTTCGCTCCTTATTCCAATCTCAGCGAGCCTGTATGGGAAGGGGGTTGGAAAAATTACCCGGGAAATGAACATTGGAGGTCAAAAAGTATGGATTTCAATACCTCACTCGATGCATTGACAGAATCTTTTTTCACCTCAGCCCCTGTAGGCTCGAGTCGGGGTTTAGAGTCGGAATGATTCTAGAATTGGATTCAGAAGCTTCAAAAAATCCTTGAAGTCCAATTTTCAATTTTTTCACCGAATGTATTTACTCATTTAGAACATCTTGATGAATTTTTTCTTGTTTTTTTTTTTTCAAACTTGATTTGCAATTTGATTTGGCTTAGTCTCCAGAGAGGGGAGATTTGAGGAGTATCAAATCAGACTCAGAAAATTTCAAGGGATCGAATGCCTCATGAATCGAGAGTTTTACCTTTGCCCTGTTTATGAAGGAGAACCTTTTTAATTTGCCGCCAAAAAATATAAATTTTAACTCCAAAGTTGCGAATTTTGAAAAATTCTCCGTTATTCGGTCAAATAGGTCACCAATGTTGGTAATCCGCGATTATAAGTGCTGAAGTTCATATGGACCACTTTCGGGGGATTTTTCCAGCGCTGGAAAATTCTAAAATTTTCTCCAGACTCCGAAACGTCTTGAAACCGCTACCAATCGATTCGGGAGGCCAAAATTAGGGTTACACCACATTTAAGCTTTTTTCGTTGATCAGGTCAAATTTGCATTATTATTTTGCAGAGCGATGAGATAGGGAATAATGTTGAAATCTCAAAAATTCGTCAAAATTCAAAAAATGAATTTCAACAACTCAAATTCTGGATATGGGGTTCTTTCATAATGTATGTTCGATTCATTTTTGTTTGGGTTCAAAATTTTACTCTGAGTTGAGATACCTCCCTTGTCAGTAACCAGCTTATATCTAATTATTGACAGATTTCTAAAAATTCAAAAATTCTCATTTTCTATCGTAAAAGTGATTTTTTGAAAAAGTGTTAGTAAAATTAAATCGAAATTTGTATCAACCTCTCGAAAGTAAATGTCACCATTTTCTGCAATTCTAAGTTCCCCACCTGGTTCTTTTCAAGAAATTTTAAAAATTGAAAATTCTGTGGTTTTTTGGCTTTCAAAAACTTGTTTTCATAATCACTTTCCTGGAATTGCAGTGCGAAGAGTACCTGTTGAGCCCTTACAAAAATTTACCCAAGTACTGGGGCGTTTATGAAGATTGTAATAACTTCATCTTTTCAGAACCTACCAAACGACATACTCGTGTAATTGACAAAAAACTACGATAATATGGCAATGTTACACTACTCGTTGCTTATCTGATAATGAAATTGTAGGCACGCGAACAACAGAGACATACGTACAACACACACTATCAGTTGTGAATCTCTTGTTAACAGCCTACTGGAAGAAGATTGCAGGGGTTAGTAGTGCCAACAAAAAGCAGCTCGTCACTTCGCCAAGTGCGAAAAATAACACATTCACTTACTTTTTGCTTCCGTTCGACAAACAGTACAGCAAATTAAGATAATCAAACAAGGTAGATATGCCAGCGACATTATTTCCAACTCTATCGATATTTGAAGACAATATCTTGGAATTTTTTCAGGGCGATTTTTTTTCTGTCTCGTAGATTACGTCGCGCACACGCGAAACACGTTATTTTCAGCATAGGACACACATCGTGTACCAAACTCGCGCGGTTGGGTTGCACAATAGGCAAAGCGAAAAGAAGAATCGACCCTCGGGAAGTCTGGCTAACGTTACAAAGCGCACCAGAACGTCACGACGAATAATATCACCTACTCTGTTTTTATAACCTTTCAGGTACTTGAGCACACACAAACTGAAGTATATTTCAAGTGGTCGTCAGTGTGGATATGTCGGTGGGACGTTTTGATGTGTGGGATATCATGTACATGGCGAGTACCGAGTGGTTCCCAGTTTTATGGTTTTGTTGCCGGCGCAACGCCGAGCGACGACGCGGCGAGTTACCGCCAACGCGCCGCGTCGTCGACGTGCTGGTCGATGGCCTTAGAACGAAGGTGATCCGCTTCTGGCGTGTAACAAGTGCGTAGGCGGCAGACCCGCGAAAATTTCTCAATTCGGAATGCATATTGATACCTCTGTTTTGACTAGAGTTTGCCTCTGCCTGGCATATGTGAAATGTTGGTGGGAAAGGAGACCAGAGCAGTATGGGTTCGTTACGATGAAGATGACCGCCCAATCGTCGTTCCAGAAGACAGATCATTAATCACCGAAATTGATCTCCTTTGGCGAACAAAATTACCTATTTTTTTCACATTTCTATACGTAAACTGTGAGTGAGACCAGAGCCCGGCAGAACCAATGTCCAATTGATTAATTGGTTTAGGTGGTTTTGTCGTCTGGCTCGTTGGAAACGTAGCGCTGTGCTGATTGAGACGCGTGCGCAGCTGCGCACATGACAACGTAACCTGTTCGCTGCACGAATCAGCTGTTTCGTAAGCTAATTTTACCATATGATCTAACCATGTTATCTGGTAATTCATGCCACAGCAACAGTACTCCTATCTACTTTGCCATCTGTGTATTTTTCTCGAATGTATTTAGAATGACGTTTTCGTAAGCGCACCCAGAAATTATTTACTGGAAAAACTTGGAATTCAAAAAATAATAGGGTGTCCATTAGGGCGGTCCTTATTTTCAAGTTTGAGAAATTTTGCGTACCCCCCCCCAAGTTGTTCCTTTTTACGAGAAAATAATTCCCTATTTTTTTATTTTTCTTTTTTTTGAAATTAACACGTGCCTGTAAGCCTCTCAATGTCCCTCATTATTCAAAATATGAAAAAATACCATTTTTTATCAAAAATTTTCAAAATTTTAATTTTTGTGGCCAAACCCTTCTAAGTAATCCATTATTTATGAAAAAGACTCGAAAAAACATTTTAGCCCCCTCCTATGTTTATTAAATGAATCTTGAAAGTGGTAAAAATTTGGCAATCTTCTGTAGGTATAGTACATATAGTCAATGTAGCTCCAAAGGGAGGTGGACCCGACGAAAAATTATTGAAGGCCTTATCTGCTGAAAATGGTCTAAGACCATGCCCTGGGAAATATATAACGACCCGCCCCCAAACGTGTTGCTTTCCCCACTACGGTAGATCAAGGCCCCCAAAATGAGGTTTGGCTCCCTTGCTAAAAAATTTGTAAAAATGCGTTTGGTAGGTATTGTGATGCAGATTAAAACGCTACTGAGCTAATTTTACCCAAAAATTAAAATCTGAGGAGGGAGAAGCAAAAACCTTTTTTTGGGGGCTTTGATTCACCTTAAGGGGATAGAAACAGGTTTGGGGTGGTCGGGTGATTATATTTTGCCCAGGACTTGGTCTTGGACCATTTTCAGCAAAAAAGGCCTATAATGTCATTTTTAGCCGGGTTACCTCCTCCTATCGATTGTTTAGCTTTTCTGAATACGATACCGGTACCACTTATTTGTAAGGGAAAGGGGATCAAAAATTTTCTAAAACCAATTTTCATGAAAAGGTAAGTAATTAAAATGAGTTTGCCACAAAAATTTAAAATTTTAGTAATTTCGCTGTATTTTTCAATTTTTTCAAATTTTGGAATTTTGGGGGCTTACAAGCACGTATTAATATTAATTTTGGGGGAAAAAAATTTCAGGGAATTATTTTCTCATAAAAAGGAACAACTCTGAGGGAGGTACGAGAAAAATTCGATTTTTTTTTTTTCATCAAGACTATAAAATAAGGACCACCCTAGTGTCCATCATACTTCAGAGACGATTTTCCCTGACTTTTCCAGGTTTTCCAGACCAATTTTCCAAAGTTTCCCAGTTTATCAAAATCATTAGGTACCTTTTTTTTGGAGATTTTTAGATGCTACTCGTTTGGCCAAAAGAATATTCAAATTCAATTCTGAAAATTTGAATTTATTACAAAATTCTTTTTAAATAAAATGGAAAAACTAGGTATTTCAAAGCAAATTATGAAGTTTCGAAAAATGAAACAAATTATGCCAGGGTGTCTACCAAATTAAGTGAAGGAAAATTCGGCATTATTGAGGCTCAAAATTCAAAAATTTCTTCATATTTTATTGCCCCCTCCCCCCGAAAAAAACCGTGAAGGTTAAAATAGAAATAATTTTGTTGTGATATTAACGTGTTGAGCCCAAGCGAGACGAGGGGGGAAAATTTTTACGAAAAAAAAAAAATACTAGCATTCCTAACACATCCCTAACATGGGTAGCAAAACACTCGCATCACTCTAGCATAAGTAAGGCTAGCTACAGATTTTCTAGCAAAATGCTAGCATTTCGCTAGCACAATTTTCTCACAAGAAGTTACAATAGCCAAATTCTACCATCGCACTAGCTTAAGTTAGACTAGCATTATGTCTGCTAGCAGGCTGCTACCTTTTTGCTAGCACAATTTACTAACAATTAGCTACAGTAGCCATATACTAGCCCACACTAGCATAAATTGAACTAGCTTCGCATCTGCTAGCAAAATTCTAGCGTTTCACCACCAGCAAAGATCTAGCATTATACTGTCAACAAAATGCTAGCATTTCACAAACATAAATAATACTAGCTCAAACTAGCTTCAAAAGCTGATTTTAGGATTTTACCAATAACAAAATGTTAGTATTTCACTTGTCGAACACTAGCACCACACTAGCATGAACAAGACTAGCTTGAACTAGCTTCGCGTTTGCTAGCAAAATGATCAGTGGCGTCGTCAGAATCGAAAATGGGGGGGGCACAAAAGGGGCCAAGTGTTGGACAACTTTTTTGCTTCTTCGAAATGGAAAAGAGGGAGGGGAGGGGGAGTGGGGAATGACTTTTTTCACCCGCTAAAAATGGCCCTATTGACAAAAATGCTAGCGTAATATGCTAGCATTGGTAGCATCTTTTTGGACATCGCTCTCTAGCAAACTTCTAGTATGATCCTAACACATGCTAGCAAAAAGCTAGCAAATAGCTAGCATTTTCTAGAAAATGTGTGCTAGTTTGATTTTTGTTAGTATGTACACTCGCGTCACACTAACATGAGTCAAACTAGCGCACATTTGCGAGCAAATGCTAGCTTTTTGCTAGCTTTTTGCTAGCATGTGCTAGGATCATACTAGCAGTTTGCTAGAAAGCGATGTCCAAAAAGATGCTACCAATGCTAGCATATTACGCTAGCATTTGCTAGCATTTTTGTCAATAGGGGGGGGGGAGGGGTAAAAAGGGAGCTTTCTTTTGCCCTTTCGTCCACCTTTCTTTCATTCAGATTTTTCAAAACATGGCCAATAACTCCCAACTACTGTTTCATTCCTTCCTATTTTTCTTCAACATCGCGGTCAAGTTTTTTTTGGATTTTCAAAAAATTCCATAGAAATTTTCAAAATTCTCCGACTTTTTCCGATTGTCCAGAACAAACAATCAATACACTCTTTAAATTCGAATCAACGAAATTTAGCTGTTTTAATCAGTAAAATAAATCTAACTAAAAATCAGCGATTTTCCACTGATTTTTCAGTCGAAATTATTGCTTTTTTCTGAAAAATTCGAAATCGATTGAGCAATCAGTGATTTCTGACTGAAAGATCAGTGAAAAATCATTGCTTTTCAATGAAAATCATTTCACCGATTCTCAAAGGCGGAATTTCATCAAAGAACGATGCAAATTTAGAGAGTTATGTTTATTCAAGAAACAGACTGATTAAAATAATGTTCGAGCAAAGCGAGAGAGAATATTTTCAAAAAAATCATGTTCAAAGGCAAAAAAATGCACTTTTCACATTTTTGTAATAAAAAAATCCCCTTTCCGAGCTTTGGAAGGCTGAAGCTCCATGAGCACCCCTCTTTTAGGAGCGCTTATGGACATATTTAATCTGTGTACATTGTTAATAATTGAACATCTGTAATTATTTACTATTTGTAGGTAGGTATAGATACAGATACACTGAAGTATGCAAAAATGATAGGGCGCAATTTTCACTGAATTTTGTTATGCAGTCGCAAGTTGATGACCAATTGAGTGTTAGCGCCTATGTGAAGAAATTCAACTAGCAACGAGAATGCGAAAAGTACGGAGAACTGAATGCTGAGGTAGAGCTAAGTAGATTTTTCATTTAGTCGCGTAATTGCATGGTTCCATTTATATTGTTGATGGGGAGCGAAAATATAATGAAAATTTAAAGGATAGAGGGAAAGAAACGATGTGATAATTTCACTTACAAATACTCGATGAATTGGGAAGAAAACAAAGTTTCAGGACCCTCATATGGACCCTTTGAAGCGGAGCTGTGGGCTATCAGCTTCTCAAGTAGGGTCGTTATCGAAAAAAAAAACACGTTTTTAGTGTTTAAACTGCTTAAATCCCTTGAGATACTAAATCTCGTAGCATTTTTGGTTTTTCAGCTTGAGGCCACTACCCCCACCCCAACAGTGTTGAACTGCATCTGGGAGGTGGGTGGGAAAAAAATGAAATCTCGGGTATATTTTGAGCAAACACACGTCTGAAAAAAAAAATTATCAATTGCATGAAATGTAATTTAATTTATTTAAAAAATGAGATCGAGGAGAAATCTTCAACTGCTTAGTCCAACTCTTTCCTATGTAACATGAACCTAAATCACTATCGAATTTTATAAATAATTTTCAAGAAATTACAGAAAAACAAAAGGTGATTTTTTTTCGAAAATTCAAATATGAAAAAAAATGTCGTTTTTATGTGAAATTTTGCCATTTGCGACCCAAAATGAGTCAGAAGTCGATATTTTTCCGATTCCAAATCTTTTGAATCACAGCTTGAGGTGTGTTTAGAAGCCCAAAAGCGCCAGGGGCCAAATTAACCCTTATCCGGTTGTTTAGGTATTAACTGCGTTTAGTTGGATGCGTTATATTATCGCGTATTTGTTGGAGGAGTCTAGGATCGTGGTTCGTGCCTTTTCTCGCTCTGTGCGAGGGTTGCGGGGGGCGTAACGAATCCGTTTGAAATGTGACGGTCATCTGCTCCCTCGTTGACGATCACCTCTTCGTTTTATTGCCTTTTTTCTACATATTTTTTTTGCCTCGCACTCGTTCAAGGTGACATTTTGGTATTAGGTATAGTTAGAGTCGTAATTTAGTCTTTGTTGACTTTTGTAAATATACAGTCCACTAAAATGGTTCGTTCGTGTATTCATTTCTATATATAAGCGAATTTATACTAAACACCGGTCATACCATACCCCTCAAGAAAATATGAATTTTAAGAAATGTTAGTTGGATGAAATTTTAGCATTAAAAATGTTTCCAACTTCGATTTCATCAATTTTTTTCCAATTTCGTATTATTCAAAATCTCTTCCTCCAGTGAAATGGAAAAAATGTTTGAAATGTTCGAATTGGTTAGTTATCTGCCCACACAAAAGTAGAGGGGTTCTTATTCAAGTTGAACCGAAGTTGGCATTATTTGAGTGGGGAAAAATTGAAATAGCTGACATGGATAACATATAATCAGATTTTCCCATTGCTTCAACTTCAATACAATTTTTTCTATTCAAACTGTAAATTAAAAAAGGCCAACAGTAAACCCTTCTCTTAAAATTTTCGATGAAAACTTGATTCTAATCCTCACAATTGGAAAAATTACAAATCGAGGTAGTTTCTCTCCCCTTCACCGTTCTATTCTCAATCTAATTTTGCCTTCTTTTTTGTACCATACATCGACTTCATCCTCATTTCTCTCTTTTTTATAAATTCCCTAAAAGTTGGAATTTTTTCTATGACATGACATGATTAAGTAAAGTACTTAGTTGTACCTACTACTTCGCATTGGCTAATCAGCATGAAATTCAATGTCGCAATGTGTTATATTTTCATTTTATCCTTGTCGTTTCAAAAATAAATCCTAGTTTCCAAAAAAATTATTGCGAGAAATTATTTTCCATTCATCACCTTGGTGGAAAACTGATTCAAAATCTGAAAAATTCGAAATTGATTGAGAAATCAGTGATTTCTGACTGAAAGATCAGTGAAAAATCATTGCTTTTCAATGAAAATCATTTCACTGATTCTCAAAGGTGGAATTTCAACAACGACCGATGCAGATTTAGAGAGTTATGTTCATTCAAGAAACAGACTGATTAAAATAATGCTCGAGTGTGTTTCGTGAATAAATTCAATGATAACAGTTAGGATAATTCCTACAAATATTTCTTTCTGTGAAGTTTGCACGAATATGTTATATTAGTTGCATATCCATTTTTGCAGGCATTTGCTATTCAGACAACAACGTTATATTATACCATAGATTAATTCGAATTTGGACTTTTTGGTTGATTGCCATAGGTGCAAGGTTGATCAAGTTAGAGGTTGGTGAGGTGGAGGTGTCCTAAAATTTATATGAGATCCAGTAAATTAATGTATTGTTTGATAAAAGTTCGAATAAAATTATCGCGGTGACACTGTGTTTTATTAGTTTAGCTTTATTTGGAAAATTCCAAAATTTTAATTATTTAAAATTTTTTAGAGTTTACTTCATACTTCTACAGATCAAGGTTCAAGTGCTCTTATATGAGCAGTTTTAGATGGAAAGATATATGATTACACAGCTCACTGTCCAAGTGCAAAACCTGAACCAAAATCAAATTAGGATCTTATCGCGGAAAATAGAAAATACACAAACAGACGTCATGATGGGTTTTCCCCAGCATCATCGCCAGAGCCATACAAAGTATTTTCTAAATTTGAGTTGAAGTGCTGTGTAGTTAATCAGATATTTTGGTTGATTTTGGGAATTTGTTTTTTCTGGGTAGGTGATTCGTGGTTGTTGATTTGGTCTGTCCCAGTAATTACTTCGTTAATAGTTGTGTGATCGAACGTAATATTGATTGTTATATTGGTTTGGGCGATAATTGTCACTATATTCTAAAACATCCGATTACCGACAAGCAGGTAATTCTAAGCTCGGCCTGGAGGGATATACTAACGAAAAAATCCCGGACGACCGTAATTTCGGGCAGTCTTTACCACCTCTGCAACATTCTCGTGGACCAAGGGGTAACCAAAATCTTGATCTTACCCATCAACTTGCACTTTCTGTCATCGTCTGCTCGGAATAAAGCGATGGATGGGCATTACCAATGTCATAAGGGACCATTACGCCGCCAAGATGCCACAGATCACACCACCGGAGTCCCTGAACGCCGATTATACAAGATGAATGTTTCACACGACAGGCCAGTTAAAGTTATGAAAGAAAGTTTATATTAGTTGTTTTTCTTTATCAACTGAACAGCTTATCGTTAGGTACCTAAGAGTGATAATATTACTTTATTTTAGGCTAATTTATGGGTCACTATTTGTATTTCTAAAAAACACAGATTCACTGTTCGGCTCAAACTTAGCGATTTCTTCAAGACAAGAAATCAAAAACAGATGACTATAATAACATTAATATGCGTCAAGTATTTTGGGAATATTTCAAGGACAATATGACCGCTTCGGGAACAAAAAATCACCACCAAAAGCTCTTGGAATTGATAAATGCTTTTGAAGAAGAGTTACCTCTAATGGACATGTGAAGCCAATAATGCAAAGATCCCATGCCCTACTCTCTAAATATGAATCAGTCAAAATTGAGTGATTTAAATAGACAGAATTGAGTCACTGTTGAAATCAGTGAAAAAATTTATCGATTCCATCAGTGAATTTTCATTATTTAATCAGTAAAAATAAAGATTCACTGATTGAATCAGTCAATTAAATTTTTACTGATTCAATAATGAAAATTCACTGATTGCAAAGGCAATTTTTCACTGATCGACAGTAAAATGTCACTGATTAACAGGGGAATCAGTGGAATTTGACTGACTACACAAGTCGACAAAAAAAAAGTTCTGTGTTTCAGTTCTCATGGCCAAATTTTGATTCTAGACATCAAAATACACCAATATGCTCATTCGTGGCTTCCAAAGTTTGCTTGCGGGCGGGGGGCCAAAAATGTGATTTTTCAAAAACAGTACACACGGATTTGAGAAAAAGTTGAAAAAATTTATTTGATCCAATCTCATAGAACATTTTACGTTGAAACGAATCGCGTAAACCGCAGACCTCTATCTCTTTTAGAAAAAAAGTTACAGCTAAAACTTTCCTAAATTATGTGAAAAATCGCATTTTTTTTTCGCCTTGCTCACTGAAAAGTGAGATTTCTGAGAAATCAAAGTGTTCTACGACCATAATGACAAAGACAAAAGTTGTAGAGAATTAAATTTCCTGTCAGCTAGGTGCATTCAGATTTTTCCGGGAGGCGTATTTTTTGAGATATTCTCGAGTAAAGTTGAACATTAGTTGAGACAATTCAGAAAAAAAAGAGAAATGAAGTAATTATTGGCCGTCAAGTGTTACCTACAGCGAAAAATTGTGGAAGGTGACCTAGATTCCTCTCCCTTCCGGCTCGAGGGCTCAATTTTTTTTGGAAAATTCCCCCTCAAAGTAAACTATCTAACCAATTTTTGTCAGAATCCTGGAGTTTTTTTCGACCAATCCTGAAGGGTATATTTGAGTATACGTAACGGACTTATTTGGATGTTTGAATTTTAGAGATTCAGACACCTCTGCCGTTCAATTTTGAGCCCTCCATTTTCCAATGAACTGTCTTCCCTCATGTGCCAGACCGAAGATAATTTCAGGAAAACCTATGCCGAAGAAAAGTATGATTTTTCAAAATAAAAATTTGCCCTAATTTTGCTCAAGCACTAACAGTATTATAGCGACTTTATTTATTGAATAAACAAATCACTTCCTAATTATTTTTTTCATCTTTCGCAAATTCTTTGGTAAAAAACTCAAACCCTCAAATTTGTAAATATGTAGGTAGGTATTATCTGTCTACAAAAAATACCTTGTACATTTCAGCGACACTGAAATAACAGATTACTTGATTTTTTCACTGAATTTTGATCCACTCCTCCATTTTCTTGATTTCTCAATCGTACACAATTTCTGGGGGCGCTAATGCTGGCATGGTCTTGCAAAAAAAAAGAAGAATTTTGTGATTTTCACTTCATTTCACAATTTTAGACGCGCTTTAATGTTATTGGTGCAGTTGTGAGGTAAAGCATTAAACCTCCTTTCCAAATGATCGCACGAAACATTTTTCCCAGGCAAAAATTGTAGGAAATTAAACGTAGAATAAAAAAAGTACTGAACAACTTCTGTGGTAAAATCAAACCCTGGAGATATATTGGGAAAACTCGATTTTGAAGGAGGAGAGGGCAAGGGGGAGGGGGTGCCCTCATGAAAAAATCAGCACGAGGGCGTGGTAACTCCTAGAGGTTAGTCACCTTCCACAATTTTTCGCTGTAAAACTTTTGACAGCCAAAAATTGCTTCATTTCTCTTTTTTTCTCAATTGCCTCAACTAACGTTCAACTTTACTCAAGAATATCTCGAAAACTACGCCTCCCAGAAAAATCTGAATGCACTTATCCGAAATTCTCTACAACTTTTGTCATGGTCATTATGGTCGTAGAATGTCTAGATTACTCAGAAATCTCACTTTTCCGCGAACAAGGCGAAAAAAATGCGATTTTTTCACATAATTTAGTTAAGTTCTAATCGTAACTTTTTTTCTAAAAGAGATGAAGGTCTGCGGTTTACGGCATTCGATTCAGCGTGAATTTTTCTATAAGATTGGACTAACTTTTTTTTTTTAATTTCTCTGAAATCCGTGTGTATATCGGAACCCAAACACGAAAATCGTGTCGACTTGTGTTATCAGTGATTTAATTTTGTCTATTTCATCAGTCAATTTTGACATTTTTGACTGATTCAAATTTAGAGAGAATCGCACATTCGCGTGGGATTCCTGTCCAAATAGGTTTCATGATTAATTCTTGTTCAATACACTAATCAAATAAATTCAGCTTGTATGCCCTTTTTTCCCTACCCCTTTCACCAGGGCCCACCCACAAAATTCCAAATAATTCATGGGGTTTGATGAAAAAATTTTCAAACAAAAGTTGTTTCTCAACATCTAATGCATGCTTTCATTTCTCATCAAATAGTGTAGGCGAATAAGAGAAAAAAAAAACATTTTTAGCTAGCCAAGATTTTATCGCCAAAAATTGTCGAGGGTGATCCCCTGACTAACCTCTAAAAAGTCCGCACCCCCTAGACCCCGTGCTAAATTTTTTATGGAGGTTCCACCCCCCTCAAAAATGGGTTTTCCCGAATAACTTCTCAGGATTTGGTTTTACGGCAAAAGTAGCTCAGTACTTTTTTGTTCTACACTCAATTTCCAACATTTTTTGTATGAAAATTTTTTTTGTACGACCAACAGCAGAGGAGATAGAGAGTCCGGAAGGAAGGGGATTTTGGAAAATATGATATCATTTGAAAACGCGATAATAGGTATAAAATCGCACTAAACTGTATATTTTGGGTATGAAAATAGTAGTGTTATGTAAATTGATGGTATTAATACAACTTTACCCACCTTCCCCTCCCTATGTGCCTACCCCACCTTACCCACTTGTTTTTATTTAGCCTTAGTAATATGACTGAAGGGTGGGGAGAGGTGGACACATGGGAGGGGGAGAGGGTAAAAATGCTTCTTGATAATCTTTCCCCCTCCTATATGCCCACCCCTCCCAACCCTTCAGTCATATTACTAAGGCTAAATAAAAACAAGTGGGTAAGGTGGGGTAGGCACATAGGGAGGGGAAGGTGGGTAAAGTTGTATTAATACCATCAATTTACATAACACTACTATTTTCATACCCAAAATATACAGTTTAGTACGATTTAATACCTATTATCGCGTTTTCAAATTATATCATATTTTCCAAAACCCCCTTCCTTCCGGACTCTCTATCTCCTCTGCTGTTGGTCGTACAAAAAAAATTTTCATACGAAAAATGTTGGAAATTGAGTGTAGAACAAAAAAGTACTGAGCTACTTTTGCCGTAAAACCAAATCCTGAGAAGTTATTCGGGAAAACCCATTTTTGAGGGGGGTGGAGCCTCCATAAAAAATTTAGCACGGGGTCTAGGGGGTGCGGACTTTTTAGAGGTTAGTCAGGGGATCACCCTCGACAATTTTTGGCGATAAAATCTTGGCTAGCTAAAAATGTTTTTTTTTCTTAAAAATTGTGCTTATTCGCCTACACTAAAAATCCATTTTGGAGCAATTCCTGCCCTTCGAATTTGTGAATGAAAACTGTTTGGAAAAATCAAGTTTTCTTCATTTTCAACGATAAGTTTTGGAAATACGGAAATATTTGTAAATACCAAAAAGTTTCAAAATTAAATTTCCTTTCCAATGATCTGTTTCACGACCATTTTTGCCATATTTTCCCGACAGGGTGGACCCCCTTCCCCATTCCAAGAGTTGTCAACAGAGTAGAATTGATCTCTACTATCCGAAAATTGCATTGCAAATTCGTCCCTGACCGTTGCGTGAAGTGTAAGGACAAAACCCTGCGTCTTTCGGGTATTTCTCATGAAAATTGGAAAATATACGGGCTTTTAAATTTAAAATCTTTGGCACATATAGTCATTGGGATTCGAAAGAAATGACATATTTATGCTGAGGGAGATCGAAATATATGAAATCGACCTTTGCTCAACCTTACCACATAGAGGGACTGGAGCCTTAGATGACCACCCCTCTTCATACTCCGAATGATAAATTTTGAGTGGCTCCCATTCTCTAAAATTGAATTTTGATCTTGTAGGTAGTTCATCATGACAGCTTTCATCATAAACCCCTTTTCTTGAAAAATTTACAGTTTGCGACTGTACTTATGTGGGGGGAGGGGGGTAAATAAATGATCTCATGTCCCTCGTAAAAAGAACTGTCCCTTCGGCATCATGTACGACACAAAAAAATAATATATTTTTTCAAGCATTTTTTCAAAACAACATCGCTAAAACAGCAAGTTTTGAATGATGAAACACCAAAGGGAAAATGTGGAAGGATGTAATCTCGCTTTGGGGAGGGTCGGACAAAAATTTTCATAGAATCAATTTTATGTAAAATTTTACGCTCTTTAAAATTGTACAGAACTTATGGTACAAAAAAGTGATAGGAAATGAAAAAAAAAAAAATGCAAAACACCGGTTTTAGAAGCAAAAATGTGGACCTGGGGGTTAATGCTCCGGGGCCGATTTTGTCCTGGTTTTAATTTGTTGATTAGGACACCTTCCTGAGCGTTTTGGCTTGAAAAAAAATTCCCCTAATTTATTTCAAGTTCGGCTCTATAATGGGCTAATTTGACTGGACTATTGAGCGATTTGTCTATGATGAAAAATTACTCAATTTCTTTCATCTAAACTAGTGATTTTGCCTTTTCGGTCCATTACGTTAAAAATGACCAAATTTAATAAAATATTCGCCGGGATCTTTAGTAAAAAAAATTGATCGTTATTTGGAGCCGTGATTTGGAAACGAAAACAGTGGTGCCATTTAAAGCACAAAAATCAAAGATGTACGAATATTCATGTTCCCGAGTGTATGTTGACCACTGTACATTTACCTGTATCAAATAAACCGTAAAGTAGATGCGAGTGGGAAGCGGGAGAGAGATTCACTTTCTTTCGTAAGGACGCAATATAGGTCAACGTGTGGTTATTGTTGGTTGAGCTCGTGAACATTAAGAGCCTCCTTCCGAGGCTAGACTAGACGGGCGGATTGTCGGATTGTAAACAACACAATCTATCTTACGACTGTTCAAGAGTTTAATCGAAGAGTTGACGTTTTATAATGTGAATAATAGTGCGTTTGGTGCGGCGATAATACCTAATTCAAATACGCAGTAATGATTCGCGGAATGTGTTTGCAAATTTATTCGTTACTTGTTTATAATTAATAATATGTGCTCGAAATATGCCATCATTTTTGGTTCGTATACGTTATTTATTTTTCTTTGTTTCGTCTCTACCGGTCTATCTGATATCTGTAGAAATTACCCAGTTCTGTTTTCATTTTTTTCAAATTTCCCAAACACCGAGTTTTTCTACGAAATATCAAAAGATATTCGAAGAAGGGTGGAAGTAGGGAAGAGTTCTGCTATATTTTTCATTTAATTTCGAATACTTTGGAAGCAATTTTTTTGGAAATTATTTTTCAAATATTGCTATTTTATGTTTATCAGGATATCTAACAAAATTTGTTAACCAAAAAAAGCTTGACTTTGCTTGACCTTTTTGCATGATTTTTTCATGGACTAACCCTCCCCCCAAAAAATTTACGGAAACTTCAAACAATTATAATTTCAAAAAAAATCACTATGAGCTTCTAAATTTCAATTTTTACGAAAAATACCTCGATTTTTTTCTATTTTTGAAAAAATGCCCAATTTTTGAGTCAAATGAGTCAAAAATCTTGACTTTGCATGACTTGCTTGATCTCTGGGTAAAAAGCTTGACCTTTCTTGACCTGCTTGACCTTTCAGGACCGTTAGGACATTCTGTTTATTGGCAATTCGGATATCGCTTTTCATAAAAACCTATCCGCAAATATTTTTCGATAAGGGAGTAACACATATACTCGGATAAAATAGATTTATTCAAATAAGCGCTCGTTTGACTGCCGATTCCACTTGAGACTGTATTCCAATGTTTGTTTGTTCAAGTTGCTCCGGTAGATGACTAATTTTCACGTGTAAAAATTAATAGGATTTGCTTGTTTTTAAAAGCACCCATTTCGCCTTGTTTTTTTTATTTCATCTCAAACAGTGTACTCGGAAAAAGTACCATGTAGGAGTATTTAATGATAAACATTAAAGAGCGAAAGGGCCACTCACCATAGTTGACGTATATACATTATATGTATCGTCGTACGTCTTCTATGAAATTCCATCCACGGTGAATTGTTATTCGTTGTAACGGTGAATTGTTATTCGTTGTAACGTAAGTGTTAAAGAAAGTGAAATTTCCTCGGCTACATTATTTAAATAAAGTACGTGGGTATATGCCTACCCAGAGACTGTCTCTACTGATTTTGGTACACATTCGAACGAATTACTGGCTAAAAAATTAAATCGTTTGGAACTCGGTAGGTATCTTTTTATGGTCCTAGGTACATGGGGGTTTCAAAATGCTTCCATCGACTGAGACGTGTCGTTTTCCAACAGTGTAAAAATTTCTCTTGAGGTATCACTTTACATTGGAGATATTCCTTCTCTCCTCCTTTCAAACCCCTGTCGAGGTGTTTGGAAGGTAGGAATATCAATTTTCACTGAAAAATATCAAGATTAGATGTTATTGAGAAGTTGAAGTGAAAATTGAATCCTTGCGGATACAGAGGCAGAGTCGCAAATTTGAGATGAATCGAAGTTCTCAAATGGAAGTGAAAAACTTAAAATCTTACATTAGAAAAGACTCCAGAGTTGCCAACGAGTCCAGTCTCCAAAGTCAAAGTCACATCAGAAAGTCTCTCATTTCACGAGTCTACTTTTTAAAAAAAAAGTTCAAACAGATAAATGATTAAAAGTGTAGTTTGACCTTGGAAAATTTGTCCGCAATCTTCTATGATTCCTACTTATTTTCTCGTTATAAATATCTTTAAATTTCAAGTTCACCACCAAATTCTTTGCCTCAGAAATTTTCTTGAAACGTTCAGTTATTTATTTACTTTTATTCTTTTTTTCAAGTTCGAATGTTCTCAAAAATTCAATTTAAAAAAAAAAACTAAATCAGACATCAAAGAAAACTAATAATTTACACAATGGAATTATTTTCCAATTTTTTTTGACGTTTTTTCAAGTTGGGAAAAATTTTGGAATTGGAAAGCTTTTTAAAAAAATCAAACTTGGAAAACTTTTTAAAAATTTGAGAAAAGTGGGAAAATTTGAACTGGAAAATTTCTAGAGGAGTAAAAAATTAGAACTTGGACGAAATTTTTTTTTGAAAAAATTATAAAAATACAAACATGAAAATCCGAGTTTGAGTAGAACATCAATATATCAAATAATCGCTTGAAACAGGCAACTAATGATGAGTACTCTCTCACTTCTGAATCAGTGAAAATTATCAAAAATCACTGAAAAAAAAGTCAGAATGGCAGCACAATAATAAATCAGTGAAACATTTTTCACTGAAAGCAAGTCAGTGAAAGAAAATCACTGAAAATCGGTGAAAATTCAGTGATATTTATGATATCTACTAAAAACCTATGAAATTCTTTGAATAATCAGTGAAAATTCGCTGAAAATCAATGAATTTCACTGATTCGGAATGAGAGAGTAAGGATGTCTTTTCAGGCCGAGTGGGAAAACTTTATTGAATGGTGACTGGAATTGAACTGAATACAATTGAACAAAAAAAACATGAAACTGAGCTGACTATTTTCCAAGAAATATTGAAAATCACTGAAAAGTTTGGTATTTTTATTGCAGATTTCAACTTTTTATCCTCAAAAAAATTATAAAATCCTTGAATTCTCCGTGCTTTTTCGATTTTTTTTTCGATTTTTTTTTTTTAGAACAAAATGCTAACTTGAAAAAACATAATTTGAGCAATATTTCATCATTTTTTGGGCATAAATGAAGG
Source organism: Pseudococcus viburni (assembly GCA_033439095.1). Lineage (NCBI taxonomy): Eukaryota > Metazoa > Arthropoda > Insecta > Hemiptera > Pseudococcidae > Pseudococcus > Pseudococcus viburni. The sequence goes on from JAVBJF010000132.1 coordinate 725,331, forward strand.
GTACGGAGAAAAAAGCAGCCTATTACAGAAATTGTACATCAGAAAAGAGACATTTCATATTTTTTAATTTACGCCTACGTCCCTATTCTAATGTAAATTATTTGTAATCGGATGTTTTTTCTCCTGCACCCTTCAAATAAGCATTTTCTAGCATTTCTGGTTATAAAAAAAAAACTCAGACTGATCCGAATTGTAAAAAAACAACGATGAATGCCCAATAGGGTATTGCAGAAACAAAAAAGGAATTGTTTGAAAATTCTACTTACCTCTAATAATAGAAAATTAAATTATGTGAGAAAATTGTAAAAATGAAAATTTGAAAACTTTTGAGAGGGAGAAAAAATGAAAAATTTAAGAAAAAAGTTGCGATGTTGAAAAAATCCGAATTTGTTGAAAATCTGAACTAATAAAAAAATGAAAAAAAATGAGTAGGTGAACAATCGAGAAAACTCTGATTAAAATTGAATAAATCGTTCAAAAAAATAGCATCTGACATACCAGAAACCCTCGTAAATTGCCATCTGTCCGCGGAGATTTTCATGAAAAGTAGTTCAAAAAATCAATTTTCTAGGTACATAGATAAATTGACCATCCAAACGTCGTATTAAAAAAAAAATAATCGAAACAAAATCCCACAACATTGAATTTTCCATTATGTTCATTTACTTTTTAGGAAATATTGCTTCCATTGGACATCTACTCACAAAAAATTAACAGTCAATGTTCAAATTTCCATAAAATTGAAATCAATTTCTCAAAAAACTACCATCGTCTTTCAAGAGCTTCATTTGAAAGCAGGCTCTGACCAACCCTGTTGTAGATCGATTTTATTCCTCCTTGAAAAAAACGGCAGTGAAAATATTCACGATATCCGGCAATTTGACAAAGAAGAAAAGAATCCGAGAGAGTTGCACAGTCTGGGCACCTAACTCTGGCTAAAATCGTTATTTTCTGGTAGTCATAACGATCCGGGAGAAATATTACGATAAAATCGTGAACGAAACCGAACCTTTTTCAGGATCACTTAATAAGTATAGTACTCTGTAAAGATCGTTCATCTACCAGCTGCACAATTAAATGAGTAAAAAATAAAGGTATCACGGTACAGATTTATCTCACGAACCGAAACGTGAGCCATATGATCATTGAAAATCGATTTGTATGAATAAAACGTTTGTAGTAAGATATGCCTAGGTACCTACGACATGTAAAACTAAATTCATCATTTTACGACAACGTTGCATTATCCGTTGTCACAAAACGTTTGTTCGTCGAACCTGAAAAAAAAGTATTGGTAGGTGTCTCCTTGTTCGTCTCGATGGAATGAATTGTTACGTATACCATTCGGATGAACAGCACCTAACGTATTTCTTTTCATTTCAGCCAGATAGGTACTTAAAATGTCTTATTTTCCACTTTTTTTTTACTTTGCTTTCCTCCGATGGTCTTCCATTTTCATCCGTTCTCTCGAATTATTTCCATCGCCATCGTCATTATTATTATTATAAAATTAATCGAGCGTAAAGTGACCTGTCACGTGCTGAAGTAGTTGTCGTTATTATACGCGTAGTTACTGAAATCTTTATGTAAGACAATAGACCGTTTAAAAGTGCAATACGTTTTACTTCAGGTAGTGCCAAGGTATACCTAAATCTAGCCATAAATTGATGAAATAGAGGTATCTTAACTTGGCGCAAAAATTTCGTTAGATACAGGTTGTTCACCCGTCAGTCGAGGTGCATTGGTCGGTTAGGTAACAAAGGACATGGCCGAACTGAATTGTTGGAAAAATTAGGGATAATAATGCCAAACGATGGATAGATAGGTACGGTTGCAGATGCGAGTCGCGTTACGAATACTAGGTTTAAAAATTATCTTAACGGGTTTACCTAAAAACAAACGGTTTTGTTAAAATTTAACGGTGTTATCTGTTTTCTGATTTTATTTTATGCTTTCGCATTGTATCATCTTCATACCTGTGGACTGTGGAACAGCTAGGTCTTTCGATTCGTTCTTCGAAACGAAGTGAAATAGATTTCAATCGTGTCTATATCGATTCTCGTTGATTACTTCGAGGTTTATATGTCTTGGCTGCTACCTACTTACGATTGTTTTGTAGGATATCAGACGTACCTAGTACATACTAATATACTTCTCCACAGGATAGAAAAATTATTTAATTCAATTTGTATCCATTTCTCGTTTTTTATCAGGGTTTTTTTACCGAGTACCTACATATCTGTTTTTTTTTTGTTTTGTTTAGGTATTGTTTGGATCCACGTAGTCAATTTTCCTATCATTGTTACCTCACAGTCTTACGGTAAGTGTTAATTTTCGGTACTCAAATGTATCTAGCCAGTAGCTATACCTATTGAATGAATGACAGATAAACAATGATTACATGAAGGTATCAAAAGATTGATAGCCATATGTAAACATGCAGTAGGTAGGTATAACAGACGAAAACGAATAGCACATTCATACCATTGAATATAAATAAACTCAGCGTGTCTACAAAACAGATCTTCATTATTTTGAAAATTTCTCGAGTTTTTTTTCGATCTGTTCTGTACTTTCATCGATTTCTTCGGATTCGTCGCCAGAAGGAGGCTCAGCTTCCCAAAAATTCACAAATTTCACCACAAGACAGAATTCTTTATCCTAATAGGTATTTACTTATATTCGAAAATATTGAATCATATTATATTTCAAATGTAGACATAAATTCAAAATTAGGCTGAAAAGGGCCCTCTGGTTTCCCATTTCCCCAAAAAAATTCTGGAACCTTCAATTTTAAAATATTCCAACGATTTTCAATACAAAAAATGATTCATTTTGGCTAGTAAATTGAGTTTTTTTCAAGAAACTAAGTGGTTCCTTAGAAATATAATTTTGAGTCATTTTTTCGCAAAAAAAATTAATTTTTTGAACAAATGACGTCTTGCGAGGGAAAATTCAGGGTGTCTGACAAAATTTGTTGAGCGAAAAGCTTGACTTGGCATGACATTTCGTATGACTTTTCCGAGCAACCTCCGCCCCCAAAAAAAGTTATGAGCAGGGAATAGGAGTGAGTCAAGCTGAAGTCAGGAGTCAACTTTTTGACCGACTCCAATTCCCTGGTTATGAGTCTGTACGTTAGTACCTCCTCCCCCCCCCCCCCCCCCCCAACAAAAAATAATATACATTTGTGTGCTTGTAACTATTTATAGAAAATTAAATTTTTAACAAACAAATTTAACTTTAAAAAAAGTAATTTTCAACAGTTATTTATGCAAACCCAATTCTAACATAGAATGAACAATTTTTTCAATTTTTCAAGGATAAATGGGAGTGGGTTTTTCTGACTTTTTGAAAAAAGCTTGACCTTTTGTGTAAATCAGGGTAAATTGGTCAAAAAGCTGGACTTTTCAGGACCAGCATGATCTTTTTGAAAAAAGCTTGTCTTATCAGGATAGCTCGATCTGTTAAAACATCCTGAAATTGATACAGCTCAGTCCTAAAAATTTAAATTTATTACCTATCTGCTTTTTTCGTTTTTTGTTTTTTTGCAAACAAGTTGGAATTTCGTTTCGCGAAAAGCGATCGATCGATCGATTTCAATAATTTTTTGGGGGGGACGGGGCGGCGGCGGCGGCGGAGGCCGAAGACGAATAGAGAGGTGTTTTACAATGAAAATAGAATAAAATCGCTCGATTGATTTGAGTTCCGATATTGGTCAACACTTTTGGATGTTTGAAGAAAATGTCATTCTCTGATTCAAGAATCAGTGAAAAATACTTTCTAAAAATCACGGATGGACAATCAGAAAATACAACACTGGGAGAAATGAAAAATTATAGTAAAAACAACAACATTAACAAAAAAAAATCAGTGACAACATTGAAATTCATTGAAAAATTAGTGAAGTTGACGTAAGAAGTTGGTGAAAATTGACTGAAAATCAGTTAATTTTGCTGATTTATCATATTATGCTGCAATTCTGGATGTTTATTACAATTAGGAACAAGGGGTAGGTACACCCCTCACCTCCCACGTCCCACCACCTTAAAAATGCAAGTGGATGCATAATCTGACTTTGAATTCGTGTTCTACAGCCTCGAAAGCATAGAATTTCACATTTTTCACGATGAAAAGACACGAATTTTGCTTTTAACCCCATCCACTTTTCCACCCTCCCAATTCCTTGTTCCCAAACGTAAAAATCTTGCCAACTTTGTATTTTACGATCTCAAAATGTAGATTCAGACATATTACACGCTATAATAAAACATTGTTCTCACTCCACACCATTCTCTCTTTAGAATGCAAGTGGATACAAAGAGATCCGTATAAGCCATCCCTTAGAAGTACCATCGGTTCTTATTTCCACAAGAAGTGAAATGAAAATACGAAATTCGGGAAAATGATAAAAAAATTAATTATTTTCAAATAGTCACTCCTCCACTCCTTCCCCTCTTCCACCCCGTAAGGGGGGAGGGTTTTGATGACAATGTGATTCATTAAATATGAAATGTTGAACATCATATCAAACATAAAATATCAAATATTTCAAAATATGTCAACAAAATAATGCAAAAGAACCCTACAAATTTACCGAAATTTCGAACCCCCTATACCCTTGAACCCAACTCAGGGGACCTTCACAAATGCCTAGATTCATCAATCAAGGCGTCGACTTGCCATAGTCAGACATCCCAGTCAAAATTTGAAAGAAAAAGCAACTTTAGGAACCTCTGATAGTCAGAAAAGTAAACAAAAAAGTCCAAAAATGTAACCTTTTCTTTAAAATTTTAATTCACAATGTCACCTAGAAAATGTAAAAAAGTCATGCGAAATTTTACTTGGAGGGTTCGTAATACTAAAATGCCATGGTATACTTTTTCAAACCATTTTTTTTTCAAAGCAAAATTTTTTCGAAAACAATTTTTTTCAAGCAAAAACCAAAAAAATTGATGTTTTGCTCAAATATTTGAAAAAAGTAACCAATAGTAACTTTTGAGCACAAAAAGTAACTCGTAGTGACTTTCCTTGAAAAAAGTAACAAAGTTACTTTATAAAGTAACCTACTGGGATGCCTGCATATTCGGTAATCTAAATTGTTCAAAATCCAAAATATTCAAAAAAACAATGTAAAAAAAACTCGAAAAAACCTCAAAATTGGGAATATTGTGGTACATCTTACTCCTCCCTTTTGAGATGTGTGAAGCTCGGATACGAGTCAATAAATCGAGTTTGACCTCTACTATCCGAATATCGTATTGAAACTTCGTACTTGTCCGTTGTGTGAGGTGTAAAGGCAAAAAATTGTGTTTTTGGGGTATTTTTCGTAAATATTGGTAAATAGGAGGGGTTTTAATTCGAAATTTGGGGTATCTTCAATTATCGGATTTTAACAGTAATGACATATTCGTGTTCAGGGAGGTCGAAATATACAAAATCGATCTAAAAAACGTGACTTTGCTGAACCTTACCACATAAGAGGGGAAGAGCACCCCAACCCCTACACCCTCTTTGGTGAATTTCAGTTGACTTTAAAAGCCATTTTTTTCACGATTTGCAGTTGCACTAAATTTGTTCATTCCAAATAAAATAACTCTGATGGATGAATTATCCGTAGATATACTATTGACCAGCTACCTGTCTATTTCGAACAAAGCACATAACAGTGGAAGTCCCTACACCTAAAGAAAAAAAAAAACAAGTCATCATTTTCGAGCTATTTACCTACTCTATAGCTGTATCCGAGTAGACACCAGGACACAGACCGCTCACATCATTTTTCTATCAGCATGAAACTAATTTTTCTTTGTTAGAAATTATGAAATACTTTACCAAGCCTCTTACGGCTAATAAGAGCTTTGATTACATCTTTGTATCAGATGATGTCATTCACTATGACGTGATCTTCATAGGTATTATCGAAGCCTTGCATAAATATAAAAAATACGTATTTTCATCTCGATGCATCGGTATTCGATACGAGGAAAGGGGAAAAAACCAACATGATGCACGCTCGTGCCGGTGTAAAATCGCGTAATCAAGTAAACGAAAACTTTCGCTTTTGGTGACGGAAGAATCCGGGTCATTGTCGTTTTGATGATTCAGTTTTCGGGCGTCGATTTCTTACCTAATACTTCTAATACACAGAAATGAGCCGGTATTACCCATAGGCGATGCGCTAATCGCGACCACAACAAGATGGAGAAAGTATCTAAAGGTCGTCTATTTCTTCCTCGTCAACATGTCTTTTTTTTCTTTGTTTCTTTGCGAATGGCAATGTCCGACGTCTGCTTGGGTACCTATTTCTCATTCTTGGACATGCTGGACCCGGATAATACATTTTACTTTTATTTTTATTATTTATTCATATCGGATTGGTTTGTGTGTCAGTTTGGTAGAAGTACAGGAATATGTAGGTTGGTACGTTTTGTAGGTGGAAATGAAGATGAAAACAAACGAGTTTAATTTCTTTTATTGTAGATATCTTTTTTTTTTTTCAATTTACCAACTATCCGGTTAAAAAAATTTTGCTGGATAATCAGTCGATTATCTAGATTTAGATCTTCAGTCAAGAATATTTCATTTCGTTAGTTTTTACTCTCTCATTTTATAAATAATCGGTGAGAAATTATCGAAAATCACTGAGAAACAGTCAGAATTGCAGCTCAGGAGAAAATCAGCAAAAAGAATTTCAATGAAAACAATTCAGTGAGAAAAATCGCTGGAAAATCAGTGAAAGATTACTGAAAAATCAGTGAAAAATTACTGGAAAATCAGTGAAAGATTACTGGAAAATCAGTGAAAGATTACTGGAAAATCAGTGAAAAATTGCCGGAAAATCAGTGAAAAATCGCTAGAAAATCATTGAAAACTCAGTAAAATTTATGAAATTATTAGAAAAAATCAGTGAAAATCCAGCGAAAATTCGCTGAAAATCACTGAATTCCGCTGACTTTTTCCTGTGCTGCAATTCTGACAGTTTTTCAGTGACTTATCACTGATTCAGAATGAGAGAGTACTGACCCACAAATTGTCAATTTTTTCCACAGATTTTTTCAACGACTGGTCACCATCAATTTTCAATCATGATACTGAGAATATACACGTATTATCTCCACCTCACTACCGGTTACCTCATTTATCCCTACGAAACCAAAGACCAATCAGACAGCTGACTTTTCCAGATTCCAGGGTAGCTGCGGATGATTTCAAATTCACCAGGTCCAGAAATGCCCAATATATTTCAGGTAAGAATATCGTATGGTAAAATAACAGGCATCTATCAAATACGTGTTTTCGTAAATTATCCCAGAGTTCATTCATCCAATATCGAAATTTTCCATCTGAACATATGGAATCGATTTTTTTTTTTTACAAAATTCGCAGTAATTTGACCGTGAATAAGTAGGTAGAACAATAAAAACAACGATTGAATGGCGACGTTGCTCGGCGATCTCATATAACTATTGAACGCGTGTAACAAAGTAAATTGTTTTTATACGGTTGTTTTTTGATAGACAGTCCCGAACGATCGGTGGATAGTAATGCCAATCAGTGGAGTTACGATTTACCCCATTCATTGATAAATGTAACCGAACAAGAGAAAAGAACAGAATATGTGGGCTCGAGGAGGCCAAAATTAACCGTTGGATTCGCTAAAGACTTGGGATTTCCAAATGAGCCCGTCAGTATTCAAGAATATCGCGTAGAGCCAGCTACACGATATGCTGCCAAAGCCGCCGAAGATCAGAGTTCGCGGAGGTTATCGCCGGAAGCGATTTCCAAGATAACTGAAACTCTCGGAGCGATAAATACCGTTGGAAGGTATCTCGTGAATTATACAAGAGGTGCTGCTTCGCCCAGTGATCTTTTCGCCAATAATAATGCGATTGATCAAGCAGCTGCACATGTCGTAAGTGTCAAATATCTCATGATACATTAGATATCTTCGTTTGAATAAAGACAAATCAAAGTTAGCAAAATTGGAGAAGCGAAAAATTGAAAAATTTCATTCAAATAATGTATATTTTCGAGTTTTCCGTTTTTAAAAAGGCACACTTTATTCAAATTTCCTCGACTAAACTGTAAGTTATCTGTAAGAAAAAAGGTCATCTCTTCTTTCAAAATTTTCGACTTTAATTTGGTTTCTTCGACTGAATTTTTTTTGATGGGGAGAGGAAATTTCCTACATCCTTGTTCGGTCAAGTTCGATTTTGAGAACAATATTCAAAATTGCGTAGGTTTTTGAACGAAAATTCAACCATAGGCCACCACTGGAAAAAATTATGCATCATGTTGAAATATGAACCCACGAATCCAACGATTTGTTGAATTATTCATTTGTCGAAAAAAATCGGAGATAAGACAATTAGGTACATACGAAAAATATAAAAAATCCGGTGGCATTTCTTTTTAGGTTTCGAAAATTAACCCTTTGAAAAACATCCTGAAGCAGCATTCGTGGAATAAATGTTTGAACTGAATTTCAAACTCAAGGTACGAAATATTGAAAAAATCGTTTCCAAAATATCAAAAAAGTTCGATTTTTCTTGATCAAACCAAAATTGGCTTTCACAGAATAGAGATATAATAAATACAATTGAACCAACTTTATTTGGGAAAATCGTTGAAAAATATTAAAAATTAAACCCAAAATTTTGATAAAATATTACAGTAATCCTCCCGCAATTTTGCCTAAGAATGACTGAAATTCAAAAAATTAATTGTCACCAAATTCGGACTCTGAGGAATTATCAAGTAGGTACTAAAAAAACTGAGGAATTATCAAGTAGGTATTAAAAAAATGAAAAAATATTATCCAGCTCTTCCAAAATTTTCAAATTTGGGGCCTATTAGTACTCACAAAATGATTTTTTGGTTTCAAAGAAGGTCTTGCGTATGGTTCCAAAAAATTTACAAAAATGTCGAACTCTTAGAACATGGTTAGATCAAACACCACAATGTTTAGGCATTCGAGTTCATGATATCCACAAATTCAATATAAGCCTTTATAGACTCATTTTTGAAAAATATTCAACTCCTGGAGAATGTCGAAAAATCTATGAATTATTCATTATAACGAGATATCACCAGAGAAGCAAGAGCGAGTGCTAAGCAAAATGTAAAAATTTATAATATTTAATTTCCCTTTCCAATAAATTTTTAAAAAATGGCATTTTCATCCCCTCCTTCCCTTCATTAATCTACAAAACACCAAAAATGAATTTCACTTTTTATTCAGTTCGCGTAAGAAGAAATTATAATTTTAACAAAAATAAAATATTATATATTTTTTTCGACATTTTATGAAACTAAATGAAATCTGACAATTTTTCTAAATTTCGAGAAAGGGTATGGACGGATAAGGGGTGAATTTGGCCCCCGGCGCTTTTGGGCTCCTAAACACCTCAAGTCGTGTATATTGACTAGAAATAATTTTTCACAAAATTTTGGACCCCTACCCCCCTCTCTTTCGGAGCTATGGCCATTTTATTGCATCATTTTCAAGAATTTTTAATTTCAACGGAAGTGAAGGAAATTTTCTGTTCTTTGGCACAAAGTTACATCTGGTAGAGGTGTATTCATGATAATTTTTTCAACAATTTTGGTGCACTCCTTCACGTTTTTTCGGTCATTTGAAGTTTTCAATCGTAAAAAATACCATATAAGCGAAGAGCGACCACCCTGGAAAAATTCCTAAAAAATGCGTTTTTTTTATGTAGAATTTTACTATGTATTTGGTTTTGGCGATTTCTTTGAACTAAGGGCCGAAAATCGCGAAAAACCGTACAGAAATGTTGTAATTTTAGCAAATTTTTCAAATTTTGAGCGCTTTATACAGAAAGAAATAGCCAAATAAGGAAACCAATTTCAAATTCGTGTTCAGCAGGTCAAAATACCCCGGTAAACACCCTTTTCGTAATAGTTTTGATTAAAATTTCAAAATTCACCTTTCTCACTGATTTTTAATAAAAAAAAAGTGAATTTCGAGACTTCGAGTAAAACGATCGCGAAAAACGTATTTTTCGGGGTATTTTGACCTGCTGAACACGAATATGGATTTGTTTTTTTTTCATTTCGTCATTTTCTCATGTGTACTACCTCTTTCTTCATCCCCAAGCCCCCATTCACACCCTTTTCCTCTGATTTATGTATATTTCAACGTCCTTGCCGAAATCCATCTGCTAAGACGTGAAATGTGACTCAAAAAATTTGAAATGGAAATATTTTAGTTTCCGACTAATTTTGGGTCGTAGAACACAAATATGACATTAATTATTGTGTATAATAATTTTCTTGCTCGAGAGACCCGATTCAAACTGGAAAATGAGGACGTTTTAGGGAAAAATGACGAAATGAAAAAACCAAATCCATATTCGTGTTCAGCAGGTCAAAATACCCCGAAAAATACGTTTTTCGCGATCGTTTTACTCGAAGTCTCGAAATTCACTTTTTTTTTATTAAAAATCAGTGAGAAAGGTGAATTTTGAAATTTTAATCAAAACTATTACGAAAAGGGTGTTTACCGGGGTATTTTGACCTGCTGAACACGAATTTGAAATTGGTTTCCTTATTTGGCTATTTCTTTCTGTATAAAGCGCTCAAAATTTGAAAAATTTGCTAAAATTACAACATTTCTGTACGGTTTTTCGCGATTTTCGGCCCTTAGTTCAAAGAAATCGCCAAAACCAAATACATAGTAAAATTCTACATAAAAAAACGCATTTTTTAGGAATTTTTCCAGGGTGGTCGCTCTTCGCTTATATGGTATTTTTTACGATTGAAAACTTCAAATGACCGAAAAAACGTGAAGGAGTGCACCAAAATTGTTGAAAAAATTATCATGAATACACCTCTACCAGATGTAACTTTGTGCCAAAGAACAGAAAATTTCCTTCACTTCCGTTGAAATTAAAAATTCTTGAAAATGATGCAATAAAATGGCCATAGCTCCGAAAGAGAGGGGGGTAGGGTCCAAAATTTTGTGAAAAATTATTTCTAGTCAATATACACGACTTGAGGTGTTTAGGAGCCCAAAAGCGCCGGGGGCCAAATTCACCCCTTATCCGTCCATACCCTTTGTCTAGTTTAAGACAGAACGTCGAAAAAATATAATATGCAAGTCTGGATGCTGAAACCACCCTTAGAGGTCAAAAATAGGACTTTTTTTAATGTTTATTTTTGGCCCCCTTCCTCCTTTATACAAAAAATTGCACCAAATAAGTTAAATTTTCTATCCTGAATTGAAGTGTGATTCGACTTTTTATAGCTGTTTCTAGTACCTAGATGTAATACTTATTCTTATATCTTCTACCTTTCATTTCGACTGTTCTCCACTGATCACCTACTTTCCTTTTCAAATGGCAATTTGTCCTAAAAAATTTGCTTTTTCTTTCTTCGATTGAGATTTTTTTGCACGTGAACCGAACCACAAGGAAATTCATAACGGCTCCCTGACAAATACTAAACTTGTGAATCCATGTGCCACTGAATCGTGCACAACAATTTGCCTACCCCTCGATATAATAGGCAAAAATTTAAAACATGAACAATTTTGAATCATTTTCATTGAAAAATTTGAAATATTGATTTTCAAATCGTAATACCGTGGAAAAGTTACAATCTCGAAAGACCAAGAAAATTATTTTTAAAATATTTGAAATCCATTGATATCTTCCGATCGTTCATAAGCTCCAAAATTTTCAGAAGTTGAGAAAAAGGTAATGTAATCAAAAATTTTAAAAGACTTCAAAAATGATTCAAATTTTTATTAGATCTTGAAATAACAAGTGTCTCGACGAATTTTATCATTTCGCTGTCTCACTCTGCATCTACAGGTGTAAACTATACGTATACAGTATACCGTTCAGGTCCATTGAATTGGTTCGAACGCGTGAAAATCTCCTACATAGTACTTTGTTACAGACTTGAGATAGTTTGAATTCGCTTTTCCACAGGTAATCTTTCAACCTCCGTGGTAGCCGTGATCGTCTAGTGGTTAGGACATTGCGTTGTGGCCGCAATAACCCAGGTTCGAATCCTGGTCACGGCAAAGGGTGGAAATTTTTTTCTCTGATGATTTTTTGGGTTGGTATACTCGACGGATAGAAAAAAAATACAAAGAACATGACTGTTGTGGTGACGAAAGTAAACAAGATCGGAACTTGGGGTTTGAACCATTCAAAAGAGGGTCTTTTTTTCATTTTTGGCATTGATTGCAATTTTTTGCACAGTAATATTGTCTGATCCGGGTACCACAACTACATATTCGTCTCGATCATTTTCTTTTATTTTCTCACTTCATCGTTCAGTGTTCTTCAAAGAAAATGACACCAGGGCGGGGACAAATTATTTTTTGGAGAATATTTTCAAGGATTGATCATTCTTCGAATGTAAAATTAATGTCAAAACTTTCATTCTGGCCAATTTTTCAAACTTGTCGAAGTTTCTAGAGAAATAATTTTTCAATTTATTCATCTTTTCAGGACATTCTTGATTTTTCAATTTCGAAATTTTATGAAAGAATTAGTCTCAAATATTTGAAAACCTAGACCAATCTTTCAAACGTTTGGAAGAAAGAGTTCTGATTTTATGAAAACGTCCATTCTGAGGGGAGGGGGAGGGGTCCATACAAAAAAACCTACGCTGAATTTTAGATTACCCAAGAATACTGTAAGATATTCCAGGAATATCATTCGAAAATTTCCTCGACACTCTTCTCGCCAGTCAAAATTCAATACCGAATTAAAATCTAAGTAAAAATTGCAATTTTTTGAAAAAAAAAATGTAGTGCAAAAAAATTAGGAACCTTTTCTTTCATCAATATTGATGTATGTAAATTGGGTTCTTACTCAGAATCAACTCTCCAAAAAATCGAATTTCATGCTATCCTATAGCGTTCAAGGGACTCTTCACAAGCACCGGAAATGAGAATTAAGGAATAAGAATTTTACCGTGTGATTACCTTCAATCGAAATTACTGGCAAAGTGCTCTAGAAATCGAAATCAGCGTGCTATTTTGGGGCGCAAAAAATCAGTTGGCTTATTGTGGGTATAGGTATATAGTATGAAAAAAGTGTACTTTGGATTTTTGCCCTTGCACAATACGGAGCTGGGGGGTAAAAACCCTCCTTAGTGAAAATTGAATTCAAGATATTCGGACCCTTCTTGAGCCTCAAATTGAGCGAAATTTTTTAGTATTTTCAAAAAATTGGCACATGAATTATGAAAATGGGGTAGAATTTCGTCAAAAAATCAAAAATGTCATCCAAAACCATTTTTAAGCAACTTTCAAAAATTTTGAGCCTCATTTTTCATTATTTTCAAAAAATTGGCATGTAATCTATAATAGTGGGATGGAAACTCGTCAAAAAATCAAAAATGCCGTAAAAATAGGGTAGAACCAAAGGCTCAAAATTCTCAAAAGTTGCTCAAAAACAGTTTTCGATGATATATTTGAATTTTTGTCAAAATGTTGCCCTTCTTTCGTAGGTTACATGTCAATTATTTGAAAACACTCAGTATTTGACTCCATTTGAGGCTAAAAAATCTCAAAAGTTTCACAAAAAATTTGGCTAAAAATTCAAATATGTCATCGAAAACTATTTTTGAGCAACTTTTGAGAATTTTGAGCCTTTGATTCTACCGTATTTTCATAAGTCACATGCCAATTCATTGCAAATACCAAAAAATTTGCTCAATTGTGGCAAAAAAATAGTTTTAGATGACATTTTTGATTTTTTGGTGAAATTCTATCCCACATTCATAGGTAACATGTCACTTTTTGGAAACTTGGAAAATACTCAGAAATTGACCCTATTTGCGGCTCAAAATTGGTTTGGAATGACATTTTTGAATTTTTGACGAAATTCTATCCAACTTTCATAGGTTACATGCCCTAAAAAATAGGGCTCAATTTCAGGTTCAAAAAGGGTCAAAATTGCTTAAATTCAATTTTCACCAATAATTTCGTTTCGCTTGTAAAATTTTAACCCAGTTTGATAGGTCGAACCCAAGTTTCAGAATTTTTTTGATAACCTTCTTTTATGATGAAAGGGGGTGAAAATCTCACATTTTCTCAACTTTGAAATTCCACCACGGCGTATTGTGCAAACCGTTTTCCTCAAACTTTGGCTGATCGAATGCAAAATGAATCTGGATGTACACTACGTTTGATTTTTTTTGCGCTACAAACCACATGTCGCACACAGATGCATTATTGGGTCAAAAATCGTCAAATTTGGCGAAAAATTGCACTTTGTGGGCCTAGCGCCTTATTGTGCAAGTAGCCCAAGGGTTGTTACATAAATTTAGAGTCGGGGCAGTGTCTGCTATCACACTGTGAACAATTTTTTTGCGCCCGGGCAAGTTGAAAAAAATTGGAAAAATGGAGGGTTTTAGCCCCCAGCTCCCCATTGTGCAAGGGCAAAAATCCAAAATCCAATTTTTTTATACTTCGAGACCTATACCCACAATAAGCCAACTGATTTTTTTGCGCCCCAAAAAAGCACGCTCAATGAACACTTTTTGCCAGTTGGACTTCCGATCTTTTCGAATACTTACTACCCAAGAAAATTTCAATTCTCCTCATTATTTTTGGATTTCACCAAAAAAAAAAAATGATTTGAATTCGCTCAAGAATTGATTTTTTACTAAAATGATATCAATATGAACATAACTCAATTTTTTGGTCGAAATTACTCACAATAAAAAATTCACTCTTCTCTCTCTTGGATTTTCAACATCAACATTTATATTTTTTTCAGCCCAAATCCAAGGAAGACCTACCCAAAGCTATTTACACCATAAGTAAAAACGTACTCGGCCGCAACATGACTGACACGATAGCTCCCATTGTCAAGGGTGCTCTTCCTCCTCTCGTGACCTTAACCTCAGGAAAAGTGGTTATACCCGAATCGACCGAAGGAATCACTCGACCTTGCACGACACCGGACGGCATCTACGGCAACTGCGAAGATCTCAGCAACTGCCCGCAATTACTATTGAATCTAAGTCATCTACGACAATCTATTTGTTTCAAGAGTTTATTCGTACCAGGTGTATGTTGTCCTCGAAAAGCAATCACCGAAACGTAAGTTTGAAATGTTCATCTTTTCCAATGATATTTAGGTATTCATCTTCGCATTAGTTATTTTTAGAAAATAAATAAATAACACCTTGGTCCAGAGATCTATCTCTATATTAACTTTTAGGACAATGGACTCTCAATCAAAGTACCTTTCAATAATTACAACTTAAATGTTGGTCGCGTAGGTATAAATACGATAAAGATAAGGTTGTCGTTGATACAAAAATTATAGGTAAATCCGGCACCGGCACGTCACCGACTTGACAAATTATTAGGTACTTTCCATCGTAGAATTTTTTCGTTTTCACTTTATCGTGCTACATTGGTCGAATTTATAACAAATATTCGTACATAAATTTTCTTATCGATGGTGAAGTTTCGAGCAGATGAGTATTGAGACATCGGCGTAATAATAAAATTACGTTACCCAGGTGATAAGGTGTTACTTGTCTATTTTTAAAGATTTTGTATGAGCTTATTATTATTAGCTAATACGGTACAGTGACGAAGAAAGTTGTTGAGGTTGAATTCATGGTCGACTACGAGATGATTAAAAGACAGGTTTATAATGAAGGTGAGAGTAATCCGTTGGGTATATTAAACGTCCGTTTTGTCTGATATAAGCGTATGCGCGGAACGCTCCGTGCGTCGTGGTGAATGTGAACGGAAGTAAGCAATTACATCATATCGGATCGGTGCAAAAATACAAAAAAAACATACAAGCATGTCAGGAACGTGATTTTTTTTTTGATTGGTTGACTTGTTCTAGGAGAACCGTTAGGTGGGTATAACTTTCGGGTACCCTTTCGTTTGTTTCTTTCTTCTAATTTTATTGATATCTTTTATAATTTTTTTCTTCTAATATTAATCGCCAATTAATGTAAAAATTAATTTCAGCGCGACTTACGAGAAACCCAAACCTGAAATACCCATTACGAGCCTTACGACCTCTACGAGAAGACCCATTATTCTCACAACGAACATCAAACCTCAGCTGATTCCGGTAGCATCAACACCTTATCCTTTAACAATCTCGAGTGAAGGTGAGTTGAAAAAAATCGTACGAGTGATTGTGAAAGTTGCATAAAAATAAATAATACCGCAGGGGAAAAAAGAAAGGAAATGGATCTCAATTATCACATCGACTAGCTCATATTTCACTCATCTAGAGTAACTTTATCGAGTTGTGGTCGTAGAACTGTACGAAGTCCATTTACCTGTACTCGTAAATTTTCTTCCTTGAAATTAAAATTGAAGGGAGAATGGACAATTTTCTGGCATAAATTAGTTCTCTTTAAAACCTTCTGCGACGAAATTCGCCTCTAGTTTTATTTTCAAGTCAGTTTACAGCTTCAAATCTTCGTTATACGTTTGCTTATTGCGAATTAAATTCATTGGCAGTGGCCCTCGGGGCGACTACCGTTGTATGGGTTATCGGGGTATTTACTCGAATCCAAAAACCAAAATTTGTACTGTTTTCGTACCTTTTTTGTTCTTTTGATAGCGAAATTTTGTATTACTTAAAAAATTCGAACCGCGATCTCCTCCATGAAGCCTAGTCAACTTCAAACTGATGTAATGCAATTTTTTAAAATACCAATTATTTCATCGAAAAAATGAAATTTTTGATCCCGAGCGAAGCGAGGTTGAAAATGTTTCCACTAAACGAATCTAGAAACCTAAAATTTTCATTATTTTTCTCAAAATTTCAATCGTCAAAAGAAAGTTGAAAATTTGCATTCTCTGCCCATTCATTAGAAAACAAAATACTACAACTTTTTTACCTCTCCATTCAATAATTCATCATGTGAAGTGAAAATGCACATGTGCCCGAACGAGGCAAGGCAATTTTTTTTAAAAAAATAGAGAATTCTGGCCATTAAAATGTTTATTCTTTCAATCTTTGAATTTCGAAAAAATTCTTTCAGGATACGTCTTTTTACTCTATTTAGGATCAAAAGTGGCTCATTAATTTATTCTCGATTCAAGAAAATGATTTTTTTGCCGAGAGATACGTCTTTTGAATTTGAAGCTAAGAATTTTTTCAAATATCACCTTTTGACACAAAATTTTTCAAAATTTGATAAAAGGGAATTTTATAAGCCGAAGCGAAGCGGGGCGAAAATTTTGAAAAGAAGGCAATTTCCACTTAAAAAACTCCATTTTTTGTCAATAATTTTAATTATAAAAATTCATGACGGTTTTTCGTACTTTTCACTTTAATTTTCGAATTTTGTGCATTTTACGTATTTTCGTACGATTTTAGTACCAGTGGACACCCGGTTGCATACTGTTCACCCTATACGGTATCATTTGGAGACTTTCTCACCATTTAAGAGTTTTACGTAAGAGGTACGAGGTTTTGGAAATTTTTCGGAATAGTTATTTGTAAAGAGATAAAACGGAGGTTCGAATGGTACGGTTACTTTTTTGATTTTATTTGATTGTCTTGTTTGAATCGTTTGTTTCCTATTTATTCGACGTTTTTCGTGAATTTGGATTAGAATTTGTTTTGATTTTAGATGGGTTTTGGCTTCAAAAATTTGATTGTGGGATTTCTTTTTTCTAAAAATTTATAATAACCAGAGCCAAGTCGAAAATTTTCGTAAAGATTACTGTCATTAGGTATCTGAAATGCAGTATTCTTCAGTTTTTCTTTCTAAAATTTTGTTGAGCGTATACAGGAAATTATCCAAAAAGGGTGATAAACATTTGAAATTTTTTGGTCCATATTTTACCCCCTTCCTCCCCTCCCAGAAAAATCTTACGTTTCAAAATTTTGAATTTTTCATATTTCGTTGATCATATAGTTGTACACCAGTGAAATGTAAAAAAATTCTGATTTTCCAGTTTTTTTTTGGGATGTTTACAAGATTTCTGTGTATGGTCGTCAAAAATTTTGTTTTCAGAGATTTTTGGGAAGTGAATAGATACAAATGATGATTACATATAAGCTTTGATTGATATTGAGAAGTTGATTTTTACTCTAGATGAATGTAGGATGAACCTTCGACCCCTATTTCCCATTTTTGGGGCCCCTCACATTACCAAAACGTAACATTAAATCACATCAAGTAATGTAAAGAAATTTGAGAGCCCTTAAGAAAATGAAATGGGATCAGAGATCGTCTTGCGTCCTTCTTGATCGAAAATCGCCCTTTCCAATATTGATCAAAGCCTAAAATATTATTCAGTTTTTGTATTTTACTTGATTCCAAACTATCTCTAAAACAGGGTTTTCGGTCATAAGTAAAATTCACACAAACTCTTAAAAATTGAAAAAAATCAGAAGTTTTTTACCCTTCAATAATCTTATTAACAAAAGTCCAAAAAAGTAGAAAAAATGTCAGAATGAATTGAATTTTGTTTTGAAGAAATTTAAATTTTGAAACTTTGATCTTTTGCTGAAGGTGGAGGGGATAGACATGGACCGAAGATTTTAAAGTTTTATCACATCGTTTCGAGATAATTTCACAATCATTTTTGACACAAGTACATCTAAATTTAAAAGAAGTTGGGAAACACTGCACTCTATTTTGAGCTTACAAGAATTATAGTGAGAGGTATCGAAATTCATGTTTTTCGACCTTTGAAATTCGTTTTTGGAACATTTTTTGACCCCTAACCAAACCGTGGTCTTAAAGGGTGTTGAATGGAAGCCAAAAGCTATTGAATTGACATTGTCCACTTTTTCCCAGCCAGGGTGTTGTGGTTTGGGTGAGGGTTCAGAATAACCTCAAACATGAATTTCGAAGGTCGAAGAAATATATTTCAACTCCTTACATGTTCAATCCCGGAAGTATTTTTATGAATTTTAGTTTTAAAATGAACGGTACAAAAATTCGATACTTTTCAAAACACATCAGTTTTTCAGAAAAAATGCAAGATTCTTCAATGATTTTTCAATCGATCATTCGAAAGCTCATTTTTTTCAAAATTGTTATCGAGAATATGAATCAAAATCACATCTTTTTCACGTCTCATTATTTTGTATTTTTCATCAGGTATTGAGAAAAAATTCCACATTTCTAAAAATTGAACAAAATCGAAAAGTACCTAAATACTACTGTCATATGAAAACCAATTTTATCCTCTTTCGAAAATGTTATCACATACAAAAATTTATCCGAATTGTACCTTTCCCACGTTAATTGAGAAAAACGACGAGAAAGTCATGAAAACAAGGAATGGAAAACAAATAGATCTCTACTTGTTTACTTGACTGCATATCTTGATAAAAGTACGTACATACGTAGTTGGAGAGCAACTTTTTTTTGTTCCTACGAAATGTATTCAAATTGGCATAATTTTGCACAAATGATGAGAAAGATCATTTAATATGATTTTTTATTGACTTCTCATGCTAAAAAACCCAAATATTTAATTAATTTCAATTACTTTTCCTTTAGATTGCGGACAACCTCAAGTCGAAAAATTCCGCGTAGTAGGAGGAGAGGAATCATTACCAGGCCGATGGCCCTGGATGGCGGCTATATTTTTACACGGACCTAGACGAACGGAATTTTGGTGTGGCGGTGCTTTGATCGGCCCAAGACACATATTGACCGCAGCTCATTGTACTAGAGATTCCAGACAAAGACCGTAAGAAATCCTTTGCATAATTTAACCATTTTAATTTTTTTTACGGATATAATAAAAAAAATTCATCAATTTGGCTGGTCTCACGTTCCAAGACATTATGGTCTCACTTTTACTATGCATAATAATTTTAATTTAATTCATTGTTTCATTTCAATGTTTTGTTCAGCTTCACTGCGAATCAGTTTACGGTTAGACTTGGTGATGTGGATTTAAAAAGAGAAGACGAACCGTCCCATCCAGAAACATATGGTGTACATGAAGTCAGAGCACATCCACGATTCAGTAGAGTGGGCTTCTACAATGACATCGCGATTTTAGTTTTGAAAAATGCTGTTAAAAGGAATAAATATACCATTCCTCTGTGCTTACCTTCGGGTCCATTGTTGACAGAAAAATTCATCGGTCAGAAGCCCACAGTGGTGGGATGGGGGACAACGTATTATGGTAAGTCGAACAATATTTCTGATCCTTGGATCCAAAAATTTAAAAGGAATAATTTCAATTTCAATTTTTCATCTGTTCAGGTGGAAAAGAAAGTACAGTTCAGAGACAGGTCGATTTACCTGTTTGGAAAAACGAAGATTGTGATAAAACATACTTTCAACCGATAAACGAAAATTTCATTTGTGCTGGATTGAAAGAAGGAGGCAAAGATGCTTGTCAGGTTGGTTTTTATTCATTTTCAAATGAGAATAGGCGCATACCTGGAAATTTGGGTCCAAAGAAATGAAAATTAGTGGTGACAGGCACCTAGTTGAAAAATTATTATCAAATTCTATAAAAATTTGGAAAAAATTCCCATTCAAAGATTTTCATAAATAGATACCTAGATGGATACAATTTATCCGAAATTTTGCTTAATATCCCGTGACACATTGCAATCTACATAACAGGATTTTAGCAATTTCCTGACCAAAAGCTTACTTTCCTAAACTTTTTTGCACTTGCCTAACTTTTTAATGGGCTAACCCCCCCCCAAAAAAAACTTATCAAATCATCATAATTTCAAACAAATCACATTGAGCTCCTAAATTCCAATTTTTATTTTTCATGGACTACCCCCCCCCCCCCCGAAAACCTCGAACGATTTTAATTCCAAAAAAATCGCAATGAGCTTCTAAATTTCAATTTTTATGAAAAACGCAAAAAAATAAAGACAAAAAAATCACAATGTGCTCCAAAATCTTAATTCTCACAAAAAACTTCAAATAAAAAATATACTTTAATACATACAACGAAAAACAAAAAATCACAATGAGCTCCTAACTTTCAATTTTTCCGATAAACGTCTCAATTTCTTCAATTTTTGAAAAAATGCTTGCCCTTTGAGTCACATATGAGTCAAAAATCTGGACTTCGCATGACTTGCTCGACCTCTTGGTGAAAAGTTTGTTCTTTTCAGGACCATAGACACCCTGAATAATTTATAGCTAATTATTACTGTGAATTTTTGCCTTTTAGGGTGATTCCGGAGGGCCATTAATGTTACGAAGAGAGGGACGTTGGGTTCAAATTGGAATTGTATCATTCGGTAATAAATGCGGAGAACCGGGGTATCCTGGGGTATATACCAGAGTAACACAGTATTTAGATTGGATCCAGCAAAATTTAGTATGAAGGCAACGTTCATATGTGTGCCATTTGTAATTGTCATCTAGCACATTTTACCTGCTCAACAACTGACAAAATGAAAGCTTTTCAAAGTTACTTTTTTTTTTTTGACAGAACCATCTTTCATATGTCGACATTACTTATATTATTTGTTAAAGTTTGGCGGTATATTACGCGATATTTATCCCACAAACTTGATATAAATCTTTTGAAAACTTTCATTAAGCAATTACCATATTGAATAATGAAGATTTCTTCACTTTGTCATGAAAAACTTGATAATTTATATAGGTATCTCAACCCATACTCGTATCTTATTTGGGTCTACTACAGTAATACTAATACATCAGATCCTTAGGCTGTGTGCGAAATTGCAACTTTCTTTTAATTTTTTTTAACACTAAGACCATTCATGGAGAATTCAACGAGGTAGAAAAAGAATAATTTCATGAGAGTTCGTGAAATGAAAACAATAATTTTTAAAAACTATTCCAGCAAAATATGTACAAGGAGATAAAAAAGTCATACCTCTCGTTTTTTTCTTCCATTTTTTGGCCTTTTTTTTGTATTTATTTATTCGAGTCGTTTGGACGAAATTAGGCAAAAAACGAAACAGGTACATGCCTTTTTTAATCTTCTTTGAGTCAATTTGTATTTACATCGTAGTTCGTGCTTCGACTTGAAATAAATATTTTTCTGTATTTTTCTTTGTTTGAAGAGATGCTGAGATCGAGGAAATTTTCAACGTTTTCCGCTATTTGTACCTACTCACTTTTTACTTTTACCCCTATTTTCAGGATTTTTGAAAAAAAAACCACTTTTCAATGGATACTTTTATCCAAATAAATATAGCTGTGATTTCTGACCGTAACCAGCTATCTTGTGTATTTTTCAAAAATGAAGAGAAATTCGTTTGATATTGTTTCAAAGTTGAGATACTTAATGATAAAAAATCGTAAAGTTGATTTTTTAAAAGTGAAAGTATCTACATTAAGACCTAAGAAATGTGAAAAATTCAAAAAAAAATTGAAATTGGTTTTAATGAATGCTTTTGGAAGACTTTTTTGGTACCTGCCATTTTTTGGGTGTTTTAATAGTTCAACAGCTCTTAAAGAATATTTTTTTCATTGTAGAGGAGTAAAAGTCTACTTTTACTCCCTCTCGCGAATCGCTCGAGTGCTCAAACTCGCCTTTTACTCCCTCTACAATGAAAAATATCGTATGCAACTCGGGAGATAAACGATTTTCGACGATTTTGAGTTATTTCCCTCGCTTCGCTCAGGCAATAAACCTCAAAATTCGTCAAAAATCACTTTATCTCCCTAGTTGCATAATATACTATTAAAACGTTTTTCAAACATTCAACAAAAAATCTGAAT
Organism: Pseudococcus viburni; assembly: GCA_033439095.1. Lineage (NCBI taxonomy): Eukaryota > Metazoa > Arthropoda > Insecta > Hemiptera > Pseudococcidae > Pseudococcus > Pseudococcus viburni. The sequence goes on from JAVBJF010000132.1 coordinate 748,011, forward strand.
TTTTTTGAAAATATTTTTCCTGAAATGAAGATAACACGAATATTTCAACCCCTGACAACCCTCAGCGACGATTTTTCAATTTTTCCAATTTTTGAAAAAATACGTACCTACAGTGCACTAAATTTTAGTAATTCATCAATATCTCGACTATTGATGAATTATTGAACATTTAAAATCAATTTTTTTTTTTAGCGAAAATGTGGTATTTTTGAAAAAAAATTAAGCCTTTTCTACCACATTTGATGAAACATGAAACCGATGAGATCAAAATTTGACCATTTCAAGTAATCTTATGGTCCTAGAATTTTCCAATTTCTCCAGAAAACACCCAATGAAGTTGGGCAACTGAAAACTAGTTCTCGTTTCGCTTCCTTTTGATTAGTTCAACCAAAAAAATTTTGGAAGAATATCTGCCATTCAATAATCTCTTCTCGAAATCAAATGTTTCCATTTAAATCCATTCCGAAGCCTCCAGTTAATTTTTCGAAACCGATGAGATCAAAATTTGACCATTTCAAGTACATAATCTTATGGTCCTAGAATCTTCCAATTTCTCCAGAAAACACCCAATGAAGTTAGGCAACTGAAAAACTAGTTCTCGTTTCGCTTCCTTTTGATTAGTTCAACCAAAAAATTTTTGGAAGAATATCTGCCATTCAATAATCTCTTCTCGAAATCAAATGTTTCCATTTAAATCCATTCCGAAGCCTCCAGTTAATTTTTCGAGTTTTTCTTCAATTAAATAATTATCTAGTTGATCCTAAGTACAGATTTGAGTTATCCACCTTAAAATGGGCCAAAAATGATGTTCCTGCCATACTAGGTAGTCGAAAAGAACTGAGTGAGAACTAGATTTTTAGCTACTTCGGTCAATTTGGGTGTCTTCTGGAGAAAATCAGAATTACGCTGTAAGCTCTAGAATGACTGGAAGTGGTCATATTTGATTTTGGGGAGCCAATATTATAGAGATATGGTTCAGTGCCTGGTGCCTCGTTCGAAGGCCCAGTGATTTGACGATGTTCTTTTACTTCAGATTTTTTTCAAAATTCAAAAGGTAGTCAAAAATACAATAAGTTTCCATCAGTAAAAAAAAACAAACGTGAATTTTCTCGGAACGAGAACTCGATTTATAGCGGCTGAAGTTAATTTGGATGGCTTTTGGAGAAATTCGTAAATGCTAGAGAAAATCGAAATCACACTGGAGAGTCTAAGATGACTGCAATTGGTCAAATTAAGTTTGAAAGAAAAGTTTGCAAAAAAAACTTACAGAATCGCTAATTTTTTGTAAATTTTTGAAATATACGTTTGATTTTCCTTGAATTCGTGATTCTTACAAAACTTTCACTATACATTCCACCAGCTACCAGCCAAAGCCTGGGCTGCGGCGATGAAACGCAGCTGAATTTTTTTACATCGGGAAAAAATTATTTTGATCTACTGCGGCAATTTCTTCGCATTTCAGAAACTACGTAGATATATTAGCCAGCCATAGATAAATTTTCGAATTGGCAGATAATTGGTCTCGCGATGAAAGGAAAACTTATCGAATTTTTTCATCTTGATTTATACGCCAAGATGCCCTAAGAGAAGCGAAGAGAGGTACCACATACGAACAAACCTCGCCTCCGGAAAGCAATTTTTTCTTGGCTTGGAATGGGGTGAAGAGGCAGTTTTACGATAAATTGGAAATACGTACGTATATTATCCTACAAATATATATAGAAATGAGGGGAAAAAATACTCGGTTCCGCATTGCCGCTATATACTTGCTCGGACCAAATTGAAGAATTGAAAAAACCCTCGCGCCGTTGCCATCCGCAAATACGATGTCGTAAAATTATCAACATCAGAAGAAAAATCATATGGAATAAGGAAGACTTCCCTTTACTTCTCGGTTCGTTTGGGCGACGCGAAGAGTAATTTATCAAAATACGTACGAACGACGAGGAATGAGGTAAATTCGATTACGTTATAATATACGCAGATATGTATAACCGGGGAGAAAACGTTAGACAGGTGACAAATAAATACCTCCGGAGTTGATGGTTTGCGTAATTGCTTCGACGCTGCGCTTCTTTATCGTCGTGTCGTACGATTGAATTCAGAGAGGAAGGGGGCGGCGACGAGAGATTGGGATGAAAATTACAAGCGTGGGTGTTTTTTAAGAATTGATACGACGATGTCGATCAGCCAACATGTACAAGTGGGAAAAGTAAAGGTACACGTTTGTCTGATCGAATGAGAAAATTTTACAGTCAAGGGTGGATATCTCTCAAAGTTTTCTGAAATGGTAAAAATTTCATTGATTTTTTCAAGAAAAAAGGAGCCCAAAAACTTTTGTGCTGGACCCCGCACTCGCTCTCGGATGATTACCTTTGTGACTCGTGAGGTATTCAAATCAAAATTAATTTTGTGAAATCAAAAATCAAATCATTCAGTGGAAACCAACGTACATACATTGAATTTCACAGATTCGAAAATGAGAGAGTACACACACGCACCTTCGAAATGTATTATCGCGCAGCAGGAGGTACAATTATCGTGTCGAACGCACGTTCGATATACTTAGTGTAGCAAGCCAGTGTAAAATGTCGCATCCGCCAGATGTAGTCTATCGAGACACAATCCGGCACGATCCGAGGGAAGTATCACAGATTTTCAGCGATGAAAAACAATGTTGATCTTACATTTTCTGATAACAACCCCAATAATGGGTAACAAGAAAAAAAATGGTTTTTCGAATAATATTGATAAAAAATTAGAAATATTCGGAGCCGAATTTTTAAGAAAAAAATTACAGCAACCGATCATACGAAACAAAGTGGTATCATTCCGAGGATTCCAATCGCGAGCCATTTGCAAATTTATAGAACTAACCGATTCCGAAAAGTACAGAAAACTACAATGGTAGTTTACACCTCATTTAGAGAGAGACTTCGATTTTCCTGCTGATTGGCGCAGCCATAATATTCGTTTAGTTTTCGTAGTTTTCGGTATTTTTATGCACCCCAAGTATCACGCTAGTGACCCACCCCCGCTCTAAATCAAAACCGTGAATAAAAAACGTCGGAACTGCGTGACAGTATTCTCTGAGTCGTTTGGGCACAGTTTCCGTGAAATTTCTGATTTTTCAAATTTCTTTTTTCAATAAACGGATTGTTGAATGAGAAAAAAATGATTTTTGTATATCTGCCTGACCAATTTGTGCGTATACAGGGTGTCTACCGATTTTTCAAAATGAAATTTCGCGACTCATTTGTAAGGTACATATCGAGTATCTACCTCTCAATTTGACACCCCCCTCGCCCCGCCCCCAAAATCAACGAGATCAAATTTATTACAGAAAAAATTTCATACCCGGAAGGAAATACGTCTTAAATTTTAAAAAAGACAATTTTCCACAAAAATGTCTAAAAAATGAGTTATTTTATGTGAAAGAAGATGAATAGTTACTGCCCGAGTGAAGCGAGGGAGAAACTTTTATGAAAAATCATGTTGGAACGGATAAAATTATTAGATGTTTAGTGAACATTCAACTAATAAAAAGTATTTTCAACACAAAATAGAAAGCTGGTATAACACGGACTAGATATAGATTTTGCGGATTTTGACCTTAAAATAGAGAAATAAATTCATGGGAAGTCTGAAACAGGAGATTACAATATAATGAGGTGATTATTGGGCCTGAGCGAAACGAGGGCGATTTTTTTTTTCGAAGAATTTATTTTAAAAAAAACAAAAAAACAATTGCAAATGATTTCTCCTTCTGAATTTTTAAAACATTCCTTGGAAAATTCCAAAATTCTCCGATTTTTTTAGATTTTCCCGAGAGTGGACACGATACTCTCTTTGAAATTCCCAATCGTGATTGCGACGAAGTCTCCCACAAAAACTTAGTTTTTCCGCTTCAAAATATTCAATTGTTATAAATAGAGACCGGATTATTATGCGCTTAAAATCTCTGTTTATGCGCATAAAATATGCATTTATAATTGCCCAAATATGCAAAAATATGCACTTATGAGCAAAATATGCATAAATATGCACAATCGACATGGGTGTCTACGGAAAGCATTTTTCAATCAGATTTACACTGTTACTGTATTTTATCATTTTATTCTTTGAAAAAATCGTCAAACATTAATCTTTATTATTGAAACACGAAATTGAAAAAAAAACTTTCGGAAAATGAAGCAAAATTTCCAAATATTTGTTAAAAATCTGAAAGTATGATTAAATTTTGATTTTCATACAGGGTGTCCGGTAAGTGGTCTGCCATACTTCATTTTTGGATATAGCCGGGTACCACTAAAAAAAAAAGTCAAGTAAATGAACAAATTTTTTTTTAAATTCTGATTTTTTTTCGAAAATTTTGTGGCATTTTTTTCATCACGGTTCTGTTTTGTTTGGAAAACATTGAAAAAATACCAAATTTTAAATGTTTTGGTGAAAATATGCAGAAAAATAGTGAAAATACGCTAAATATGCACAAATATGCACTTAAAACATCTCATTTATGTCGATTTATGCATTTATGGCCCAAATATGCAAAAATATGCAACATCAATGGGGCTCTATGAACTCGAAATTGTATGAATCGCAAAGATCTGATCGATATGCGCAATCAACTGTCACATAGAAAAATATGCAATTGCATAAGAATCCGGTCTCTAGTTATAAATAAAGGAGAAGAAGGTTTATAATTTAAGTATAGGTTTAAAAAATTTATGAGCCCGAGCGAATCGAGAGCGAAAATTTTTGGGGAAAATGTTCAAAAAGGTAAAATTTCTTTACTTTTTCTGTTTTGTACAAGGCGAAAAAAATTCAAGTAATTTCTGAAGAATTCGCGACTTTTGATGAGTTTTGGGTCAATTTCGCGACTTGAGCGACCGTTAGACACCCTGAATATTCACTTTTTCAAGAAAATTGTTTCCATTTTTTGAATGATTTTCAATTTATTATTTTGTGAACAAGTTACAAAGACAAAATCACTAAAGTGACTTCGATGAAAAGAAACTTTAGTGACTCTTGATGAAAAAAGTGATCTAAGAAATATGCCCGATACTAATTAAGTTCCAGAATAAGAGGAACTTTAAGTGAAAAACTTTCACATAATTCCTGATGAAAATAGCTCACATCTTGTTCACATTGAAACTTGAGCAAGATTTCAACTGCAAAATATTCTCGCATCATTTACACTTTGAATTCTTCTCACCTTGAAAAAATCTCACATCTTTTTCACTTCATATTTCAAACAAGATCTGAACTTTAAAAATTCTCTCTTCATTTATACTTTGATTTCTCATTTAAAATGCAAAATAAATTGCATAATTTCAAAAAAAAATTGGTACAACCGCCTGTTCTATTACACTTCTTGGGAACCTCGCATTCATCTATCTATGAAGCTATCTGAATGGAAGATTCCCAAACTTACACTGGTATAGTAGTCAAAGCGCGCACGCCGTACGGTTACATTCTCGCCTATAGTGCTGGTTTCCCAGTATCACACTATTACGAGGGCAGCAGCTCCGTAGGACTATCAACAACTACACATGTGCATTGTGACGTGATATGGAACAGGCGGTTTTACCAATTTTGTTTGAAAATATGCAATTAATTTTGCATTTCAAATGAAAGGTTTCAAGAGATGTGAAAAATATGTGAGGATAACCAAATACAAGAAAATTGGTTTGATGTGAACACGATGTAAAAATATTTCTAATGTGAAAAAAGATGTGAAAATATATTGAAGTGAAAAGTATGTGAGATTATTTCACTTGATAGCTTGTTTAAGAAATCAAAGTATAAATGTAGAGAGAATTTTTGCAGTTGAGATCTTGTTTGAAATATGAAGTGAAAACGATGTGAGATTTTTTCTAGGTGAGATGAATTCAAAGGGTAAGTGATGTAAGCATATTTTGCAGCTGAAATCTTGTTTGAATTTCAATGTGAAAAAGATGTGAGCTTTTTTCAACAGGAATTATGTGAAAACTTTTCACTCAAAAGTTCCCCTTATTCTGGAGTGAAATAATTTCACATACTTTTCACTTCAATATATTTTCACATTTTCTTCACGTAAGAAATATTTTCACATCAAACCATTTTTCTTGTATTCGGTTATCCTCGCATCTTTTTCACATCTCTTGAAACCTTCATTTAAAAAGCAAAATGAATTGCATAATTTCAAAAAAAAAAAATTGGTAAAACCGCCTGTTCTATTACACTTCTTGGGAACCTCGCATTCATCTACCTATGAAGCTGTCAGAATGGAAGGTTCCCAATTCATATACTTACACTGGTATAGTAGTCAACGCGCGCTCGCCGTACGGTTACATTCTCGCCTATAGTGCTGGTTTCCCAAAATCACACTATTACGAGGGCAGCAGCTCCGTAGGACTATCAACTACTACACATGTGTATTTAGACGTGATATAGAACAGGCGGTTTTACCAAGTTTGTTTGAAAATATGCAATTAATTTTGCAATTCAAATGAAAGGTTTCAAGATGTGAAAAAAATGTGAGGATAACCAAATACAAGAAAATTGGTTTGATGTGAACACGATGTAAAAATATTTCTAATGTGAAAAAATATGTGAAAATATATTGAAGTGAAAAGTATGTGAGATTATTTCACTTGATCGTCAATGTTGAATGAAACCATTCAAAGTCGGTTCCCGTAAAAATGGGCGAAAAATTCCTGTCCAATGCGAAGTAATGTGGTTTCATTCAACACAATTGACGAGTATTTTTTGGTTCTCACCTATATTTTAGACGAGGGCTCTTTTACATTCAAAAATCATCCAAAATGCATAAAAATTGCACTCAAAGTGCAATAAAATGCAGTTGTGCAGGGTGCAACGGAAAAAAATTACATATTCGATATCGGGAGAAGTACTTGAACCCAAATCCGTCGATTTTTTTCGGTTCGGACAATGTCCCCTAAATCACCTTTTTAGAGGTCCACCCCCACCATCCGTTGTGCGGGAAAAATCTGAAATTGCACTTTTTCGAATACAGGGTGTCCACCGATTTTTCAAAATCAAATTTCGCGAACTTTTTTCAAGGTATCTAGTATCTACCTCTCAATTTAACCCCCTCCCCCCTCCAAAAAATCAACGAGATCAAATTTATTACAGAAAAAATTTCATAAGCGGAAGGAAATACGTCTTTAATTTTGAAAAAACACAATTTTTCACAAAAATTTTCCAAAAGTGAAAGTTTTATTTTATGGTAAAAAAGAGAAGTAGTTCCTGCCCGAGCGAAGCGAGGGTGAAAATTGTTACGAAAAATCGATGTTAGAACGGATTAAATTGTTAAATGATTATTGAGCAATAAATTCATGCTGGGAAGTCTGAAAAATTAGCAGATTATCAATATAATAATGTGATTATTTGGCCAGAGCGAAGCGAGGGTGAAATTTTTTCGAAGAATTTATTTAAAAAACAGCAAAAAAATACAAATTTCCAAATGATTTTATTCTTTAAAACATCCCTTAGAAAATTTCAAAATTCTCCATTTTTGTAGATTTTCCTGAGAATGGACACAATATTTCCTTCGAAATTCCCAATCGTGATCGCTACTTAGTATCCCACAAGAACATATTTTTCCGCTACAAAATATTCAATTGTCTGAAATAGAAGGGAAGAAGGTTTATAATTTAAGAATGGGTTGTTTTAAGTTATGAGCCCGAGCAAAGCGAGGGCGAAAATTTTTAGAAAAAATGTTCAAAAAAGGTAAAATTTCTTTGCTATTTCGGTTTTAAAAAAATTGAAGTAATTTCGGAAAAATTCGCGACTTTTGATGAATTTTGGGTCAATTTCGCGACTTTAGCGACCTAAATCTAAATTCGTGACTTTTTCGCGACTTTCGCGACCAGTAGACACCCTGGAATAGGGCGGGTAGTACCGACATTTTGGCAGCTCATTTTTTGGGTTCTCAAAAAGATCGCTGGATGAACACTTTTTCGCGTTTGGATCATTATAAAGGTCAATATGCAATTTCTTGCATAAAGTTACAGTTCTCACAAACAATAGAATTCGATTTTAACTCACATGGGTAATGCTGCGTTGATGTTTGACCTGGGCTAATGGACCTTGCAGTAAATTTTTTTCTCAAATTTTTCAAAATTTTATATTTTTTCAACGCAAATTTTCAAACTACTTATCAACTTTTTTTCCTGTAAATTTTTCCAACTTCAAAACTTCTGAAACGTAAATCGGAGTCTTCTTCAGGAATATTCTGAAAAATACGATTGAAAATTATTTTTAACAACATCGAAAATAAAATAATGAAACATACAATAAAGACATTTATTTTTTTTTTAATTGTATATTTCATTATTTTCAATGTAGTTGTGAAAAATAATTTTCAATTGTATTTTTCAGAATATTCCTGAAGAAGATTCCGATTTACGTAGAAGTGTTGAAGTTTAAAAAAGTTAGAGGGAAGATTTTACAGGAGAAAAATTTAGAATTTGAAAATTTACATTGGAAAAATTTAAAGTTCGAAAAATTTACTGAAAAAATTCAGAGTTTGAAAATTTTCGTTGAAAAAAATGTAGAAGTTTAAAAAATTCTGGGCAAAAAATTTTGGACTTCAAAAATTTGCGTTGAAAAAATTTTGAAGTTTAAAAAATGGAAAAAACCAGTTTGAAAATAATGCAGAGTGCAAAATCAAGTGGACTTTGTAAACAAAATGCTCGCCACTCACTGCAAACCATTTTCATCAAGACTCATTTCCGAGGGTTCTCAGAAAGCATTTCTGACGCTCCACCTTGGAAGGCCGGGAGCACAAACGAAAATAATGTCAGCACAAACGAGCACAAACCTAGCACAATCGATTGACCCCACACCCGTCGCCCAATTTTGAAAGGGCGGAGCACCATTTCAGATGCCCCGCCCAGAGGAGGGAGGGGGCACAAACGAAAATATTGTCAGCACAAACGAGCACAAACCTAGCACAATCGATTGACCCCATACTCACCCCTTAATCTTGAGGTGACGTAGCACCATTTCAGGCGCCCCACCCATGACCTATATTCATTTTTAGGGAAAGGGAGTGAGCACAAACGAAAATAATGCCAGCACAAACGAGCACAAACCTAGCACAATCGATTGACCTCGCACTCGCCCCACAATTTTGAATGGGCGGGGCACCATTTCAATTGCCCCGCCCATAGAAGGGAGAGAGCACAAACGAAAATATTGTCAGCACAAACGGGCACAAACCTAGCACAATCGATTGACCCCACACTCGTCCCCCAATCTCGAATGGGCGGGGCACCATTTCAGATGCCCCGCCCATAGAGGGGAGAGAGCACAAACGAAAATATTGTCAGCACAAACGAGCACAAACCTAGCACAATCGATTGAGCTCACAATCACCCCTTAATCTTGAATTGACGTAGCACCATTTCAGGCGCCCCGCCCTTGACCTATATCCATTTTTAGAGAAAGGAAGCGAGCACAAACGAAAATATTGTCAGCACAAACGAGCACAATCGATTGACCCCACACTCGTCCCTCAATCACAAATGGGCGGGGCACCATTTCAAGCGCCCCGCCCAGGGTATAGAACATCTGTGAAAATCAAAAAAAAGGGTCAGAATGTAAATTTTTCAAAATGTAAAAGCAGCACAAACCTCTCCGTGAGTAGCACAAACGATTGGTACTGTTATAATTTTTTTAAAGTTTTATCTTCGAGGTTTTTCAGAAAGCATTTCATACGCCCCGCCCACAGAAGGGAGGAAGCACAAACGAAAATAATATCAGCACAAACCAGCACAAACCTAGCACAAACGATTGACCTCACTCCCACCCCTCTATCTTGAATGGGCGGGGCATCATTTCAACTGCCCCGCCCATAAAAGGGAGGGAGCACAAACGAAAATAATGCCAGCACAAACCAGCACAAACCTAGCACAAACGATTGACCTCACTCCCGACCCTCTATCTTGAATGGGCGGGGCACCATTTCACCCGCCCCACCCTGACCTATATTCATTTTCAGGGAAAGGGAATGAGCACAAACGAAACTAATGCCAGCACAAACCAGCACAAACCTAGCACAAACGATTGACCCCACTCCCACCCCCCTATCTCAAATGGGCGGGGCGGGTGAAATGGACGTAAAAGTATGTGAGATTATTTCACTTGATCGTCAATGTTGAATGAAACCATTTAAAGTCGGTTCCCGTAAAAATGGGCGAAAAATTCCTGTCCAATGCGAAGTAATGTGGTTTCATTCAACACAATTGACGAGTATTTTTTGGTTCTCACCTATATTTTAGATACGAGGGCTCTTTTACATTCAAAAATCATCCAAAATGCAAAAAATTGCACTCAAAGTGCAATAAAATGCAGTTGTGCAGGGTGCAACGGAAAAAAATTACATATTCGATATCGGGAGAAGTACTTGAACCCAAATCCGTCGAATTTTTTCGGTTCGGACAATGTCCCCTAAATCACCTTTTTAGAGGTCCACCCCCACCATCCGTTGTGCGGGAAAAATCTGAAATTGCACTTTTTCGAATACAGGGTGTCTACCGATTTTTCAAAATCAAATTTCGCGACCTTTTTTCAAGGTATCTAGTATCTACCTCTCAATTCAACCCCCTCCCCCCTCCAAAAAATCAACGAGATCAAATTTATTACAGAAAAAATTTCATAAGCGGAAGGAAATACGTCTTTAATTTTGAAAAAAACACAATTTTTCACAAAAATTTTCCAAAAGTGAAAGTTATATTTTATGGTAAAAAAGAGAAGTAGTTCCTTCCCGAGCGAAACGAGGGTGAAAATTTTTACGAAAAATCGATGTTAGAACGGATTAAATTGTTAAATGATTATTGAGCAATAAATTCATGCTGGGAAGTCTGAAATATTAGCAGATTATCAATATAATAACGTGATTATTTGGCCAGAGCGAAGCGAGGGTGAAATTTTTTCGAAGAATTTATTTAAAAAACAGCAAAAAAATACAAATTTCCAAATGATTTTATTCTTTAAAACATCCCTTAGAAAATTTCAAAATTCTCCATTTTTGTAGATTTTCCTGAGAATGGACACAATATTTCCTTCGAAATTCCCAATCGTGATCGCTACTTAGTATCCCACAAGGACATATTTTTCCGCTACAAAATATTCAATTGTCTGAAATAGAAGGGAAGAAGGTTTATAATTTAAGAATGGGTTGTTTTAAGTTATGAGCCCGAGCAAAGCGAGGGCGAAAATTTTTAGAAAAAATGTTCAAAAAAGGTAAAATTTCTTTGCTATTTCGGTTTTAAAAAAATTGAAGTAATTTCGGAAAAATTCGCGACTTTTGATGAATTTTGGGTCAATTTCGTGACTTTTTCGCGACTTTCGCGACCAGTAGACACCCTGGAATAGGGCGGGTAGTACCGACATTTTGGCAGCTCATTTTTTGGGTTCTCAAAAAGATCGCTGGATGAACACTTTTTCGCGTTTGGATCATTATAAAGGTCAATATGCAATTTCTTGCATAAAGTTACAGTTCTCACAAACAATAGAATTCGATTTTAACTCACATGGGTAATGCTGCGTTGATGTTTGACCTGGGCTAATGGACCTTGCAGTCCGAACCCATTAAAACAAAAGCATCATAATAAAAGATCTAACGTGAGTTGGAATACGTACTTCGTTCAATTACAAAATTCAGCTTTTGAGATTTTATTTATAATAATAATTTTTTGTTTCGATTTCAATAATAAATTTCAATTGAAGTAGGATCTTTAAATCTTCCTTTGGCCACTGTTGATTATTTTCAACCCAACCAAGCGTCAAGGATAGTTTCGTACTTCGATTCGTGCATTTCCCTTTCCACCGAAATAAGAAAAACGAAATATTCAATTTTCAACCGCCTGAAATTGCCTAATTCGACGATTTTCGACGGCACCATTCACAAATGCCACACCCTATACATATAATAATGGAATAAACGACAAAATTTATGAAACTACGTCGAGTAAAACTGTTGCCATAAATTACGAAGGCGAATTTTGATTACGAAATCGTCTTCGCTAAGATACGTATCGAAAATAGCTATAAAATCTTTACACAATAAAAATGACAAATTTTAGTTTACTCCACTTAATCGATTTCTCGAAACTCGATTATAAAATACGTATGAATATTTGGAAAATTTCAGCCGGAGAAGTGGAAGAGGAGAGCGAATTATCAACCCATTTCGAATCCATTACATACCGATCGTTAGAGAAAATGGAATTTATTTTCGTATCTCAATTCGAACTATGATAAAAAATATTTTCGAAGAATTCGACACGAAGAAAAAAAACATCTCCGATTGAAACAAACGTGAAAAAAAAATTGGTCAAATAAGTTCATGCTTTTTCGTCACGATGGACAAATTTAGCTGGAAATTCGCAATAAAACATCACATCATCTGTCATCCTCGTGACCTAGAATTTCACGAAAACCTCGACAAAAATCTCTCCTGTTCTGACCAAATTACATCTCAAACCCCACTCGTGTTTTTCAATTCCTCGAAACTATTTCTTAATCGTATCGTTGATATAAATCAACACAGCAGCAATCCACTCGACTGTCATCGTCATCGCGTCGCTCTGGGTAATTACCAAAAACGTCAAGTCCCATACAACCCGCAGATGATTGAATTACCCTTTTCTAAATTCACCCGGAAGGAAAGGGTAGCTGCGGGGATGAAAGTAACTAGCTCGCGAACTCGGGTTATTCGTTTGACATCAATTTTCACGCTTTTTATGGTATATCGGATCGGCAATCATCTCGATGACGAACCTACACGCTTTAATACGATACTCAGAGACCTGGTTTCAAAGCGAGGGTTGCGTCAGGCAGTAGGAGGATGAAGCGGAGGGGGCGTGTATGGTACATTTATCTGTACGCGATACCACAAATTTATCGAAAGTTAAGTGCGACACATGAAGAGGAGCGTGAGCGAGGCGGATAGAAAAGGAAAGCCAGTCAGCCAATCGAGCTTTGGGTTTGGTATAAGTACGCCCGACACATATCTGCGAATGACATCTCTGTAATCACTCAAAATACCACTCTGCAGATACGATGAGTACGTCACACGTCGAGTAATACGTCCTATTATAGGATACGTAGCGCGGATATTTTCCATGTACTGGAAGGCGGCGAGCAAGGGTGGAATATTCCTTCATCTGCGGATATAACTTGCTTTTTGAATACGTACATAAGCCATAACAATATTTTTTTTTTATATACAAACGTAGCCATCACTCAATTATTGCTTTATCAGTACGAATTTGTAACTCAAAATTAATTCTCATTCATCAATCGATTGGATAAATTTGCTAGTGATTCACTGTTTGCTGTTGGATTGTTTCACTATCGTGGACCAAATTTAGAAAACATCCAACAGAAATCTGAAATTGCCAACAAGGGAGGTATCCCAACTCGAAGAAAAATTTTGAGCCCAAACAAAAAAAAAAAATCGAAAGTAAGTACATCATAATAGGGCCCCGTATCAAAAATTTTAGGTCCTGAAGTTCATTTCTCGATTATTGGTGATTTTTTGAAATTTTAAAATTACCTTCGCCCTAATCAACGAAAAAAGCTGAAATTTGGTATATACCCTACTTTTGACCTCCCGAATCGATTGGAAGTGGTATCGAAACGTTTCGGAGCCACCAGAAAATTTTGGAATTTTCCAGCGTTGTTGGAAGAAAGCCCATAAAAATGGCCCATATGCACTTCAGCACCTATAATCGCGGATTATCCATAACAGTGACCTATTTGATCGATTAAAACACAATTTTCCAAAATTCGTAACTTTATGAGTCCAAATCTGCATTTTTGAGCAAGAAATTTTCTGATTCCTCCGAAACGTCTCGTAAACGCTTCCATTCGATTCGAGAGGTGGAAAAGTAGGGTATCTACCAAATTTCAACTTTCCACCTCAATGTAAGCGCATTAGGCAAATTTTCAAATTTTTCCAGGAAAATTTCTTGCCCAGAAATGCAAATTTGAACTCAAAGTTACGAACTTTGGAAAATTGTGTTTTAATCGATCAAATAGGTCACCAATATGGATAATCCGCGATTATATGCGCTGAAGTGCATAAGGCCATTTTTATGGGCTTTTCTCCAGCGCTGGAAAATTCCAAAATTTTCTGGTGGCTCCGAAACGTTTCGAAAACACCTCCAATCGATTCGGGAGGTCGAAAATAGGGTATATGTATACCAAATTTCAGATTTTTTGGTTGACTAGATCAAATTTTCATATTTCGCAGGCCGAAAATAATTTTGAAATTTCAAAAATTCGCCAAAAATCGAGAAATGAACTTCAGCACCGGAAATTTTGGATACGAGGTCCTGTTATGATGTACTTTCGATTTTTTTTTATTTGGGCTCAAAATTTTACCCTGAGTTGGGATACCTCCCTTGTAAGCAAAATCAAGCAAAATTGATTGATCTGATTAGCGTGAACGACTTGAAAAAGAACCCTGTTTTAGGAACTGATGCTACTCTACCTCGGATTTCGGCTGCTTGCAGTTATTTTTCGTGGTCTGTGGCAGAGAAATTGTCATCTCCGAATTACGTTTTGTCTCAAAATGAGATTGGTTGTCGCTTCATCATTTCTCAAATAGGAAACTTCCATCCTGGCCTAATCATTTTAGAAAATTCCGTCACAATGGTAGCTGCTATAGCTTTCGTCTTTTATTGCTATTATCAGACTTCATTGACCATCAAAACAGCAAAATTCTGTAACGCTGAAGCTGTCACCAATATTTGCAATGCTTTTGGTTTGGCAACTAAGTATGCTGAGATTGCTGAGTCTGCAAGTAGAGGCTCTATTGAATCAGAATTTCGCCGGAAATTGTTCATGGCATCTGAACTTATCCAATTTGCTCGGAATAATTTTGTTGCTGCCATGATAATGTGTGTGAATAAGAATAAAACAGTGGAGGCATCTCAAATGTGACTGAGCATGCCACCCCAATCCATGGCTTATCTGTGATTTTCAACTCCACTGAAACCGCAGAAGTTATTGCTGCTCAATTATGGGCCAATACTCAAGAGGCTTCTGTTACTTGACTACATAGGGTGCGTCATAAAGCCATTTCATAGTACATATAATTTCGAAAAAGTTGAATTTTCATTTCTATGAACGCAAAATCAATTTCACCAAAAAGTATAAAAATTTTCACTTCACGAAAAATTTTTCAACGCAACTTTTTGGTACGTTCGAACTGAACATTATTCAAAATACGCTAATTTTTTCGTCGATTTGTTTCAGCTTTTCAATACTTGTTTCACTTTAAGATTATCATCAGCTTTTTCCAATGAAATTGAAGTTCGAAATGATTGCAAAGCTGAAATGAAAAACTACTGGAACCAATTGACCGAAAATTGTTGGAAAAAGTTATGGAATAATATTTCCTGTCAATTAGTTTCAATAGCTTTTCACTCCAACTCTGGAGTAATTTCAAAATTTTTATATCCTTACTCGCAAAAATTGACAGCTAGAAAATTCAATTGTGTACGTCTTCCGTGTGCATTATCGAGCTATTTACTCAATCCAAGTCGAACATCACACCAGCGAAGCAAATATATATGTATGTACTACGAACTCATCGAAAAGTAAGTACATTTGCTACATAAGAAACGGTATTTTAAAACTGTTTCCATTTTCCGTTTTTGTTTTGACAGACTAGATACGTCTGAAAGTACGCGGGTGCCACCGAATGGAATTGATGAAATTACATTTGAAAGAAATAGTTTTTCAATAGAGATTAATCTAATAAAAAAATTTCAATTATCATTTTCCTCAATTTTTGGAAATTAAATTTTTAATTTGAATTATTTTAGGATAACACTTGAAAAAAATTTCAATACGTTCTCTTCAAAACATGCAGTATTTTAAAAATAAAATTTCTCAGACATTTTTACATGCTATTTTAATTTTTTTCAAAAAAACAAGTGTTACCAATATTCATTTGATATTTAAATACTCTTTTTTTTTTGAATGAAATGCAACTTAGACATTTGAAGAACAGAAAGTAAACGATGGAAAACTGTTGAAATTTTTTTTCAACGTTCCCAGAATAATGGCAAAACATCTTCACAGCAGGAATGTATTTGAAATTATTTTTGATTTGAACATAACA
This sequence comes from Pseudococcus viburni, assembly GCA_033439095.1. NCBI lineage: Eukaryota > Metazoa > Arthropoda > Insecta > Hemiptera > Pseudococcidae > Pseudococcus > Pseudococcus viburni. Next base: position 764,158 of record JAVBJF010000132.1, read on the forward strand.
ATACATTCCCACCGAAGAATTTTTCAAAAATCGAAATCTCAGAACTTTTGGTAGAATTGATTTTAAATGGTATAAAAAATGAAAATTTGACTTTTTCGGTTCGAGTCCAGATAGAAATATTGAATACTATTTTTAAAAATCGATTATTGTTCGAAGAACATTCAAAACAATCGAAATGTAATTTATCAGATGATAATGAAAGTAATGATGATCGAAAATGTGATTTTTTTTTACATAATAATAAAAATAATGGTATTTGTAAGTAACTAATCAAGAAACATCATTTTTATCATGCCTAGTTTCTCAAGTAGGTATATCATCAAAGCCTAAACTATTAGTCCCTAGAATAACCGTGAGTATGAATCCATTTTAAATCAATATCATTTGTAAAATTGTTGATCTTAATTTTGAGAAATTTACCTCTACTCAGAGAGATGTTTGTACCAAGTACGTAAATAAAATGGAAAAAATTAACCGTTTCATATCAAGGGTATGCTCTAGCTTGTTATCAGTGAAAATATTTAGGATCGGGATATCTTAAGCATTGTAGAATAAAATGTTCTGAAAATTTAATATCATCAAAAAAAATCTCTGAAAAAGAAGTAGTCCCCCGCCCTGTAGGAGTAGAAATGTATAAGATATTTTTTGTTACCTTATAACGGGGAGTTAGCATAACTTATCTACGAATAATACCTACCTATCTAGTTTCAATTTTTGTTCATCATAAGTATTTTGGTCATAAAAAGTTCTGATATCATGATGAAATCCGCCCTAACAAAAAAATTCTCCCACTTCTGGGAAACAAAGTGAAAATTTTTTTATAGTAAAATGTTACGATATCATGGCAAAATCCGTGAAAAAAAAATGAAAAAAATTCTGGGGCGGACAGAGCTCTTACATAATTTTAACAATCTAACCTCAATCCAAGAGCTCTGTCCGCCCCAGAATTTTTTTCATTTTTTTTTCACAGATTTTCCCATGATATCGTAACATTTTACTATAAAAAAATGTTCACTTTGTTTCCCAGAAGTGGGAGAATTTTTTTGTTAGGGCGGATTTCATCATATCAGAACTTTTTATTACCAAAATACTTATGATGAACAAAAATTGAAACTAGATAGGTAGGTATTATTCGTAGATAAGTTATGCTAACTCCCCGTTATAAGGTAACAAAAAATATCTTATACATTTCTACTCCTACAGGGCGGGGGACTACTTCTTTTTCAGAGATTTTTTTTGATGATATCAGTTGTTTTTTATACGTAGTTTTGACTACCTAAATGGAATGGATAACCAGAATACAGTTGTGGACTAAAAATTGACGCCAGATATTGAGAAGAAAAAAAATCTATTATGTAAAAATTTGAGTCTTGAAAAATTTTTTGAAAAAAATCAAGTTGAAAAACATTTAGAAAAAATTTTCGAGTTGATAACAATTTCGCCAAAAAAAGGTGGAGCTGGAAAAAAATTTTATAAAAAAATTGAGCTAAAAATCAGTCGGAAAAAATTTGGATTTGATTAGAGTTGATGAATAGAACGTATTCTTCCTTCATTATTGTATTTTGGCTCATCTACGATTCCTTTCGGTCTGAAGTTCCAAACGTTACTCGTTACGTTATATTAAGTTATTTGTTAGTTTCAGTTCTCACAGTTTTTATCTGTGATCTCATGTTCGGTCTTCGTACCGGTTACTGTTTATTTTCTCGTTCTGTGCTTTTTGATGTTTCTTGATGGTGAATACATGATTTTTACGTTCGGCTTATTTTTCGTGTTTTTCTCCGAGATTTATGAGATTTGTGTTCCAAAGTATCTTAACCGCCCTTAAAATGAACTTTGCGCGAACTTCATTAAGAGCTTTAAGCTCGACAATACGTAATTTTTCCACCTCTAATAAATTTCTGAAGAGAAAATCTGAGGATACCAGCCCCATTGTCGTAAGTTTGTTAATTACCGCAGTACATCTTGTTTCATGGTCAAATAATTGGAATCGTATTGTTCTCTGTTTCAGAAAAAACCTGCTATCCGAGCGGATCCGATGAATGATTTCGCATTCAAAGATTTATTTGGTCGAAACAAGGAGATCCTCGAAAAAAATTCTCCAAAGTAGAATTAGTTCCCCGCCCCTAGGAGTTTTTTTGAATTTGCTTAAACTTCTATACATATCGAGTTTACAGCTCTAAATGAAAACTGTGCAACAAAACATGAAAATATTTCAATAAAAAAAATGTTATGATATAATGGTGAAATTCGCCTTGGAAAACAGACTACCACTTCTCCAAAACAAAATTTAAAAAAAAATAATCATAAAATGTTATGATATAATGGTATGGTGAAATCCGCCCAGAAAATCATCCTCCCATCTCACTAACACTGAGAAAAAAATTGGTACCAATACCAAAAATGTAAATGAAATTTAAAAAAAAATTGAGGGCGGACAGAGCTCTCACATAAGCTTAGTAATCCGGCTCCAACTGCGGAGAATTATAATTAATCAAAGTAAGTCGTTTAAACTACCTACTAGGTTACTAAGCTTATGTGAGAGCTCTGTCCGCCCTCAATTTTTTTTTAAATTTCATTTACATTTTCGGTATTGGTACCAATTTTTTTCTCAGTGTTAGTGAGATGGGAGGATGATTTTCTGGGCGGATTTCACCATACCATTATATCATAACATTTTATGATTATTTTTTTTTTTTAATTTTGTTTTGGAGAAGTGGTAGTCTGTTTTCCAAGGCGAATTTCCCCATTATATCATAACATTTTTTTTATTGAAATATTTTCATGTTTTGTTGCACAGTTTTCATTTAGAGCTGTAAACTCGATATGTATAGAAGTTTAAGCAAATTTAAAAAAACTCTTAGGGGCGGGGAACTAATTCTATTTTGGAGAATTTTTTTCGAGGATATCAGTTGTTTTTTCTACGTAGACTCGTATACTGAATTAAGCGGTCATTTTAAGATCAATATGGCCGAAATCGTCTTTGATTTCGCGATTTTATGACCATTGTTGCGAATTCAGTGTTATGAGTGATGATAAAAAATTTAAGACTGCCATATCTCAGGCAAATTTAAACCTTTTTCGTCGCGGTTTCAATTTTTCTGCTTCTTATCGAGATCGTTATATTCGGGGTTCATAATTTATGCAAATAAAAGCAAAAAAAACTGGAAATCACATTTTCCGGTAATTTTGATGTATGGTAATTGCCAAAAATTACAAGCACCAGTGCACCACCTCATAAAATAGCACCACACCACGAAAACAAAAGGTTACAAAAATGTATCACAAATATCACAAATAATAGATATTATGAACTGCAATCTCGATGAAAAGAATAAAAATCAAAACCGCGGCGAAAAGGGTTAATATTTGCCTGAGATATGGCACTTTTAAATTTTTTATAATCAGTGATAACACTGAATTCGCAAAAACGGTCCAAAAATGATAAAAATGGGCAATCAAGGCCAATTTTGGCCGTATTCGCGATGCAAAGCATAGTGGCTGACATCTGGTGGAATTCCATGCAACTGATGAAACGGTGCTGCTGGTTGAGTTTAAACCAATAGGAGTAGAGCATTCGGTGGCAGCATTTGGCCACGTTTTAGCATCAGCTGATTCATTTAGATTGGAGGGGTGGTGGTGTATCACTACAGCATCACCTTTTTAGCACCGGATACTAGCGAACCTCGCGAACTTTGCATCGCGAATTGGTCTCATTCATAATGACATTTTTCACATCACTTTACCAGTTTACCTAACCCTCTCAGACGCCAGACTTAGACTTAATCAATTATTATTTGAACTTGAAAAATATCAGAGTAAGTTCATTCACAATTATTAAACACTTTGATTCAATTAAATAACGAATCGCGATTCTCAAACAATAACAAAACTATGAAAATTATGAAAAATTGAAAAAATGATCTGACAGTTTATATAATCAATCAATCGAGAGTTGAACGTTTCAGAATGCACATCTATTTATGTATCATTGTACATATCTATCTTAATAAATTAATGATGACTAGAATACGAAACGAAGCCTCATTTTTACTTTCTTGATTATCATTTAAATCACAATTTGTAATGAAATATTTTATTTGTTATATCATTAGGTATAATATTATTAAACCAAATTTCTATCAGCTTGTTATCACCGTTATCAGGTTATCACTGCTTAAAATTCTAGAGAATTGTTTAATTATTTTTTTCTTCCCTATTCTGGTAACACTGATTTCAACTCGATGTCAATCACCAGATATTTAATTGAAACTTTACTCAACCTTGCACTTGAGCTGCAGAGCTTTTGACAACTTTAATTAAAGTAAAACTAATAGATATGTATACTTCATACATGCCTGAAGTGCCTTTTACTATTCTCAAACGTCAATGTAGTGCACTTTTTTCTTATTTGGGATTTCAAAATTGCCATTTTTGATAATTTTCAAAATTTTCAAAAAGCTCTGGAATGCAAGAAAAAATTTATTTTGACCCCAAACTTTCACCAACATATGTAGTTTGACCCAAAAAATCAATTTTCAAAGTCAATTTTCAATTTCAAAAATTTTTGGGGCTCCAAAAGGGGGGGTGAATGGGCAATTTTCAAAATTTCAAAATTTTGGTTCCATCAGTACCTGGGGATTGAAAAGTAACACCCAAATACAAAATTTCATACAATTTGATCGGAAGGTCTCTTCTCCAGCCTGGTTGTAATTTTTGTCCAAGTTTAGTAAAAACAGTCAAATCAGGGGTTCTGGAACTCGGCGAATTCTTTATTTACAACATTCGTTTTTGTTTTATAAGAAAGAGCTCAAAAAGTTAAGATAATTTTGCCTAAAAAGTTTTTTAATTTAACTAGTACATTCTGAAAAAAAAGAAATTAAAAACGCGAAAAACGCCTCTATTATCATCAGAGAATATAAGGTTACGCTAGTGCCGACATGACATTCACAGTTTTTGCGTTTGGGGGCGGGGTGGGATCACTAGCGTGATCCTTGATTTATGCTTCTGAATAACATTATCATTTGAAGACTTTTGAGATATTTTCAAAATTTCTCTTCCATTTTCGAAAAAAAATCGGAAAAAATTGGACAAGCAACAACATATTTTATTCAAAGTATTTTTGGTGATTTTCAATAATTCCTTTTTTTTGCTGAATTGTAGAAAAATTTTGAAAATATCTCAGAAGTCTTCAAAAGATAATGCTGTTCCGAAGCACATACTAAATTTTCAGACCATTTTATTCAATAATGGTTAAGATATCCCGATCCTAATTTTTTCAATTTTTACTGATAACAAGGTAGAGCATACCCTTAATCTTTTTATAATAAAAGATCACCAGAATAAAACTCGGTTCTATTTTGTAAAGTGCTACTCTCAGACATTTATTCGAATATTTTTTCAAAAAAAAAATTCGTCACCACCGTCAACTTCAATGATCTGTAGTCAAGAGTATAATCTTTTCATGTTTCCAAGAAAAAACATGCATTCATGTTTTTTTTTTTAAAGATTGCAAAACTTTCTTGAAACAATCATCGTCAAAAAATCCTTGAATTTGAAGATATCTCCATCATGAATAAGTCCCATTTTTGAAAAATTCCGCACTATTTCGACAAAATTTTTCCAATTTTTCTATGTTTTAGTTTTTCAATATTTTTTGAACGTGGGTAGCGAGAAATTAGCAAACGTCTGAGTAGGGCCAGGAGGGTAAAATTTTCAACCGTTCATTTTTAAAGCCCAACCGCTATCTTCTACCTCTTTAACTTTCGAAAAAAAAAAACAATTTGTTTCAGGAGGTATACTCAGCTAAGTACCTATTTTTTGTGCAAAAGACTCTAAATTTAATATTTCGAACATTTCATTGCATTACAAAAAATATTTATCACTGATTTTCAATAATATTTTGCATTGTTTGGTTTTCAATTTTCATTTCAATTTTTTTCTATTTGTCGTTATGCTTGTGACTTTAATAGTTATATTCAATGACCGGAGAAATATCTTGTAATGAAATAAAAAGCCTGCGTACATTTCGAATACAACATTAAATTTTTCTCAACCTGCTGGGATTTTGAACCTAACTCGACCTTCTACATCACCGTAATCATATGATACAAAAAAAACTCAAAATATTTCTGATATTTTTTTTGACCGGCGAACCAAAAAAAAAAAAAGAGATGAAATCCTCAAAAAATTTGCACTTTGGCGTCGTTCAGAAAATATTTATACCAGCAAAAAATGTCGATAGGCATGTAAATCATTCAACTGGTTGAAACAGTCATGAAATTTTTTGGTCTTCGAACATTTTTAATGGCAAGGAATTAATTTTGTCTTTAGTTAATTCTTTAAGAACACCTCATAAATGTACATGATTGTAACGTACTTAATTACAATCATTAATAATAGGATAAGGGGTATGACGAAAAAAAAATTTAAAAAATCAAAGGTTTCAAGTCATTTTCTATAGTAATGAAATTCGTCATCAATTCAACAAATATACTGAAAAAAAGCACCGAAAAAAACTTCAAAAACGTACTTACCAAATAACAACCATAAGAACCACATTATCCTAAACATTTTGCAGTAGGATCGACTAGCAAGCTGCAAACTGCGATGCCACGACCAACATTTATCGTCGTATTTCAACATAAATTCGAGTATAATTGCACAAATTCGATTTTTCAAAATTAATCACTCGCACAGCTCGTAAATTTCGATCTGACCATTTTCCCACTTCTCCAAACTCCCTTTTTGGCGCAAATCCGTCAAAAAATTCAAATTACGCGATTTTTATCCACACCGAACAACACAAACACCGGCGATTCGGACACTTCTACGGAAATTATATTTAAGCGCCATCATAAGTAATATTCCCCAAGAAAAAAAATTAATACCCGGCACTTCGACTACACAAAATTACCACATCGATCCACGAAATCGCGAAACACACGAGAAATTTTTTTCAAAAAATTAAATCAAATTGAAATCTTATTCTAAGTCGATCGACGAAGCCGACGAGAAAAATTACGAAAATATTTACGAAACGAGATTTGTAACGGGACTGGGTACGAGCGATATACGAAGACGTCGAGCATTCGAAAGGATCGCGCCGAAACTGATGCTTCGCCGACACCGTTCGTAGTTTTCCTCTTCTCGCGAAATATTTCGGCGGCTGCGGCGTCGACGACGGCTGGCGAATAGTTACACATGACGCGCGCCCGAGAACATCCCCTTTTTTTCTTTCTCTTCGGTTTATTTCAGTAGGTAAAATAGGTGGCGACGTTGGGGTGTTGGTGGATTTCTACATATCGTAATTACGTAAGAAGAATGATGAAAATCAACCTGGAGAAATTCATTGGGGGTTCTGCGCCAGGAGGAGATGATGACCGCCGCTCATTGAAGTACTATCGAACGAAGTGGTAACTTAAATGTTCCCCCCAGATTCAAAAGTAACATTTACAATCAAAACGTCCTCTGCGATCGCCCCTTATCACCGAAAACGTCAAATTATGGTTCAAGGGGCCCGAGGTAGTCGGGTCTCAATTGAACAAAAAAAGGCTCCCGCGCGGAATTCTTGTTAAAATTGATTTTATGATTGATTTTGTTTTAGACTTTAAAACAAATAAATTTAGCTGACGTCAGATGCCTATTTTTCCCCTCCCCTTTTTCCCAGGGGCCACCACCCAACATTTCAAACAAAAGTTGTTCCTCAGCACCTAATGTACATTTTCATCACTCGTCAAAATCCATTTTGGAGCAACTCCTGCCTCCAAATTTAAAATTAAACCAGTTCTCGGAAAACTTCAAAATCACGTTTTCTTCATTTCAAGCTAAAAGTTTCAGAGATACGGCAAAATTTGTTACCACAAAAAGTATTCAGAATATAATTTCCTTCCCACTGAGCTTTATCACGACAATTTTCACCAACTTTTCCCGACAGGGTGGATCTCTCCCCCTCCCCCTTATCTCAAAAGTTGAACCCATGAAAACAAAATTGAATAATTTTTTTTCTTCAATATCTAATGCATAATTTTATTTACTATCGGGATTCATTGTGGAGCAAATTTTGCTCGTGGATCCAACTTTTGTAAAAACGAGGAAGGGGAGAGGTCCACTCTGTCGGGAAAAGTTGGTAAAAATGGTCGTGATGAAGCTCATAGTCTACAGTCCAACTGGCAAAAAGTGTTCATTGAGCGTGCTTTTTTGGGGCGCAAAAAAATCAGTTGACTTATTGTGAGCATGGGTCCCATAGTATGAAAAAAGTGTATTTTGGATTTTTGCCCTTGCACAATAGGGAGCTGGGGCTTAAAAACCCCTCTTTTTCCCATTTTTTCAACTTGACCGGGCGCAAAAAAATTTTTCACAGTGTGATAGCAGACACTCTTCCGACTCCAAATATATGTCACAACCCTTTGGCCACTTGCACAATGGGGCCCTAGGCCCCCCAAAGTGCGATTTTTCGCCAAATTTGACCATTTTTGGCACAATAATGCCTCTGTATGCGACATGTGGTCTGGGGCGCAAAAAAAATTAAACGAAATGTATACCCACATTCATTCCGCGTCCGATTAGCCAAAGTTTAAGGAAAATGGTTTGCACAATACGCCGTGGTGGAATTTCAAAGTTGAGAAAATGTGTGATTTTCACCCCTTTTCATCATAAATTAAGTTATCAAAAAAATTCTGAAACTTGGGTTGCGACCTATCAAAACGGATTAAAATTTTACAAGCAGAACGAAATTATTAGTGAAAATTGAATTTAAGCAATTTTGACCCTTTTTGAGCCTCAAATTGAGCCCCATTTTTGAGTATTTCCCAAAAATTGGCATGTGATCTATGAAAGAGGGCTAGAATTTCGTCAAAAATTCAAAAATGTCATCCAAAATTATTTTTGAGCAAATTTTGAGAATTTTGAGCCTTAAATAGGATCAAATTTTGAGTATTTTCCAAAAATTGACCTGTGACATATGAAAGTGATATAGAATTTTTCCAACAATTCAAATATGTCGTCTAAAACTATTTTTGAGCAATTTTCGAAAATTTTGAGTCTCAAATTGAGCAAATTTTTTAGTACATTCGAAAAATTGGGAGGTCACATACCAATTTTTTGAAAATACTCAGAAATGAATCATATTTTGGGCTCAAAATTCTCAAAAGTTGCTCAAAAATGGTTTTGGATAACATTTTTGAATTTTTGAAGAAATTTTATCCCATTTCAATAATTTACATAACAATTTTTGAAAAATACTCAGAAGTTGATCCTATTTTGGGCTCAAAATTCTCAAAAGTTGCTCAAAAATAGTTTTAAATGACATTTTTGAATTTTTGACGAAATTCTAGCCCTCTTTCATAGATCACATGCCAATTTTTGGGAAATACTCAAAAATGGGGCTCAATTTGAGGCTCAAAAAGGGTCAAAATTGCTTAAATTCAATTTTCACTAATAATTTCGTTCTGCTTGTAAAATTTTAATCCGTTTTGATAGGTCGCAACCCAAGTTTCAGAATTTTTTTGATAACTTAATTTATGATGAAAAGGGGTGAAAATCACACATTTTCTCAACTTTGAAATTCCACCACGGCGTATTGTGCAAACCATTTTCCTTAAACTTTGGCTAATCGGACGCGGAATGAATGTGGGTATACATTTCGTTTAATTTTTTTTGCGCCCCAGACCACATGTCGCATACAGAGGCATTATTGTGCCAAAAATGGTCAAATTTGGCGAAAAATCGCACTTTGGGGGGCCTAGGGCCCCATTGTGCAAGTGGCCAAAGGGTTGTGACATATATTTGGAGTCGGAAGAGTGTCTGCTATCACACTGTGAAAAATTTTTTTGCGCCCGGTCAAGTTGAAAAAATGGGAAAAAGAGGGGTTTTTAAGCCCCAGCTCCCTATTGTGCAAGGGCAAAAATCCAAAATACACTTTTTTCATACTATGGGACCCATGCTCACAATAAGCCAACTGATTTTTTTGCGCCCCAAAAAAGCACGCTGATTTCGATTTCTAGAGCACTTTTTGCCAGTTGGACTGTAGACTATCATTGGAAAGGAAATTAAATTCTGAATACTTTTTGTGATTACAAATTTAGTCGTATCTCCGAAACTATTCGTTTAAAATGAAGAAAACGTGATTTTGAGGTTTTCCCAAAAACGTGTTTTGTTTCCAAATGGGGGGGGGGGCGCAGGAGTTGCTCCAAAATGGATTTTGATGAGTGATGAAAATGTACATTAGGTGCTGAGGAACAATTTTTGTTTGAAAATTTTTTCATTACGACCCATAGATTGGGCGGTACACGCGTTTGAAATGTTGGGAGGTGGACCCTGGGAAAAAAGGGTGGGGGAAAATAGGCATCTGAGCTAAATTCATTTGTTTCAGCGCCTAAAACAAGAATCAATCATAAAATCAATTTTAACAGGAATCCAACGCGGATGTTCAATTGAGACCTGACTACAATATCAAGGCAGAGCAGGAGAAAAAACAAATACGTCTTAACAGTACTCCCGTAGGAAGTCAACTGCTTCACATCTCAAGATTTGGTAAAAATTATCGTTTTTTACGCCCCCCCCCCCACACACAAAGTTTGAGTTCAATAGACATAAGTAGTGTATAGGATACTCCAGACCACCTTTTTGTTGGTTGATTTGTCTCCAGTAATTTTGAAGAAAAAGTTATGTGTGAAATTTAAAAGGTATCCGATGAAAGGTTCCTTTTTCAATTGAATTGGACAGTTGTATAGTTTCACCTGAGGCCATTGCAACACATGATATGTTCAATAATCAACTCTTTCCATTTTTCTCACACTTCCGCGTCTTTGCTAGCCACAAATCTTTATGCATGCAGTACAACTTCACGCAGACTGGGATACATAAAGTACTCCTGTAGGAAGTAAGTACTGCTTCGCATCTCAAGATTTGGTAAAAACCAAAATTACATTTGTCCCACTTTTCTGGTATCATCATTTTTTACGACCCCCCTCCCCCCTCTCGGTGAAAGTAATTCAAAACCTGAACTTTTTAGTCCAATAGACATTAGTAGTATATACAGGCATGCCACGCAGATTTTGGGGAAAAATAGTGACTTTAGTGACTTTTTCTGAGGCAAAAAGTGACCAATTTTTCGAAAAAAGTGACCAATTTTTCAATTTTTTTCATAAATAAATACCCCCACCCACCCCCCTCCCCCCCTAACAAAAAAATCATAATTCAAACTGTATTTCTTTCTGCGACAATGCTGAAAATACATTTTTTCTGACAAATTTTTTTATTAATAAATCTTTACTTGAAGCTACGAGTTTAAGAAATATGCTTCAGATAACTGAAAAAAAGAATAAACTTTATTTATAATAGGTTTGTTCGAGCGCTCCGAAATTATGAAAAAAAATTGTGAAATTCATAATTTTTTTGTTTACATTAGTGGTTACCTATCATTATTTTCTAAAACTTCACATCTTTTAGTGTAAAACTGATAAAAATTGAAAGGTGTCGTTTCGTGTATTACGTTTAAGCACTAATTTTATCGTCATTAAACAAATTTTGCAAGAACTTATTCATTATCATCGAAAAAATGGTAATGAAATTTTACATGTATAAAAATCAATGGTAATGGGCGACCCTTGTTAGTGGAAAGGCACTCTCACGATTTTCTGAAAATTATGAATTTCCTAATTTCTTCTCTGCAGTGTGCGATGAAGCTTGTAAATTTTCGATGCCCTTTTTACGAATTTTTAGCAGGGAGAGGTTTTCTTCCGTTCGTTTTTTCGCTGCCAATATCTTTTCTTGCCGTTTATCTTCGTCTTCCTTCTTTTTTCGTTCAGCAATCAGATATAGTTCATGAGAACTTCTGGCTTGCCTTCCCAATAATAAGAGCCGTTTACTCATCGGTGGTAAGCCAGAAATAAGAACAGAGCTTTTTCTCAAAGAACGAACATTTTAAAAAAAAATTTAAAAGAACAGAGAACAAAAGAAAGAACAGAAATTTCAGTTGCGGTTCGCGAACAAAAGAACGAGAACTGTTCTCTCTGATCTTCAGGTTCATTCTCGTTCTTGTAAATTTTTGTTAAAAATCCGAATTTTTCATGTTTTTTTTTCTTTAAAATTTTTTTTTTAATTTTATTGGTTTGAAGTTGATTTTACGCAACTCTACCTACAAAATTATTGAAAAAACACCAAAAGAACGGGAACGGGAACAAGAACAGAAGAACAAGCTTTTTGAAAAGAACAAGAACGAGAACGGAGAACAAATAGAACAACTAGGAAGAACGAACGAACGAAAGAGCGCATCACTTTTCTTTAATTTTGGGACCAAAAGACCTGGGGACGAGAACGAATTTTCCTTGTTCTCGCAGCCCTGATGTCAAAGTATCAATCAACAAGGCTGGTGCACTATTAAGTAGGTAAAAAAATATTTTTGATAGGAAAGGAATTTTTTTTAAAATTAGTATTTAAAAAAAAAATAGTAAGTATTTTTTTTTAATTTTATGCAAGAGCGGAAGGCCCTTTGAATGAAAAAAGTGACTTAGGAGTGAAATAGGGACTTTTAGTGACTTTTGGTCAAAAAAGGGACTTTTAGTGACCAACCCTGAAAATAGGGGACAAGTCACTAAAAAAGTGACTCCGTGGCATGCCTGAGTATATAGGATACTTAGGACCAAATTGTTGTGGGTTTATTTGTCTCCAGTAATTTTGAAGAAAAAATTATTTGTGAAGTTTAAAGGTACCCGATCAAAGGACAGAGGTTAGAACTCATGTGTAAAGAATGTTCTCATCACATCAGAAAATAATCTCCTGATGAGAAATGAGCAAAAGAAATATTTATAAGATGTTCAACAGTCAAGGACATTTTATATTTTTTTGCATACACTTTGGAATTTTATTGCAGTGTTTGTTTTATAAAAACTTGAGCTGTAATTACAATTAGTAATAGAAAAGATTTTGATATTTACAGTCAAATATATCCACAACTGAATAGAAGTGATGCCATAGATTTTGTTAGATATAGGGGGTTGGGGGTTACCTAATGGTGGTACTTGATCAGGGTAACCACTGAGGCCCTTGACCCGATATCTAAACATAGTGGTGAGATATCGAGAACTTGCCTTGTATGCCATGAATACACAAAAGAACTGGATACTCGGTGAGATAATCTATATTCATCAATATGGATTATAATAACAGAAGACATAAAACACAAATCCCTACATACATGGCTTTTAAAACTATACACGAACTCCACTGTACTGTCTACTCAAGGAAGACGCCCACGTCGCCATAGGCAGACCGAGGGTCGCGGAGCACCCTTAATCACATCGTGAATATACAAGGGAGAAAGTTGTACTGATCTTTCTCAGGTTACCGAGAAGGTAGGAGAGATTGGGATGATCTGCCGTGGCAAACAGTGTTACCACCATTAGCAGGAAAGGAGAAACGGGCCATATTACCCTTTACAATTTCATTAGAAACAAAATATTCAAGGTGCGCAAAATTTCAATTCTTGATTGATAAAACATAAGGATTAGGAAACACAGGATGTATCACCTTTTACAACGAAACCTTGCAGGCATTGCATATAGTAGAACTGTATGACAGGAATAATTTAGGTGAAAAAGTAGGTATTAAACTGATTGTGGCGGCGGCGTGTAATTACAAATATGTAAAAATTAATAATTAAGTTTGACCTTTCTTTTATGAAAATATTACGAACTAAACTTCGAGAACCGTGTGGACGTACTCATCATACGTAAAGTCGTGCCTAAAGATAATAACTTCATCATTCGGGAGCAAGAATTGGCACAAGATGTAGATTTTCATAAATAATTGCTGCTCTATCGTCCCACGCTTTTAGGTAGGCGGGCATTGTCAACGCAAGCGGCAGGCTCATCGGTAATCACCGATCAAGAGCGGCGTGAACTCGACTCCCAAGGGCGCCAACAAAAGGCATCTTTGGAAGCGTTGAAATCGTTTCAACAACAATTGAAATCATCTGCCGTAAAAGTGGGGCGTAAAAATATCACGTTACTCGAAATTTGAAAAATCTTGGAACAATATCCAATCGAGGTAGATTTCAGATTCATGGATCCCAAAGAAATCGGATATGCGGTGAGAAAACCATTCGAAAAGTTAAGAACTACGTCGAAAACATCGCAAATCACAAAATGTTATTATTGCAAAGATTCGATTACGGCGCAGTTGATACCAGAGCATCTACGCGTGATGCATTCAGACATCACCTTGAAATGCCCCGGCCATGAATCTATACGATTCAACTTGAATGTTGATACAATTTATGCCCATTTTAAAAAGGAATATCGCGGAGATGAGGGCTATTCTTCGGCAATAAAGGCAGATAGAAGGCCGCATCCGGGCTACCAATTTCCGATAGTATTATGCTAGGACGATTTTGAACTTTGAAATCAGGATTTATACAGGGTGATCCTTGATTCAATCGGCAAAAATTTGAGCAGGCTCGTGCTCTAGGCAGTGTAATATATTGGATAAAGTATACTGCTTCGAATATGGAAGATCACACGAGACGGGTCCATTATTCTTCGAAGATCGAGGACGACGACGAGAAATGCCAAAAATACCTGTTAAAGTTTTATGCGACATTTTTTGGTATGCGTCGTATGATAATTTACGACCCGCGCGTCCCCCGCTCGATGGCAACGCAGCATTATTTCGCCGGTCCCGAGTCAGTAGAATCCTGCATGGGTATAGACAGTCGCGACGGCGAAGAAAAGCGTTTCGAAGAAGTTGTGCACATCCCATGGCGCATCAACAGTTTTCGTACGTGTACCGATCATGGGATGGTGGTAATTAAACTTGACGTACCCGATGTCGGCCGCCAAGACCCGCTTTGTCTTTTAGTCGACACTTTATGTGATCGTACGGCGAAAAATGCGAGTATGATCCTCGGCCGTGATTTTGCGAATATGTACGTACGGTATCTCGATAAAAATACCGACATTCTCACCCTCGATGTTATGGGGTTACCCCAAGGGTTGAATATAAAGTGTACCCCACATATTGCGCCTTTACCTAGTTATTGTCCATTTTATGCTTGTTACGTATTTTTAAGCTTTTTACCATTTTTCCATTTCATTCGTGGCTGTGCTAATGTTGTTTTTCTGTTTTTTGTCTTGTTGGTTGTTTGATTTGTACTGCTGTATCTATTGCTTGCTTTGATTTCCTGTATCTAAATAAATTTAATAATGCTGTAAAGAGATTATTTTGCTGATATTTTGTTGTTTTTGTATATTATTTCCAATAAACGCCATGTTGTTTCATAAAGCTGCTGTACCATATTTGACCTGGTGTGTTATCAGTGAATGGATTCAATCTGTTTAATTCAACAATTAATTTTTGAACATTCTTTAAAAGTTGTTCTTAAGTGACAGGGTATCCTCTTTTTGACAGTTTAGTAATCCAAAAAAACTAAATGTAGTTCCTCTTTGTTTGTGAGGACTGTTCCAAGTCCCATCTTCCAATCTTTTGCAGCTCCTCGACATGGAAGTCCAATTGACTGCCGAACACCTACGAGCACTCCTCGCGAAATGGCCTAACAGCCACAGATTCCATAAGACGGAAGATATCCCGCTGGAGCCAAAATGGACCTCCGCTTGGTTAAGCGAGATGCCTTACAAAAGATCCAAGACCTAAAGTATATTATCGACAACATACCGGTCTTCCCGCTCCCTCCGGCCAAATTTGATCAATTTCGTGCGCCCCAATTTAACCCCGAGGATCTCCCGCCTCCCCACTATGAAAGTAGCAACGATGAGGAGACCCCGGTTCGTAGATACCCGCCGACGAGCAACCTGTGTGCCGCGAAGTACCGGAATATACACGCACTTTCGGAAACTCACGGTCATGGGTAAGCTTAAAAATAAAATTTCTCACAAGACATATTTATGACTACTAATCACCTACCTAGTCCGACAGATCTGGATCTCGCGGAAGCTGGTCTAGACACCGCCCAAATTGGAAACCGCACCACGGTTACGGTGGACGACTCAATCATCATCGCAGTAACCGATGGCAACATCGAGACATCAATCTTTTTCTGTTTCACATTCAGTTCCAACTGCGGCGGGTGAAGGTGGAAGTAAATACTTATGAAAACAGATGAAATTTCATGACAATCATTAATTTCATCATTATTGAAAATATCATCTTCAACATTTTCATCATTGATTATATTTAATATATTATTGTTTTCAAACTTGGAAAATCAACTCACAAAAAAATGAGAGAGAGAACAAAAATTGTGGAAAAACAAATCAGTGATTCATTTGTAAGAAAAAAAAAAAAAAACATGGAAAATTTAATCTTTGTTAACTCATAAAGTAAATGTGGATAGAATTAAATTTTGATCTAATTTTACATACATTTTTGTAGAATGAATAAGTAGGATGAAAAAAACAATAAAATATTAAATGCATAAATTTTTTACAAAATATTGTTATTAATACTAATTTTAAATGAACAATTACACAAATTAACTGTTGTAAAAGAAATTATTTATAGGTAATCTAACTGAAATAAAATAATTACTTTCTTAAGAAGGTGCTCTACGCTTTACGTGAATTAATTCTGGTTTATCTGAATTTACGTAATAACAAAAATTAAATGAAATCCTTCTGAAATTGTCGTAGGTATCTCAAAATCAGGCAGTAATACCGCCAAATTGTCGTCCAAACGATCGCAAAGTGGGTGCCGATATTTCGTTGAATATCGGCAATCGCGATGTGTCCGTCGGTGAAGGCGGAGGCGAGAGAAAATGTTTTTAATAATTTTTGTATGATTTTTTATGAATTTTTTAATTTATCTAAAATGCTTCCTTAATTGAAGCTTCTATGGTATGAACAATCTAAATTCATTCTATTGTTTTGTTTAATTTTTGGAAAGTAATCTCATTTATGTTGTTCTTGATATACATCCAAATTGGCACTCCACTATGACTCCGGAGTCAATTTCAGATCTTGACATCTGACTCTCGGCTAGCCGAATGAGAGAGAGGCGACTTGGCGTGGATATGTATTCACGTGCCCTACGTTACTGGATTCTCGGTGAATAAAGAAAATATACAAGGTTTTTCCGAAATGTAGTATAGGTTGTTTTTTGATTATTTTATGAAATAGTTTCTGTTTTTCGTTTTCGAAACGTGGTAGTAAAATGCCTTATCCGAATAATGAATCAAATTATTTTAAAGAAGATTCTATTCTGTGCTTAATAACTGTATGTATCAATTCGACGAAGTCATTTCTAAAATGTTCATGTATGTATAACCGCATTAACCGCATGTTCGAATTTTAATTTTTCAATGATTTTTATTTTTTCGTCATTTCGTTTTTACTTTTTTCTATTTTTTTATTTACTGTTTTTCGTTTTTTTCATCGATTATGGCGTCGCGACGAAATCGGGCGAGAAACATCATGGCGCCGCACAAGGGTCCACAGACCCCCCTAAAACGCGCGAAATTACGAAAAAAAAATCGTCACCGTTCAACTTGGCAATCACGCTAAATTAAAACCTGTATACCAAGTACCTAAAAACGTGCAACAGAATTGCGTTACCCCCACTACTATCGTTCTGAGCACATGCTGAAACAGACGCGCGTCGCGCAGTCTGATATTTGTTCATGTTTGATAAATTTGAATCGCAAACCGTTCGCGTTTAAATTGACGTAAATGTAACTTCAAAAAATGAAAAATATTCGTTAAAGTGAGTACTTTTCAATGCCGTATTCGGTTTTTAGCTATGATGAGTCGTACTTTTATTATATTAGGTTAAAGGTGGTCATTTTTTCGCAACATTACAAACACAAATCGGACCAAAACCATACAAAGTACACTCCGGTCACTCGAATCATATAGTTGTAGTGGTAGTTTTAGATGCCTGGAACACGACTGTGATATTAGTTTTTGCGAAAACTTGCGACGTTGTGATCTACAAAGGAAAACATGGCCAATTGTTCAGTAAATTTGATCGTTTAAGCTTTATTTCCCATTATTCTTGTCTGTTTATACTGGAATGAATGTAAAATCGCGGGAAAATGGTTCAAGGGTGTTGAACAGCTGATTAAAATAAATGTTAACAGAGGTGCAATGCTTGTGTCACCGATGGTGCTCTGTAGGGTGAGTGTGTGTGCGGAGACTACTGATTTTTTTCGTGTATGATTTTTTCACCTAATTACTTACGTTTTATCTGACGTGTCGAATATTTATTAATTTTTTTTCAATGTTTTGTGCAAGATTTCTGACGTAATATTAAAGGTTCAGATTACTTTGATTTCATTAGCGAGGATTTGAAATACAGTCCAATCAAAATAGAAAAAAAAGTGCCAAGAACCTAACAAATTTAATCTTCATTTTTTTTGTATGTCTTGTGTTCATAATGTTCCACTTATCAACATATTAAATTGTCTATCCGCACAAACGTCCGTTACCACCAGAAGAGGGGCGAATGCTTGCTGAAAACTGGGTTTTCATGAATATTTATCTAGTTAAATAAGCCTCAAAATTTGAAAATGGATTGGAAAATGGTTATGTACAATCTTGTTCTACGTGTAGTTTCCTATTAGAGAGATTTAATTCCATACAAACCTATCTAATTTAAAATTATACCTTGTTCAACCATACTCCAAAGGCTCTGGTGTGATTTGGAGGTCATTTGGCCCTTGGTGGAACTTTGACAAAATTTTTATGCCATTCGACTTGCCTATGTAGAATATGATTTTAGAGCGCAAAAACGAATTTTTACCACACCCCCCGGGGGCGGGGGCCTCAAAATACGTGATTTTCACTCTAAAAATTCTATCTCCGCGAGTTTTCAACCGATTGATATACTACACGATGTTTTGGGTAAATTCAAATTTCAGCCCCCCCACCCCTCCACTTGCCCCATAAATATTTTTTATAGTCAAATTCGTAATCTACGACCTCGAAAACCTAGATTTCGATATACTACACGATGTTTTGAGTAATATTAAATTTCAGCATCCCCCCCACCCCTCCCCTTGCCCCATAAATATTTTTTATGGTCAAATTCGTAATCTACGACCTCGAAAACCTAGATTTCGATATACTACACGATGTTTTGGGTAAATTTAAATTTTAGCACCCCCCCCCACCCCTCCCCCTTGCCCCATAAATATTTTTCATGGTCAAATTCGTAATCTACAACCTCAATCCTCTAGATTTCGATATACTGCACGATGTTTTGGGTAAATTTAAATTTTAGCACCCCCCCACCCCTCCCCCTTGCCCCATACATATTTTTCATGGTCAAATTCGTAATCTACGACCTCGAAAACCTAATATAGACTACATTCCACCGATTTAAATAGCTGAAGTTTCTAGATAATGAATTTCGCGCGTTTTGAGGGGTCTCCTGGACCACTGTGCGCCGTACCCCGTTCAAGTAAGCAATTCTCCTATATTTCTCACCTATTGCCGAATTTTCGATTCCTTGGCCGAATTTACGATTCCTTTTCTTTTCTCTATTTTTTCGCCTTTTCTTATTACAGCCGGGTTTATTTAAATTTTCTTATTCACTGTGAAATTACCTTTCATATGACTCATCGCAACCAAATTTCATCTCATTAATGTATAGTTTTTCCATTTCAACTGTGACCGTTTCGCAAAAACAGTGAAGTGAAGTAGTGAAGCGATTGTTTTTTCACGAAACGCTAACATTTAAAACAAGAAAATTATACATTAAATGAATGAAATTTCGGTTGTGATGACTTTTTGAAAAAGTGCGTGCGATAGACCTAGAAGTTATGAATACGATGCACTCGGCCGAATTCCTACATGCCTTCAGACGTTTTGCCGCCAAAAGAGGGGTTCCTAAGTTGATAGTGTCAGATAACGCGCCGCAGTTCCTCCTTCTGAAAAATACAATTCATAATCTATGGGATTCCATCGGATTGGTTGCTGCCTATCACCGCTGAAAATCGTAAAAAGCGGTATTGGCTGCCTAAAGATGTCGAACTAGAAGACATGAAACCTTTGCACGACCTTCAGCCAAAAGATTGTAAGTCGTCCAGATGTTAAATGGAGAAAGCACAAATACCAAGATATAATTAGCATCCTACTCTCGAGACTGGACAGTGACGCTAAACTTCGATATTTTGAAAAGATGCCAAAGATTTCTGGGAGGTGAATTGAAATTATACCAACTATAATGTACAACAATGCTTTACAATTGGAAGAACGAACTGGAACATTATTACGAACCATGTTACAACATGTATGTGTTCGGACAATTCGAAGGCCGCATCCGGGCTACCAATTTCCGATAGTATTATGCTAGGACGATTTTGAACTTTAAAATCAGGATTTATATAGGGTGATCCTTGCTTCAATCTGCAAAAATTTGAGCAGGCTCGTGCTCTAGGCAGCATCACCTTTAATCGCTATGTATTTTATTGCAGCGTTTGTTTTACAAAAACTTAAGCTGTAATTACAATTAAAGATAGAAAAAAATTTGATAATTACAGATAAATGTATCCACCACCTCTGAATAGAAGTGATGATTTAGATTTCATTAGAAACAAAATTATTTGGAAATAAAAAAGATTAATCATTTCTCATAACATTTGAGTAAAATATTCAAAGGTGCGCAAAACTCCAATTTCCGATTAATAAAACATGAAGTTTGACCTTTCTTTTATGAAAATTGATCATTGCTTCTGCTCTTCCACATGTGAGGGTCTAAAATTGAGATTTTAGATTCGATGAATGTAAAATATAAGCCTATAATTAAAGAATTGGTGGCCAAGTATGGTGTTATTTCAACTGGAACAATGAACAAGAAGGGTCTCACATTACCCAGGCTATCCATAATGGCCCCAGGGATATCGACTATTGCAGCCCTATTAGCCCCATCTGTAGCAATGTTTGCCCAATTCCACCAACACTGGGCTGTTTTCGGCATTGATGCTATACCTAGTCTACTGGCGTACAACATTAAAGGCCGCGGTAGAATGTGGAAACTCTACATTATACTGAATGTGAAGATGGCTTCATTGAACCCCACCACTAAAGGCAACACCCTGGAGCAAAAGATAACTGATGCTATTCGATATGCGAAGCTCTCTATGAGTAAGTGTAAAGAGCAGCCTCAGATGGCAGCAATTTGCAATTACTACTTGTCCATGATTGATATTGATGATGGGGAATTAAAGAAGTTCGGGGAAAATATATATGAGAGGATAGAGACCATCCCTGAAGCACCCATGCAATTGCCACAATTGAAAATTGATATACCGGAGTCAATCAAGGAACTGTTGGAGAAGTTGTCAAAGACGCCGGAGGAACCACAATCATCTTGAGGTGTCCAGTTCCTCTTGGCAAAGTTGGTTTCCCATTTATTTAAAATCAACCCTCATTTGTCGCTAACTTTTTGCTAACGTTGATTGCTAGCTTTTTGCTAACATTTCAAAGGTTTCATGGTCTTTGATGTAGATTATAGAAAGACAAAGGTATAGTTTCATTTACTTTAATGCTATTTCCCACACACAAGACTATTGTGACTTCAATGTTTAAAAACATATGTGACCCGTGCAGGGACAGGGTACCTAAAGTCGGAAAACATAATTTTGAGTTAGAGACAAAAATATGAAAAATGGGAAATTTTTTTCAAATTTTTTTTTTCACTTTTTTAGGTAGTTCAGACCTCAACGCAGCTTTAAACGTGTTTTTTCGATTATTTTTTTTTTGAAAGTCATGATTTTTTCTAATTTTCAAATGTCTCTATCTCACCGAAAAATTGACTTAGGATGCTCATCCAGGTCTTAAAATGTTCCGCATAGTCTCCCCTATCATTTAAGCCAAAAAACTCATTTTTGAAAAATCCGACTTTAGGTACCTTTTCCCTGCACGGGTCACATATGTATGTTTCGGATAACGAGTTACAATAAACCTACTGGATTGTACTTAGTCAGATATGACACAGAAGATGGTGTCCATATGAAACGAAGAAGGCCAAATCAATTGAGGCTAGCCACTGATGATCAAAGTGATGGAAATGGCGGCGCAAATGATGATAACAATGACAGACTCCTTTGTTTACTGATCTGAATGCTAACAAAAAGCTAGAGGCAGTTGTATCAAAAATAGGTGAGGTCTGCGCTCTCGTCAATGAAGCTAGGAAAAGCTAGCATAAAAAGCTAGTGTATTTTAATACCATTGAATCACACCAATAAACATCACCGGAACTCGTCGCTTCATCTACAAAATAAATAGCGTGCTCATATTTGGCGACATGATCGTCTACCAAATGTTACGAACAATCAGTAAAGGGCTTTGGATAGACGAGCAAGTGAAGCGCAGTCCGTTGTATGTGAGTGCGACCTGACTAAGTAAAATTTAATTGCTTTTATTAATTTTTAAAAATAGTTAATACACTTTTAATATGACTTGTTTATGATTGTTCTTTCCTATCTCCATCCCCCTAATCTAAATTTCACGACTAAAAATCCCTAAGCATAAGGTGGGGTTAGAACCTATGACCCTATGTTCCTAAAGTCCTAACCTAAGTCACATGACTATGACCAGAGAACAACGCAAATCATCTTAAATCGCAAAAAATGTTCAACGGACGGAAGGTGTGGTTCTGTAACCCAAACGATGAGTTTTAAAATCGGTACCATAACAGACAATGCAGACGAAGCACTCATTACCATGTCATTTAAGATAGTATACTTGTGAGCTCATAATTTT
The DNA here is from genome assembly GCA_033439095.1 of Pseudococcus viburni. NCBI lineage: Eukaryota > Metazoa > Arthropoda > Insecta > Hemiptera > Pseudococcidae > Pseudococcus > Pseudococcus viburni. The sequence continues at coordinate 786,873 of JAVBJF010000132.1, forward strand.
TGCATTAGCAGTTAATTTAATTTTTCTTGCACGTTGCCTCAAAATATTATTGTGTACTTTAATTCAATAGGTGGGGGGGGGGCATATTTTTTTTTTGAGGAATGCCTTTGCATCTCTCTCTAGCACATGTGTCGAGAGAACGATCCTTTGCCGCTTTCACATTCTCGCGGCTTCTTGAGGCATGGGCATTGTTGGAATATCTCATCAATGTCATAAGGCCTTTGACGCGTCGCATTACCAGTGTTGCCATTGAGAAGTTTTCCTCCGTTTTTATGAGAACTGGACTTTTTTAATTCGTTTCAAAAAAAAATAAATACACTCTAGAATGACGTTTTCCAAGTCAGATTTTTTACTTTTCTAGATGTAATTTTTTAAATAGGTGTATTTTTTTCAAAATTTTGTCCTCATTTCGCTCAGGCTTGGGGATGTTTTATATTTTTGGATTTTCAACTTTAATTTGGCCTAGAATTTGGGGGAAAATTCAATTGATGGCGATTTTCAAGCTAAAGACACTGGTAATATTATGACGTTCTTGTGGATGGTAACAACTATTTTTTATGTGCTTTTCATAATTTTATTTGAATATTAGGAGGCATTGGTGATTTGGACAGGTGTCCTATATTACACCATCTACTTACCTAACCTGTCTTGCCGACGTCCATTTCACCCGCCCCGCCCATTTGAGATAGGGGGGTGGGAGTGGGGTCAATCGTTTGTGCTAGGTTTGTGCTGGTTTGTGCTGGCATTAGTTTCGTTTGTGCTCATTCCCTTTCCCTGAAAATGAATATAGGTCAGGGTGGGGCGGGTGAAATGGTGCCCCGCCCATTCAAGATAGAGGGTCGGGAGTGAGGTCAATCGTTTGTGCTAGGTTTGTGCTGGTTTGTGCTGGCATTATTTTCGTTTGTGCTCCCTCCCTTTTATGGGCGGGGCAGTTGAAATGATGCCCCGCCCATTCAAGATAGAGGGATGGGAGTGAGGTCAATCGTTTGTGCTAGGTTTGTGCTGGTTTGTGCTGATATTATTTTCGTTTGTGCTCCCTCCCTTCTGTGGGCGGGGCGTCTGAAATGCTTTCTGAAAAACCTTGAAGATAAAACTTTAAAAAAATTATAACAGTACCAATCGTTTGTGCTACTCACGGAGAGGTTTGTGCTGCTTTTACATTTTGAAAAAATTTACATTCTGACCCTTTTTTTGATTTTCACAGATGTTCTATACCCTGGGCGGGGCGCTTGAAATGGTGCCCCGCCCATTTGTGATTGAGGGACGAGTGTGGGGTCAATCGATTGTGCTAGGTTTGTGCTCGTTTGTGCTGGCATTATTTTCGTTTGTGCTCGCTTCCTTTCTCTAAAAATGGATATAGGTCAAGGGCGGGGCGCCTGAAATGGTGCTACGTCAATTCAAGATTAAGGGGTGATTGTGAGCTCAATCGATTGTGCTAGGTTTGTGCTCGTTTGTGCTGACAATATTTTCGTTTGTGCTCTCTCCCCTCTATGGGCGGGGCATCTGAAATGGTACCCCGCCCATTCGAGATTGGGGGACGAGTGTGGGGTCAATCGATTGTGCTAGGTTTGTGCTGACAATATTTTCGTTTGTGCTCTCTCCCTTCTATGGGCGGGGAAATTGAAATGGTGCCCCGCCCATTCAAAATTGTGGGGCGAGTGCGAGGTCAATCGATTGTGCTAGGTTTGTGCTCGTTTGTGCTGGCATTATTTTCGTTTGTGCTCACTCCCTTTCCCTAAAAATGAATATAGGTCATGGGCGGGGCGCCTGAAATGGTGCTACGTCACCTCAAGATTAAGGGGTGAGTATGGGGTCAATCGATTGTGCTAGGTTTGTGCTCGTTTGTGCTGCCATTATTTTCGTTTGTGCTCGCTTCCTTTCTCTAAAAATGGATATAGGTCAAGGGCGGGGCGCCTGAAATGGTGCTACGTCAATTCAAGATTAAGGGGTGATTGTGAGCTCAATCGATTGTGCTAGGTTTGTGCTCGTTTGTGCACGCAAATTTTTCGTTTGTGCTCCCCTCCTTCCTGAGGTGAAAAGGGGTGGGGCTGAATGGATGATACAACAGGCGGCCAAATCGCAAGAGTTGGAAGATTGAAATGCATGTCATTCGTTTGTGCTTTTCATGGTGAGGTTTGTGCACGTAAAAAACGAATCACATTCCCCCCTTCCTTACTTTCTACCCGATATATTGATATATTGACCCCCCCTCTCCATTTAATCCTGTTTGAAAAGTCCTTATTTTGAAAAGCCAGTGCTGATTTCCTTCGGATCGCAGAAGTCAATTTTCTTAAAGGCTTTCTCAACTTACCAATATAACATCCAAATACATAAATGAGTTGAGTTTGAATAAATTCCGAGAAATTTTTTTATTCTCGTCTGTTTTATTCGTGTATTTCTACGTAGCTAGGTGCTTACATAAAAATATGTACATACGTCCGTGAATACCGTACTTCCCACCAGTGCGCCGTGGAAAATATAGCGCTTGGGTACGGTGTCCATTAGAGTGGCCCGTAATTATACTTGGTGAAAAAAAATGTGATTTTTTCGGGACACTCCTCCCCTCACTAGTTACATGCCACTGAGTGATGCATGTTAACCCTTCCCTCAAAGTCCATTTTGAAAAATTAATGTAGCGCACCCGAGCTGATACTATTCCACTACGGCCACGCGACAACGAAACGCTAAAAATACCCCTAGTGACCCGGTGACTTAAAATTTACGCCAAAGGCATGGAAATGAAAATGGAATGTATTGGTTTGCGTCATTCGATTCCTTATAAAATTTAGAGTCGGAAAAGCTATTTTTCAAATTTTTTTTGGACCCCAGGGGGAAAAGTGTAAGGATTTTACTAAGTGCGACTGAAAAGAAAAAAAATCCCTCTCCTATTTTGGGGGGCGGGGGTTGAATTTGATAAAGAAATATCGGAAACGGACTCTCTGACTCTGAGTGAAAAAAACGTGAATTTTGATACCACACTCGATTTTTTATGAAAAATTTTCGATTCGGTACTTCCCTGACACCTCCCCAATGGGCCCATTTTCGGGCTTTGGATTGAGTAACATCGGAAGCGGATTTCACGGGTAAGGTTAGGTTAGGATAAATACAGGTCACTGTAATGGACACCCAATGACGTACCGATAGGGGAGGGGGGAGCTTCCCCCTTGAGGAAATTTTTTACTTGTGAGTTGGGAAAATTGAACATTTCAACACATCAGTTGAGAAAATTGGACTTAATTTTTTAGACTCAAAATGGTTAATTTCCGAACTCAAAATTGGTAATTTTGCCCAGGGATGAGTAAAAATATCAGTTAGGTCGATCGGACCATTAGTATTTACTTTTTAAATAAAAATGAATAAATAAAATGGTTACCCATTTTAAAAGTCGGAAATCAACAAAATTTTCACTTGTTTGTTGGGATAATTAGTAATTTTCCCAACTTTTCCGAACTGAAAATTGATAATTTTCCCAGTTAAGAATTAGGCAGTCGCGTCGTAATTTATGTTTTTTAAGGAAAAAATTAACTAATTTGGTAAGTACCTTGTCATTTTAAAAATTTTCACTGGTCAACTAAACAAATTGTATATGTTGTACTTGTAATTTAAACGAGATTTTTTCGCATTTTTCTTCAAAGTTATTCCAATTAATTGCATTGTTCTTGTTCTTCTTAAAAGTTATTTTTGATATTTGAAAATACAATTTTTCAAAAGCTTTGGCCTCGCTACGCTCGGTCATGTTATATTTCTGCTTTAATAATTTTAAAGTAGAAATAGTCGATTTTTGATTAAAGTTCATTTTTTCAAAACACTATTTTATTGCACATTTAATTCGAGGTTTTATAAAATTTTCGCCCTCGCTTCACTCGGGCCAAATTCATCTCCCTATTCTTTATACATTGAAATTACAAAATTTTATTAATGCAAAATTATAATTTTTCTTCGAAATTTCTGCCCTTTCTACGCTCAAGGTAAATAAACTATTCCGTACATATGTTTTTTCAAGTACAATGAGATTGCTTGTCCTCACGTGCTTTGGGAAAAATTAGTACCTAGGTACATGCACGGACGTCATATATTAATCTGGACTCTTCACTGAAGGTAGTGCGGGGGATTGGGAAGCGTGCCAAAAGGTGCGGGGTAAGCCACGCCCAGGATGGTAAACGTTAGTTATCAACTGCATTGAAATATATTGAAATACGTAGTTATATCATCTCATTTTTGTTGTTATTTTCTAAATTATCCGCCAAAAGTGAATTTTTTTTAACCCCGTTTGAATTTATGAGTACCAGCTCCATATGATTTCAATATAATTATGAAATTGTGAATTTAACGATCGAAAATGGTGCAAACGTGTTGTGCAGTAAACTGAAGTTACTTTTATTTACTCTAATTCGATTTTTAAGTATTATTTCAGAATTTAATTCGTTGCCAAAAGGAAAAATGAAGTTACTTTTACTCTAATTCGATTTTTAAGTATTATTTTAGAATTTAATTCGTTGCTAAAAGGAAAAATGAAGTTACTTTTACTCTATTTCATTTTCTTATCTTAAGATTATATTAGGTATATCACTAGATCGAAAAAAAGTGATTTAATTTTTTTCTAAAAAAACAAAGTTACTTTTTATTTTAATTTCTATTCCAGTAAACGATTAGATTTATTCTTTACCCAAAGGAAAAATGAAGTTACTTTTTATTCTAATTCAATAAACGTTTGTATATTGTTTGCTTAGTTTGAGTTAGTTCTTCTTATTCAAAAAAAAAAAAAAGCCAGGAGAAATGAATTAAATTGCGGGTAATATTTGTATATCCTTTAAAAAATCATACTTTTAAATAAAATTGAAATATCTACTTGATAAATTACCATTACTGCTGAAAAAATCAAAAAAAATTAGGTATTCCTATTAATTTACGTGTTCAACTACAAGAATGTTTACCAACGGGGGCGGAGCTTACATTCCGGTTACCCGCACCTTTTGGCACGCACCACTCACCCTCAGTGAAGAGTCCAGATTAATATATGACGTCCGTGGGTACATGTACATAAATTTTAAGAAATCCGTCGGAAAAGTTCGAAAAAAATTGGTTAGCCAATTTCAATTTCACTCCCTCCCCCGGAAGCCTGATATCGGCTATACGTAGTTGGGAATTTTTAAAATTTGATTTGGGATTTTCACCTCTTCTCCCCCCCCCCCCCCGGGGAAATGCCTTCGGTACATCACTGTGGACACCGTACTCAAGCGTTATATTTTCCACGGCGCACTGGTGGGAAGTACGGTATTCACGGACGTATGTACATATTTTTATGTAAGCACCTAGCTACGTAGAAATACACGAATAAAACAGACGAGAATAAAAAAATTTCTCGGAATTTATTCAAACTCAACTCATTTATGTATTTGGATGTTATATTGGTAAGTTGAGAAAGCCTTTAAGAAAATTGACTTCTGCGATCCGAAGGAAATCAGCACTGGCTTTTCAAAATAAGGACTTCAAACAGGATTAAATGGAGAGGGGGGGTCAATATATCAATATATCGGGTAGAAAGTAAGGAAGGGGGGAATGTGATTCGTTTTTTACGTGCACAAACCTCACCATGAAAAGCACAAACGAATGACATGCATTTCAATCTTCCAACTCTTGCGATTTGGCCGCCTGTTGTATCATCCATTCAGCCCCACCCCTTTTCACCTCAGGAAGGAGGGGAGCACAAACGAAAAATTTGCGTGCACAAACGTGCACAAACGAAGCACAAACGATTGACACCATTTTCAGCTCATTTGCTCAAAGTGGGGGGGGGGGCTGCCCCCTCCATTTTGACCCCCAGAAGGAGGGGAGCACAAACGAAAAAATTGCGTGCACAAACGTGCACAAACGAAGCACAAACGATTGACACCATTTTGAGCTCATTTGCTCAACTGGGGGGGCTGCGTCACGCCAGCCCCCTCCATTTTGACCCCCAGAAGGAGGTGAGCACAAACGAAAAAATTGCGTGCACAAACGTGCACAAACGAAGCACAAACGATTGACACCATTTTGAGCTCATTTGCTCTACTGGGGGGGGCTGCGTCTCGCCAGCCCCCCCAAACCCATTTTTTATTACGGTATGAAGGGGGGAAGCACAAACGAAAAAATTGCGTGCACAAACGTGCACAAACGAAGCACAAACGATTGGCACCATTTTCACCCCCCTCCCCCAAATGGGGGGGGGGGGGCTGGCGTGACGGGGCTTATAGGTCATGGGCGGGGCGCCTGAAATGGTGCTACGTCACCTCAAGATTAAGGGGTGAGTATGGGGTCAATCGATTGTGCTAGGTTTGTGCTCGTTTGTGCTGCCATTATTTTCGTTTGTGCTCGCTTCCTTTCTCTAAAAATGGATATAGGTCAAGGGCGGGGCGCCTGAAATGGTGCTACGTCAATTCAAGATTAAGGGGTGATTGTGAGCTCAATCGATTGTGCTAGGTTTGTGCTCGTTTGTGCTGACATTATTTTCGTTTGTGCTCCCGGCCTTCCAAGGTGGAGCGTCAGAAATTCTTTCTGAGAACCCTCGGAAATGAATCTTGATGAAAATGGTTTGCAGTGAGTGGCGAGCATTTTTTTTTCAAAGTCCACTTGATTTTGCACTCTGCATTATTTTCAAACTGGTTTTTTCCATTTTTCAAACTTCAAAATTTTTTCAACGTAACTTTTTCAAGTTTGAAATTTTTTTCTCAAAATTTTTCATACTTTTATATTTTTTCAACGCAAATTTTCAAACTACCTATCAACTTTTTTTCCTGTAAATTTTTCCAACTTCAAAACTTCTGAAACGTAAATCGGAGTCTTCTTCAGGAATATTCTGAAAAATACGATTGAAAATTATTTTTAACAACAACATCGAAAATAAAATAATGAAACATACAATAAAGACATTTATTATTTTTTTTTAATTGTATATTTCATTATTTTCAATGTAGTTGTGAAAAATAATTTTCAATTGTATTTTTCAGAATATTCCTGAAGAAGATTCCGATTTACGTAGAAGTGTTGAAGTTTAAAAAATTTAGAAGGAAGATTTTACAGGAGAAAAATTCAGAATTTGAAAATTTACATTGGAAAAATTTAAAGTTCGAAAAATTTACAGAAAAAATTCAGAATTTGAAAATTTTCGTTGAAAAAAAATGTAGAAGTTTAAAAAATTCTGAGCAAAAAATTTTGGACTTCAAAAATTTGCGTTGAAAAAATTTTGAAGTTTAAAAAATGGAAAAAAACCAGTTTGAAAATAATGCAGAGTGCAAAATCAAGTGGACTTTGAAAAAAAAAATGCTCGCCACTCACTGCAAACCATTTTCATCAAGATTCATTTCCGAGGGTTCTCAGAAAGCATTTCTGACGCTCCACCTTGGAAGGCCGGGAGCACAAACGAAAATAATGTCAGCACAAACGAGCACAAACCTAGCACAATCGATTGAGCTCACAATCACCCCTTAATCTTGAATTGACGTAGCACCATTTCAGGCGCCCCGCCCTTGACCTATATCCATTTTTAGAGAAAGGAAGCGAGCACAAACGAAAATAATGGCAGCACAAACGAGCACAAACCTAGCACAATCGATTGACCCCATACTCACCCCTTAATCTTGAGGTGACGTAGCACCATTTCAGGCGCCCCGCCCATGACCTATATTCATTTTTAGGGAAAGGGAGTGAGCACAAACGAAAATAATGCCAGCACAAACGAGCACAAACCTAGCACAATCGATTGACCCCATACTCACCCCTTAATCTTGAGGTGACGTAGCACCATTTCAGGCGCCCCGCCCATGACCTATATTCATTTTTAGGGAAAGGGAGTGAGCACAAACGAAAATAATGCCAGCACAAACGAGCACAAACCTAGCACAATCGATTGACCTCGCACTCGCCCCACAATTTTGAATGGGCGGGGCACCATTTCAATTTCCCCGCCCATAGAAGGGAGAGAGCACAAACGAAAATATTGTCAGCACAAACCTAGCACAATCGATTGACCCCACACTCGTCCCCCAATCTCGAATGGGCGGGGTACCATTTCAGATGCCCCGCCCATAGAGGGGAGAGAGCACAAACGAAAATATTGTCAGCACAAACGAGCACAAACCTAGCACAATCGATTGAGCTCACAATCACCCCTTAATCTTGAATTGACGTAGCACCATTTCAGGCGCCCCGCCCATGACCTATATTCATTTTTAGGGAAAGGGAGTGAGCACAAACGAAAATAATGCCAGCACAAACGAGCACAAACCTAGCACAATCGATTGACCCCACACTCGTCCCTCAATCACAAATGGGCGGGGCACCATTTCAAGCGCCCCGCCCAGGGTATAGAACATCTGTGAAAATCAAAAAAAGGGTCAGAATGTAAATTTTTTCAAAATGTAAAAGCAGCACAAACCTCTCCGTGAGTAGCACAAACGATTGGTACTGTTATAATTTTTTTAAAGTTTTATCTTCAAGGTTTTTCAGAAAGCATTTCAGACGCCCCGCCCACAGAAGGGAGGGAGCACAAACGAAAATAATATCAGCACAAACCAGCACAAACCTAGCACAAACGATTGACCTCACTCCCACCCCTCTATCTTGAATGGGCGGGGCATCATTTCAACTGCCCCGCCCATAAAAGGAAGCGAGCACAAACGAAAATAATGCCAGCACAAACGAGCACAAACCTAGCACAATCGATTGACCCCACACTCGTCCCTCAATCACAAATGGGCGGGGCACCATTTCAAGCGCCCCGCCCAGGGTATAGAACATCTGTGAAAATCAAAAAAAGGGTCAGAATGTAAATTTTTTCAAAATGTAAAAGCAGCACAAACCTCTCCGTGAGTAGCACAAACGATTGGTACTGTTATAATTTTTTTAAAGTTTTATCTTCAAGGTTTTTCAGAAAGCATTTCAGACGCCCCGCCCACAGAAGGGAGGGAGCACAAACGAAAATAATATCAGCACAAACCAGCACAAACCTAGCACAAACGATTGACCTCACTCCCACCCCTCTATCTTGAATGGGCGGGGCATCATTTCAACTGCCCCGCCCATAAAAGGGAGGGAGCACAAACGAAAATAATGCCAGCACAAACCAGCACAAACCTAGCACAAACGATTGACCTCACTCCCGACCCTCTATCTTGAATGGGCGGGGCACCATTTCACCCGCCCCACCCTGACCTATATTCATTTTCAGGGAAAGGGAATGAGCACAAACGAAACTAATGCCAGCACAAACCAGCACAAACCTAGCACAAACGATTGACCCCACTCCCACCCCCCTATCTCAAATGGGCGGGGCGGGTGAAATGGACGTGTCTTGCCGCTGTACTCAAGCACAATGTCTGTTTTGTTTCTTTGACGTTTTGATTTTTGGATTGGCGACTACTGCATCATGAGCTAGCAAATTCCTAGAAAATCGCAAAGTTGGAATTTGTTCACGTTGAGTACAGCGATTTTATGTGCCATAAACATAGCAAACAAATTTTTTCAAGAATTTTTGGACCTGTTTGAATGGTAATGGCTTGTCGCAAAAAATTTTTTGTTGTCATGTACATACAAAAAGTCGATTTTTTGGGGGGATGAGTCAGCTGATTCTGGGTTGTGTGATTAGTGGGGAGGTGGAGGTGACCTATTGGTGAACCTGGAGCCTTCGCTAATCAAACGAGCTCAATGATCGCCTTACAGAGATTCGCTCGAGTCCAGAGTAATGGCCTTCAACACTTGTCTATGAGAATGTGAGGATCTTGCTGAGACCTCCCCAACTTTGGAAGATACTGTTTGTGCTCAGTATTTCGCTGACCTCACCCGCATGTGATTATTGGTCGACGAGCTTGTGGAAGACGCCAATGTCCTCGCCGATGATCCAACCTGTGTAATTCCACTAGGAATAGGTGGAGGCGCCCTGGTTGCTCAACTTGATACAGGGGCATTTCCCAACATAATTTCGCGCGGAACCGTTGAAAAAATCACGCGAAATTACAGTAGTCACATCAAGTACATCCGAATTCGTCGTCAAGTAAAACTTAGAATGGCCGATGGATCACTGGTCTCTACCATGACTCATCTGGTAACAGTGACCTTCAATTTCGGAGACAACGCCACTAATTTCACTTTCATTCAGCCTCTAATCGGTATCAAGGTCGAAATTCTTGACTCTGGTGTGGATAATTTTCTAAATTACAATCGCATTCTCTGAAAATTCATCCCAGTGTATTCTCCCTGGCATGGGGGAGCATACGAACGTCGCCTTGGTTTGGTTAAACATTGTCTGAAGAAGTCGTATGGTTTTGATCATCTCGATTTTGTTCTCTTCGTGAATGCTCCCTGTCTTATCAAAAATATCATTAATAGTCGTCCTCTCACCTACGTTTCAACAAAACACCCAATACACCCAATTATTTCAACTGTCTTCGTGATGTTAAGGTATTGATGAAGTTGGAGGTTTAGAGTAACCTCAGGCGCTCTACTTAGCCAGATCTTGTTAAGGCGTATTATGAGTGTGCAAAATGTGCATAAAGCATTTCAAGAGTGGGTCAAAGGGAACCTTCCATCATATTGTCGCTTTAAATATGAGGGACCCTTTAAAAAGTAAAGTAATCAGGCCGATTGCAGAATAGCTGGAAGGGCCAGGAACAAAAATTAACAGCATGGAATTCTGAGTATTTTTCTCCACTGATCAACAAGTTGAAAAAATTCACCAATTTGTCAAATTTTACAGATTTTTGAGAAACTCTTAATTCTTTCACCAAATGATATAATTACATTGATAAAAATTCAGGAAAAATCGAATGAAGAAGTCGTAATTTTTAAAAGTTTTTCAGGCACAAAAATAGTCCATTATACATTGTGTGAAAAATCAATGTTTTCCCCAAGCCTAGACATCAATAAAAGAAACATCGAATGTTGAAAAAAAATAAAAACCTGCAAAAATTTGAGAAAGATTTAAATCTTTCAATAAAACATTTTTTTTTTGGAGTAATCACATGTCATTTCAAGTGATTTTTTCATCTCCTAGGAATCAATTGAAATCTCACAAGGCACCGTGTCACTGAACCACCACAGCATTTGACCCCAGCGTCAAACGACCAATAAAACAGATAACAACCAGAGCTTTAGCCAACGTTCCACTCAGTACCCCATTCCGATATGTAGCCAGTGCCGCCAAGATCTTACAGAAAGCCACGGAGTACGTGCACAGATGAGGGATGATTTGTTTACAACTTAGAGCATGCAGATAAAGAAAGGTCTGTCACCATAGTAAAAAACTTTTTCAACGATACAGGGAGATAGATATTAGAAAGGTTCAAATATGGAATGTTACTAAGATCCAGAGTGTGTAATTTGGTCGATGGTGCAAAAGGATGAGATTCTACAATGAGAGCTGGGTTCTGATCAAGGTATAAGAATTTAATCGATGCGTACCATTCAAAGGTAGAATTTTTAAGGATTTTAATGAAATTCCACAAAAGATACAGGCTCTGAAAATAAAATCAAAATTATTACTCGTCAGTATCGTGGTCAAGTTTTCATTCCACCTCAGATTGAACTAATACCAACCTCGATTGATTCTTTTAAATTTTTTGGAAACTGTGTCAGGAACGATCCACTGCAATTAGCAGAATGGACTCCTTTTTCTGTTAGATATGAACATCCTTTGAAAGTGACATAAACTTCGACTGGATATTGAATGGAATGGGAACGAACATTTAATCAAAATATAAATCACAAGAGAGAAAAATTATTAAAAAAAAATAAATGAAAGGAGAAATTAAAGAGGCAATGAAATCAGTTCATCGTGCCGACTGGCAAATCGCTTTAAATTCCGAATTAAAGTCTCAGGACAAAAATCAAACCTGGACTCTCGTTGACAGAAAATCATTACCGAAAGACACCAGCTTGATGTTACCACCGCTTTCCTACACGGAAATCTAGAAAAGATAATCTATATGAACCTTCCCGAGGGATACCCTGATCGCGACAAATTAGTTAAAACAAAGGTATGCCGAGTAGATAAGGCACTTTACGGTCTACCAGTAAGCTCGAAAAGATGGTACGACAGATTCCGTAAAGAAATGATGCAAGTCAAATTCGTAGTTTATCCGTTCCAACCTTGCATTTTCATTTGGAGAAACTCCATTAGATTCGTTATTTTAATGATTTACGTCGATGATATGCTTATTGCTGGCAATTGCCCCAATAAAATTTATGAATTAAAAAGGCACCTTGCCAAGGTATTCGACATCAAAGATCTCAGTAACCCTTCGCTCTTTCTTGGCCTAGAAATAACTAGGAACGTTGATCAAAAGATCATGACTATCAGTCAAAAACATTTTATTACTAATATATTAGATCGCTTTGGTATGAATGAATGTTATCCGATAGATACACCGTGTATCACTAACGATGCCGCTAAGAAAACACTGGTTAAAGGAGAAAATTCGATTGAAGCATTTGAAGCTCAAATGCCGTACAAACAAGGAATAGGATCTTCACAGTATGTAGCACAGTACACATGAGGATGATAAACATACCAATAAAAAAAATGAACAATAAACGATAAATAATTACAAAAAGGATATTTAGCTTTATTATCCAACAGAATGTTGACAATCTGGATTGTCGTCCAACGATCGCAAAGTGGGTGCCGATATTTCGCGATGTGTCTGTCGGTGAAGGCGGAAGCGAGAGAAAAAGCTTCTATGGTATGAACAATGTTGATATACATCCGAATTGGCAAAATATATTTGAGATTGTGATAAAAATCCCAACGTGAACACATTTAAAAAAAAAAAAAAATATGAATCAACTTTGATATGTTGGATGCTTATGTTACATTTTTCACAAAAATACCATCAGAATTCAAAATTTACCAAAGAAGATAAGTTACTGGTTAATGAAAAAACAAAATTAAATTTCAAGCTAAAAATATTAAAAAATTACCAGGACAACCAGATTTCAATTTGAGACACATACACTTAAACAGACCTCTTGTAGTAATTATTGTGCACAAATGTAATGGGTGGGTGATACTTCAACTTGTAGGACAATGAGTTTTTCCTCTCAATCCTCAATAGATTAACAATCCAGAGAATTGTTGGTTTTGAAGCTCCTTCAAACAATTTTGAGTTTTTTTTTTCTCAAACGATCAGCCAAGTCTAGGGTTTCTAATAGTAAGTCAGTAATTGCCTCCGTAATGGAATGGAAGAGCTGGTTAGAGCGACAGGTCCCGATCCCATGTACTTCCAGTTCCGAGTAGAAATCAAATCCGATGTAGATCCGGCGTTAATGGTAGAACCGGAAGTATCTTTTATGTATGTGGCGTACAAACCAAAAGAATTCAAGAAAGGTCTGTCATCATTGTAAAAGTCAGCCATCACTTCAGCAGGATAACCAGCTTTCAATTCAAGACACACACACTTAAACAAACCTCTTGTAATTCTTGCACAACAATATGTAATGGGTGTGAGATACTTCAACTTGTAGGACAATGAGTTTTCTCTCAATCCACAATGGATTAACAATCTGGAGAATTTTATCAGACTTCAGAGTTTTGCCAATTGTGGATTTATTATTATAGAGCTGAAGATGAATCTGTCTGGAGTGAATTTGAAGGATAATGTGTTCATAACCCACCTTCTTCGCCAACTTATGGAAACAAGTATGATGTGATTTTCATTTTACTCCTCAGTTTGAATTCTTCCATTGTTATCAGTTCTGTTTTTTTTCCTAGTGATTCCAATCAATCAGTGCTAGAAGAGAATTGAAAGTAAGTTTTCTGCTTTTTCTGTGTGTATGCATGTGTTTTTTTTTCAGGTATTTTATTTAATTAATTTTTATTCGATTCCTTAAACCTGCAAGAGTTGTCCCATTCAATGTTTATTCAGATATTGATGACATACCTAAAGAGGTTTCTCCTCCGCCACCAAGGTAAGATATTTTTTTGAAATGGAAAAAACGACTTTGTTGCTGATTCTATATAATTTTGCTTAATAATTTCTTCTTTTTTTTTAGTGTTTTTTTTTCACACCTATCAACTCCAAAAATACAAATGTAAGATCAGTTTTGGCACCCAGACCAAGAATGTATTTCTTTCCACATGCATATTTTATTGGTCAATTATTTATTTTTTCTGTTTCAGCTCTGCTTACCGCCATCTTACTTAAGAAACACCAGTGGAAAATAAGGAGAATGAACCACCCAGAATTTTATCAGTACCATTTGAATCTTTGAATGATTATCAAAATTGAAAATATCCTCCTGTGTTGTCAAAACGCATGTTTTTGGTTTTTCAATCTGAATCTGCTTTCAAAATTATTTTCGTCTCAGACCTAAATTCAAGTAGTGATGCCGACATAGATACTTCAGGGGCTTGGACTTGGCTTTCTGTATGTACCTTACCTACATATATAGAAAATACCAACTAAATAAGAATTAGTTTGCTTTTTCAGATGACAGCTTTATATGATTATTTAAAACCATGAGATTCCCAAACAGTTCGCCCATCACTGATGTAATTTCATACAATGATAAAATCATTTCAAAAAATCGTGAAACAATTAATGAAGTATTGCAAAATACTTCATTGATCGTTTCGAACGTTAGTGCTGTACACAAAATTTTATACGAATGCCGTTTGTTAAACGGACAACGTGTGCAGCATTATTTTAAGCAAGCTGAAAAAAATTTAGAATTTGATCAACTGATTCCAAAAGAGGAAAAGAAAATTATTTATTTCTGGTTGGAAGAAGGAACGAGTGGAATATTATACTGTCTCCCTAGTAAGAAAGTTTGTGAACTAAGTACCTAGGTACCAAAAAATTTTCAATTTTCTGAATATTTTTTTACTTGCAGGTCAGCCATTGTATACATGGATAAGAAACAGATCAGAAATTTTATTTATCCAAAATTTCCCGGTTATCAACACAAAAACTGAACATCTCAAGATAGGTCAGCCATCGACTAAAGGAACACCGTTAATCATCTCCAACTTTATTCCTTCTTTGTTGAGCGGAACATATGAATGCGTATCAGGAAAAGAAGATGAAGCAAGTGTCCAATATACCGTTTTTGAAAGAAGTAAATATACAATTTTTTTTTGCAATAATTAAAAATTCTTCCATACGTAGTACTGACAACAAATTAATTTTGGTATAGAATCGTCAAATGAGGTAATCAACATAGAAGTCGTCCGTGGTGCAGATGTTACCTTGGAATGCCCCACTAGCCAAGCTATAGGTATTGAAAGTTCAAAGTGCAATCAATCAGATACAGAACTCGCGGTAAAAGTGATTCAAAATCTTGCGGATATTGCTGAATCTAAAAAATATTTCATTCAAACGTATTAGACGGAGGCGTTTACATATGCACAGCAGAAAATTCTGCGGGAGTAATATCGACAAATGCTACACTCACGGTTCTAGATAGGTACCTATCTGAAAATTGAAGTAATTTTGCAATGGATAGATCACTTGTGTTAAATCATTACTGATGGCGTGATGGCGTTATTTATTCGGGAACAATACAAATAATGGCCCTTGAAAATTTTCATGGAAAGTTGAAACATAATTTTGCAAATGGTGTGAATATAAATCATTTGCAAGATAGCCTCGCTATAAAGGAGAACTATCAAGAAGAAACTAAAACCGACATATGTCATTTTTGTCCATCTAAATGTTTTGTTACTTGTTATCAAAGCGTTCTTTTTTTTATTCAGCATTTAAAATCGATTTAGTTTCCGTTTACCTACTCGCGTTTGAAAATTGTTTTTGAAATTTTTTGATACAGCTTCCCACTGCAGCTCTTCAGCTCAAGGGAATGTTGAACTGAAGTGTTTGGGGGTAAGTCTGCCACAGGGTAACCCACCACTAGCGCAATGACGGAGGTATTGCAACCATACGTGGTAGTTACGACAACGGTTTAGGCTATTAATTTGCGAAAGTAGAAAAATTCCGTACTCGTGATGGGTGGATTTTTCCACTTTAAGAAATTTCGGAAATGGAAAAGTAGTTTTCTGGTATCATATGTAATTTGGCTCGGGGAAACCGAATCCGGCGTTGGTTTTTCAAAATTCGCGTTGCAAAGGCCCAAAAAAGAGCTTCGTTTCATCGTATTTTCAGGAAACGGTTTTTCAAATGTGTAACAATTCCAAAAAAAGGTCGAATTTCAAAAAACGGACGCTAAATTCGGGTTTCTCGCGACGATCCTGGAGAGTTGTAAAAGATCCTAAAATACTGATAGGTGGATTTTAGCACTTTGAGAAATTTTGGGAACTGAAAAATAATTCTGTGGTTTTCAGATAACGGATACAGCTTGGCAACCAAAGGAAGATCCAGGCTTTATCAGAATTGGTGAAAACCCTAAGATTGATCGGCGCCAAGAAAGCAGCTGGTGAAAAAGCTGTATCCACCGATTACAAACATCTATCAAGGTAGTGCTTTTTACATGTACAATTTTTTAACCGAAGTTTTACAAGCTGAATATTTTTGAAAAAATTCCTCAATTTTTACACGTGAATTTTTTCAAGTTTTTCCAGATCTGAGTTGATTTTTGAATTTTTGGAATAAGTTTTTTTTAATAACGACTCATCTGAAAAAAGAATCAGACTCGAAAAAATTTGATTCATTGTACATTAGGGTGGAGCGCGAAAAAAAAAAACATATCTCGGATTTGGACCAAACTCGGTAGGGTTGTTGGGTCACCATCGGAGAGTATCCAAAAAAAATTTCAGATCCCTAGGTGGAAGTGGTGGGGGAGCTAGAGGTCTGTAAACAGCACCTCCTTTAAAAAAAAAAAAAAACTCTGTTTTCGGCCATTTTAGGCAAGTAAAAATGGAGTGAGATTCATCAAACAGCACTAAAAAGGTGCGATTTGAGTTTCTACATCTCCCTGAACCATTGTCACCCCTCTCGGATCAAAGCTCTTTCTGCTACCCGGGGGTCGAAAAGTTGCAAATCGCGAAATTCAAGTAACGTTTCGAGCCAAAAATGACGAATTTCCGGAGAAGAAAGGGCCAAATGAAAAAAAAAACAACAATTTGAAATTCGTGTTCAGCAGGTCAAAATACCCCAGAAAATACCCCAGAAAACACCCTTTTTGCGAAGTCTGAAAATTCATTTTTTCATGATAAAATATATAACTGACTTTCCATTATGAAAAAATAAATTTAGTGACTTGAAATAAAATTATCGCAAAAAGGGTGTTTTCCGGGGTATTTTGACCTGCTGAACACGAATTTCGAATTATTATTTTCATTTGGCCACTTCTTCTCTGGAAATTCGTCATTTTTTGCTCGAAACGTTACTTGAATTTCGCGATTTGCAACTTTTCGACCCCCGGGTAGCAGAAAGAGCTTTGATCCGAGAGGGGTGACATTGGTTCAGGGAGATGTAGAAACTCAAATCGCACCTTTTTAGTGCTGTTTGATGAATCTCACTCCATTTTTACTTGCCTAAAATGGCCAAAAACAGCGTTTTTTTTTTTTTTTTTTTTTAAATGCGGTGCTGTTTAGAGACCTCTAGCTCCCCCCCCACTTCCACCTAGGGGTCTGAAATTTTTTTTGGATACTCTCCGATGGTGACCCAACAACCCTACCGAGTTTGGTCCAAATCAGAGTTATGTTTTTTTTTCGCGCTCCACCCTATATGTACATGTAAAAGTATTTTTCCAAAAAAATTCAATTTGGAAAAAAATTCGAATTTTGGAAAATTACCTACCATAAAAGTAACGTGATAGGTCTACATATAGGTTTTCGATACCCAGGATCACGATTTTGTGGTCAGTTTTACGTCCCCGAACCCCAGGGAAAAGGGGGTTACCAAATTCGAATTTTGGAAAATTATCATAAAAGTAACGTGATATGTCAACGGATTTCATGATTTGAATTCGGCACCACCCCCTCCCACCCCACCAAAAGGGGGTCGGAGACGTAAAACTGAACAAAAAATCGTGATCCTAGGTATCGAAAACCTATAGTTTGACCTATCGCAAGTTACTTTTATGGTAGGTAATTTTCCAAAATTCGAATTTGGTACCTCCCCCACTCAGGAGGGAGTCGGGGGTTGAAGTGAGAATTCTACGCTAAAAATTACATAGGGATTACTCTTGAGTTAATGTGCTATAAAAACGATTCTTTTCTTTTTTTTTTAGATCAATGCTTTATCCGAATTGGTGGAAACCCTAAGATTGATTGGCGCCAAAAAAGCAGCTGCCGAAAAAGCTATATCAAATGCAGTCCCTGGTTATGAACTTTTACTGGTAACGCGCCCCACGAAAAAACCCGGAATAAGATTTGAATATTAGGTTAATTTTGTATACTTAATTGAATGGCATGATTCTTAATCGTATGTCATTTTTTGAAAAATAATGATGTGCAATGTGTTAATGACCTTTTAAATAAAGAAAATCATTGCTCCCCTGCATTTCTATTAAAAAAACCAGACAAATCTTTTAATTTTTTGTGTAATTTTCAAAAATTAAATGAACATTTCGCACCTCCAGTGCAATAACAACACATCTCAAAATTAAAAATCGTGAATTCAAAAACAACACATCTCAAAAAACTATCAAAAATAACACGTATTGCAAAAATCTATCGCCATCATTGGAAAGTACGTGAAAAATTACAATGGATTTTGACAAAAAAAATTAAATATGAATTTATTTTCATCGTTTAATAAACCAAAATTTCGAAGATTGGCACTACTATACCGATGACGGATGAAACTGAACGTACATGGAATCGAGAATAATCTAAAAAGAAATTATATTTTCAGACAACCACGTGTATTTTTCGCGACCACGTACTCAATGGCGGATGTCGGAGATTCGAAAACGATGATAACAGTTTGATTAGCTCAAACTTGAATTTTGGCGTTGAAAGCTTAACTTTCATAATACTTGACTACAAAACATGAAAGCTACGTGTTGAAAATTTTAAAAAAATTACAACAAGAACCCTTTCTACCCTTTTTTCAACCAACAAATTTTCAATATTGGTTCACCACATTTGTGGAGGGGGGGAGGGGGTGTACAATCGTTCACATTTTTGACCAAAATTCAAAAAATTCAAAACATTTAAGTAACACTTTGACGTAGTTTTCTACCAACTCGAAAGCGCTGAGTTCGAATATTTACTTATTTTTTGGATTTGACCCTTCGGTGCCTCCTAAGTCCTCAATTTTGTGGAAACGTGTGTCAAGAAATGACAATAGCATGTCGCACATCGATTCTCATTAATTTGAGGATGTAGAATTCGAATATCGACTGGCTTTTCTGATCTTACCCCCATCCCTCAAAACTCGTTTTGTTTCACTCATTTCCTCTTAAATACTGAACCATCCATGTAATGAGAACAAGTATTACATATTTCATTATTTTACACAACATTCCGTGATCAGAACCCAGGGTTCAATTTTTATGTTGCATATTATAGATATTACATATAAATACATAGATGGTGTTTGTTCAAATTTTTTTGTGAAATATTCAACTTCCTTTTGATCACTTTTTTCTTATGATCAGTGCGAAACATCCTATCGAATTCACCCATTAAATTTCAGACAGAATTTTCCATGTTAGCCTGTGTTATAGCTGTGTCTTGAAACTATGCAGAACGTAAAATTTTCTCCTTTACCTGGCTACAATTTTGCTAGTGAAGAGAACTGTACCAACGCCAGCGCATCATTATTCTAGTATGATGACACTAATGATAGATACATTAACTGATTGATTCATGCGTGAATAAGTAAACCACTGGCCACCCTTCGAAACCGATTTCTGTGCAAGGGACAGGCGTGTAGAAAATTTAAGTAAGTGTATCACACCTTTGGCTGCGCAGCGCAGTGGTACCTGCGAAGAACATCACCCTCCTCTCACAGGCCTTCCTCCCTCTACCCTTACCAATTACCTGCAGTTGGACAGGTTAGCTGGGAGAGAATTTGAAGAAATTTTGAAACACTTAAACACGACGTCAGACGTCGACGAACAGCAGGTGCAGGAATTCGTTGTGAATTTGGCAAAAGTACCGGCGTTAAACGCCGAAGTGAACATCGAACGGACGGTTACGGCCGAAGTCGAGTTACAATCAACGTCGTCCGAAGACCAAGTCACCTGGTCAAGACGATCATCCGTCGAAGTGTTGGAAACAGTAACGATTAAAAAAGAAATCGTAGAACCAACTGACCGCCAGGCGCCGGAAAACGAACCGGTGGCCATATTCGTAAATGAAAACGAACCGGACGACGCAACACAAAATGAGCTAGATATAAATAGAGTAGAAATTATCGATAATTTAGCGAATAGATTTGTAACTTTGCAGGAACGTACCGAACGTGAACATCTCGAACGCGACCAGGACATGGCGGCAGATTGGACCGGAGTGGACGTAGTGCCGTGTATTCTATGCAAAAAGAATATCCACAGCCGGCCAGCCGAAAAAATCGTCATCGCCACCACGTGCATGCACGTAATGCATGACAGATGCGCAGGCGAAACCGGACGCTCCGAAAACCCGGTATGCACGTGCGGCGTGAAGCTGGACTACATCGCAAGATGCCCGACCATAATGCTGCCATGCCACAATTACCGACTAGACGCTGTAGTGATAGAAAATACCAGCATAACCACCCTCAAAGCCAAATGTCGCCGGCTAGAAGCGGAGCTGATCGAAAGGGGAAAAGCCCAAGCCAACATCGCCATAGAGCTCGCCCACGAACAAGCGAAGCTGATGATCGCCACCGCGGAGTCCGCCCAATGGAGAGGCGACTGTTCGTTATAATTAATTTAAGGTAATTTATTAAATTCTATCGTAGTTTAATCGCTTTGTAATGTATATTTTATAAAAAGACACAAGAATTTGAAGCAACTGAAACCTTGTTGAAAAATTGTAATTGTTGAGAAGAAATTAATTTTGTTAATTTTTAAAGGAAGTATGAATTGACCATTCTGAAAAAAATTGAAACTTGAAACATATTTGTGAGGTAATTAAACTTTCATAATTATTACAAAATTACTATTTTCAAACACACAATTTGAATTATTTATTTATTTGAAGGTGCTTCATTCAATGAAATTTAGTCAGCCTGCTTCGTCGCCTTGGTTAATTTATAGGTAATCAAAAGAAATTTAGAGTGATTTCGGCGCATTGCAGCAGCATGGCGGGCCAAGGTGAAGTATGTTCCCATATCGGAGCACTGCTTTTTTATGCCCTCGTAGCAGGTAAATATAAACATCATTGCAGTTTAAGAAAAAAAAATACATCATATTTTCATTTCTATTCTATGGTATTCTGAGTTTAGGTAAAAGTAATAAAGATAAACCAAGCGTTACTGGAAGCTTGGCCTACTGGATGTTACCAGCTGTTCAGAATAAAAAAAATTCACCAAAAAAAATGAAACAAATTGTGCTTAAAAAACCAGTCCAGGTGAAATACCAAATGCTCAGAACTGTCTGTTGATGCCGAAAATGAAAAAAAATCTCAAAATACAGACACTATCAATCTATTGATAAGTGGTACACTTTTTATATTTCAGTGTAGAGAAATGAATGTACCGATCACCGGTAGCGTGTTGCTGTATTTTATCTCTTTACAAAGTAATGCTAATAATGTTGCCTGGCAACATGATAACACCTCTCTGCGGTGAAACTAAGCAGGATAAAAGCAGCTATTCGGAGTGTCTACAATATTAATTTTTTGATAATTTTCGAACATCGAATTTTCCCATTTTTGTCCAGCAAAAGTTTTCACCTGGACCACTGTATGTCGTCGGTTTTGCTTAACATCAAGTACACTTAGTTGCACGGTTATCTTAGTGTATGCTGTGTGATTGTCTGTGCTTCATTTTAAAGCAATATGAAGAGTTCAGGAGGCGATTACTTATTCGGAATGAGAGACCAGATACACATATCGAAGTCGATAATTACAAATTACGTTTTGCTGCTTTTAGGGGTTTCCGTGTAGTTGCAGTAATTCATTGTAAAAAATGGTAAGTTTTGACGATTTTATTTACCTATTGATATGTACATATGGGTAAGGTACCTAAGAGTAATTTCTGATTTCGAGCAGGCTGGCGGTGGCGCAGCGAAGAAAAAAACAAAAGGTGGTAAGAATGCAAAAGGCGTTGCAAATGTTATAGATGGCGTATCAATTTCGGAAATGTCGCGCGAACAATTGGAGCCATTTATTGTTCGTATTCAACTCGAACTGGAACGGGAACGAGAAGAAAGACATTTTTTCCAACTGGAAAGGGATAAAATCAAAACGTTTTGGGAAATTGCCAGGCAACAATTGCAAGAATATCGATCAAACTCTAGGTACGACTACTAGTGTAGGCAAATTAGACAAAAATCAACATTTCAGGTCAGCAAAGCTTTTGTTGCGGAAAACTGCCCAGAGAGGTCCCCTGAGTAACCCCTAAGAGTTACCACCTCCCAGACCCCTTGCTAATTTTTTTATGGGGGTTCCACCCCCTAAAAAACAGTTTTTCGCTTCTATCTCATTTGGATTTGGTTTTTCGGTCCAGGGTTGACGTTTCGTGGGTGGAGAGGCAAGGGCGGTAATTAGGGGATGTCGATGGCGTTCGTGGTCCACGGTATTTACCGCGGTAATTCTCGTCATAACGTATACCTAGTTCCTTTTATTTTCGAGAGGAGCGCTAAGCTTGTCTCGAAGTCGAAAGTTTTCGACACTTCAAACTTCCAACGATATCCTAAAAGTACAATCGGTGAATTTTTTCAAATTCACTTTTCTAAATTCTTGTTTCTGTCCCATACAGTTCGCAAATATCGATCCATTCATGGCAACAATTTGTGCTCAAATAACGCCCGTGGTGATGAAGGCTGTGAAAAATATATTCGAGCTCACCCCACCTTACCCATTTGTTTTTATTTACCAGTGGCTATATGATGGAGGGGTGAGGTGGGGTGGACACGTAAGAGGGAGAGAGGGACAAGATACATTTTAACCCTATTCCCCATCTTACGTGGCCACCCTACCACACCCCTCCATCATATAGCCACTGGTAAGTAAAAACAAATGGGTAAGGTGGGAGGGCACATAGGAAGGGGAGGGGGACAAGGGAGCAATAATACCATCAAATTGCATAATACATACTACTATTTTCATGGTCGAAACTCGAAACACACAGTTTAGGACGATTTTATACATACCTATTATCACATTTTCAAATGATAGTATTTTCTTCATAAGCCCCTTCTTTCAGGACTCTATCTCCTCTGCTAATGGTCGCACAAAAAAACTGTTCATACAAAAAATATTGGGAATTGACAGTAGAACAAAAAAGTACTGCACCATTTTCACCGAAAAATCAAATCCAAATGAGAGAGAAGCGAAAAACTGTTTCTCAGGGGGGGGGGTGGAACCCCATAAAAAAATTAGCAAGAGGTCTGGGAGGTGGTAACTCTCAGGGGTTACTCAGGGGACCTCTCTCGACAGTTTTCCGCAATAAAAGCTTTGCTGGCCAGAAATGCTGATTTTTTGTCTAATTTGCCAACACTATACGAATATGACTTGAAATGGCGCGAAGTACCTACAAGTACCTTATTGACAATGCTGGATTATCTACCGTTACCAAGTTACCTCCACATAAACCTACATAGGGTGGAACGAAAACCCAAAATTTTCGAATTTGAGTTCCAATACCGCGCAAAAGACGGGACCTGAAGAGACTGGAATTTTTTTCAATTTTATAATCAATTAATGATTATCTAATCTCGCGTGAAATTATTAAAAAATTGGCAAAAATTCAAAATTTAAAAAATTGGTGTGAATCACTTGCAGAGCTTATTAAGTAACTATCTCGACCTGAAGCATACCTAATTTTTTTTAAAGAATCATTTTTAGTTTTATTTTGATTTCTCCTATTATACTCTTTCATAAACGAAGGAAAACTGAAAAAATGTGGTAAAGGATGATTTTCTCAAAAAAAGACTGCGCTTTTTAGTCTGAATAGTCACTAAAATAAGCACTAAAATTGATTACAATTGGTTTTGAAATTTTTGACATGATCGATTTTTGCCCTTTTTAAAGAACTGAAAGCTCTTGCGCGATCGAAGAATATCAATCGACATTGAATTTTTTTTCATTTTTCTAGTTTCACCAGTCTCAGTTTTTTGCACAGTATTGAAACTCAAAAAGCAAAAATTCAATCGGGCACCACTAAAAAAAGTGTGATAAACAAGTTGCCTATTTTGAAATTTAAAAAGTGATGAGGCTTTTAAAAAATCTCTTCAAAATTTTCCTCAACATGAGAATGAATAGTACTTGGAAAATTGAACAAATTTACACTTTACTTTACAATTAAAGGAGCGATGAAAAAATTGTTTAAAAAAATAAACTTATCAAGGGAATGGATAGTACTCTCTCATTTCGAATCAGTGAAAAATCACTGATAAACAGTCAGAATTGCAGCACAATTCACTGATTTTCAGTGATTTTTCACTGATGATTCAAAGAATTTCACAGACTTTGCAGTGAATTTCATAAATATCACTGAGTTTTCAGTGAATTTTCACTGATTTCCAGTGATTTTCTTTCACTGATTTGTTTTTAGTGAAAAAATTTTCACTGATTTTCTCCTGTGCTCCAATTCTGACTGTTTCTCACTGATTTTCGGTAATTTTCACTGATTTATAATTGAGAGAGTAAGTACGTTGAAAACAAAAAAAAAACGTTCGATAAAATTCTTGCCTAATAACAAAAATGAAGGGACTGCGGGTCACTCAAAACAAACAACCTTCAAAAATTTTAAATATTTTTCAATTTTTAATGACCCTCGGTCCCTTCATTTTGCATATTGGGCAAAAAGTCAACAGTACAAAATTTCTTCAATTCTCAACATACTATTAATTTCCTTGCTGAAACATTTTTTGAGAATTTGTTTCGAACAATTTTTTTTGTAGCCCCTTCAATTTCAAAGATATCCTAAAAGCCATACAGTGAAAATTTGTTCAGTTTTCAAAGTACTATTCATCCCCATGGTGGAAAATTTTTCAACGAGATTTTTTTTAGGATCAGCATCGGCTCCTTCAATTTCTAAAATAGGCAACATGTTCGTCTCCCGTTTTTTTTGGTGATACCCGGTTACATTGAAAAAAAAAAGAAGTGTTCAGCATGATTCATCAGATGATTCATGGTACACCCTTTTTAGATAGAACGTCGAAAGTAGATGGTGTCTAAGGTAAGGGTACCTACTGTCCATCTGGATTATGGACTACATTTTCGAGATCAAGTTTATAGAATAAATTTGATAGTAAAAATAAAAAATACGCACCAGGGCAATTGAACAAAAAAAAAATGACGAGGTGAGAAAAAAATTCCCATCCAAGCTTTTTGGCTCAATTGACTCGAGGCACTACAACAAACAACCTGCCAAGGTTTTAAAACGGGTTAAGGAGATTCCTGAGGAGGAGGGAGGAATGTTTACCTTCCAATAAATGTTTTGTTCATAACTCGACAAAAATGTAATTTCTCAAAAAATTGGATTCATGCAATACTTGCAGAACACTGCAATACCTGAACTACGAACAAATTTGCAAACTCTCACTGCAACTAGACAGGAAAAATTTATAATTCGCATTATGTTCGCCGCACCCGCCACAGATAATAAAATTTCTCTTCGAGCCTTTACCATCCATTGGAACCACAACTGTCGCGGCCGCCAAAATCGGGCCTGTTGACCATTATTAATTTACGTTGAAGTCGCTACAACTTGGTTACCTACATGCGAGTCAAAGGTGACAATGATGAAGCACGACGGTTAAAA
The DNA here is from genome assembly GCA_033439095.1 of Pseudococcus viburni. Lineage (NCBI taxonomy): Eukaryota > Metazoa > Arthropoda > Insecta > Hemiptera > Pseudococcidae > Pseudococcus > Pseudococcus viburni. The sequence goes on from JAVBJF010000132.1 coordinate 812,663, forward strand.
AAAATCGGTTAAAATAATTCGAATGGATTTTTCGAGGGGAATGAAGATTAGAAAGATTTGGGAATCTATTCCTACGGCCATTTTGACCTTACACTCGACCCATGACCTACTCTCTCATTTATAAATTAGTAAAAATGATCGAAAATCACTGAGAAACAGTCAGAATTGCAGCACACGAGAAAATCAAAGAAATTTATGAAATTAGCAGAACAATCCGTGGAAATCTTTGAAAAATCAGCGAAAATTCGCTAAAAATCGGTGAATTTCGCTGATTTCTTCCTGCGCTGTAATTCTGACCATTTATCAGTGACTTTTCACTGATTCAGAACGAGAGAGTACAGGGGTGAGATGGAGGAGCCGAGAAGAAACAATTTCCAAATTTTTCGACGTCTGGGTTTTTTCTACAGACCCGAATCACTTGGTGAAAATCTTTTTCATTCTCTGATTTCCTCACTGTCGGGATTTTACAGGAACAAAGATAAACAGCTGGAGAAACTGGAAGCTGGACACGAAATGGAGTTGAAAGTGTATCAGCAAAAAATGAAATATTTATTGCACGGTCAACACGCGCAGTTATCCGAATTGAAGGTAAATGAACGAAGTGACATGAGTGGGGGTGGGGCTATCAGCAGGTAAGGCAATTCTGCTATTAGTCCAATTAGTCGTGAAGCTAGCACCTACAGGCATAGGTCTCCTTTGAGCATTTCAACAGCAGTTGACAAACGCGATGTGCACAGGTGGAAAATATGATATCGTTAAAAGGCGTCGAACAAGACGCGGCAATTCGAGAATCGTTATTATTGGATCAAGATAGAACGCTGAAATGGCAGATTACCGACCGTCATCGAAGGCACCGAAATCAACTGAGGACGCTATTTCTGGTGAGTAGTGACAATAAGTTCTTATCTACCTACGTAGCAGTGGCGTACCGTCTGGGTAAGCGAAGTAAGCGCCCCAAGCAAAATTGAAAAAAACTCAATTTTAAAAAATATAATTCAAAGTTTTTTCATATTTTCTCTGTTTGAAAAAAGAGATCTTAACTCGAAACCTATCAGTTGATGATTCATAAGTAATTCTAAGAATCGTGGCGACACCTCGCACCTTCGCATCGATACTACCTAACGTTATAATTTCAACTTCATTCATCAGTCATCACAACTGGACAAGCAAGGCAGCGATCAGTTTGTCGCTAATTTTTTCATGTTTGACCAATGTACTCCTCTGCGGAGAAATTTACGACCACACAGATACACATTTACTAAATACATGGCAAAAACAACGCGGACTATGATTTGAATATCGTTTAAAGGTACCACTTTCGTTGGTTCAGACAGAATTCTCCTACACCAGTGAGTTCGTCAAATGTCAAGCCACAATGTTGATTTTTCTGTGCTGTAGTCACATCGATTTCTTAATGCTCTCGTTTTTTTTGTAATATCTACCTAAATCATCAAATTAATAATTCGATACCAAACTAGTTGTCAAAATGACTATTCTTCGCATTCGTGATTTCATAAAGAAGCCCTTTTCTCAATGAAAAATTGGAAATAATACATTGTAAACCGACGCCGGGATTGAGTTCAACAAGTGAGCAAAAAAGGGGATAAAAAACTTTCACAAAGACATTTTCATGTGTCACAATATGACAAAATTCCATGGTTAACTGGATGTAATGATCATGCCAAACTTTTCTGCTGACCTTGCTTCTTATTCATTTCATCGGAGAAGTATAAAACTGTTTGAGTGATCCTGCCCGTGGTTACGATAATTTGAATAATTTAATTTCACCAATACAGTGGAAAAACATGATCGGTCCGAAAGTCATATTTTTTCAACTCTAAAATTATCAAATTTTGGTAAATCTCGGATAAATTCACAGCTCAAGGAGCAGGAACGAGCTGGTGTGAAGAGGCATAACGAAATGGCAGAAAAAAATAGAAATATTCTCAAAAGATTCATCGATTTAGTATGTTTCCTTGGTATTCACGAGCATCCTTTTCGCGGTCTTTCTGAAGATATTAAATATGATAATCGTGGAAATTACATAGACCTTTTTGGATTTCTCTCAATGTATGATTATACTTTAAAAGCTCATTTAGACACTTATGTAACATTTCGAGGCACACCTAATAAAATACAAAATGATTTAAATTCTTCAGTACACACGGTTATTCAAATTAAAATCAAAGAAGAAATTTAAAATGCAGATTACGTTGCTTTATTACTGGATGAGACATCTGATATTTCAAATAAATCCCAACTTTCAGTAATTTTACGTTATGTTTGTAGTGAGACTGGAACAGCTCATGAAAGATTTATAAAATACATTGATGTAAGTGCTGACTGCTGATCGATCTGTGGATAGTATTCTTGTTCATGTAAAAAGTATTAGTGAAAAATATGGCTTGGAGAAAAAACTTTGTTAAAGTTCTTTACTTTTTCTGTACTGTACAAGGCGAAAAAAATTCATGTAAACTCTGAAGAATTTGCGACTTTTGATCATTTTTGGGTCAATTTCGCGACTTTTTCGCGACTTCAGCAACCTCAATCTAAATTCGCAATTTTTTCGCGACTTTCGCGACCGGTGACACCCTGAATATTCAACTTTTTTCAAGAAAAAAAATCGAGTTTCCATTTTTTAAATGATTTTTCAAGTTTTTTTAATTTTTGGTCGAGGAAAGTTACAAAAGGTGATCAAAAGTCACTAAAAGTGATCTTTTTGATGAAAAAAGTAACTTTAGTGACTTTTGATGAAAAAAGTGACCAAGTCACTAACAAGTGACCAAGTCACTAACAAGTGACCAAAGAAAAAACTTTCACATAATTCCTGATAAAAAAAGCTCACATCTTGTTCACATTGAAACTTGAACAAGATTTCAACTGCAAAATATTCTCACATCATTTACACTTTGAATTCATCTCACCCTGAAAAAATATCACATCTTTTTCACTTCATATTTCAAACAAGATCTCAACTGCAAAAATTCTCTCTACATTTATACTTTGATTTCTTAAACAACCTATCAAGTGAAATAATTTCACATACTTTTTACTTCAATATATTTTCACATCTTTTTTCACATAAGAACTATTTTCACATCAAATCAAACAATTTTTCTTGTATTTAGTAATCCTCACATCTTGCTCATATCTCTTGAAACCTTCATTTGAAATGCAAAATGAATTGCATAATTTCAAAAAAAAAAAAAATGGTAAAACCGTCTGTTCTATTACACTTCTTGGGAACCTCCCATTCATCTACCTATGAAGCTATCTGAACGGAAGGTTCCCAATTCAAATACTTTCACTGGTATAGTAGTCAATGCGCGCACGCCGTACGGTTACATTCTCGCCTATAGTGCTGGTTTCCCAGTATCACACTATTACGAGGGCAGCAGCTCCGCAGGACTATCAACTACTACACATGTGTATTGTAACGTGATATAGAACAGGCGGTTTTACCAAATTTTTTTTGAAACTATGCAATTCATTTTGCATTTCAAATGAAGGTTTCAAGAGGTGTGAAAAAGATATGTGAGCGAAATAATTTCACATAGTTTTCGCTTCAATATATTTTCACATCTTCTTCACATAAGAAATATTTTCACATCAAATCAAACCATTTTTCCTGTATTTAGTTATCCTCACATCTTTTTCACATCTCTTGAAACTTTCATTTAAAATGCAAAATGAATTGCACGATTTCAAAAAAAATTGGTAAAACCGCCTGTTCTATTACACTTCTTGGGAACTTCCCATTCATCTACCCATGAAGCTATTTGAATGGGAGGTTCCCAATTCAAATACTTACACTGGTATAGTAGTCAACGCGCGCACGCCGTACGGTTACATTCTCGCCTATAGTGCTGGTTTCCCAGTATCACACTATTACGAGGGCAGCAGCTCCGTAGGACTATCAACTACTACACATGTGTATTGTGACGTGATATAGAACAGGCGGTTTTGCCAATTTTTTTTGAAATTATGCAATTCATTTTGCATTTCAAATGAAAGGTTTCAAGAGATGTGAAAAAGATGTGAGGATAACCAAATACAAGAAAATTGGTTTGATGTGAACACGATGTGAAAATATTTCTTATGTGAAAAAATATGTGAAAATATATTGAAGTGAGAATATGTGAGATTATTTCACTTGATAGCTTGTTTAAGAAATCAAAGTATAAATGTCGAGAGAATTTTTGCAGTTGAGATCTTGCTTGAAATATGAAGTGAAAAAGATGTGAGATTTTTTCAAGGCGAGATGAATTCAAAGTGTAAATGATGTGAGAATATTTTGCAGTTGAAATCTTGTTCAAATTTCAATGTGAAAAAGATGTGAGCTTTTTTCAACAGGAATTACGTAAACGTTTTTCACTTAAAGTTCCTCTTATTCTGAAACTTACATTAGTATACTAATAATAATTGAACATTATTATTTTTGGGTCCAGATTGCTGACTGGTATTCGTAGATATTGAGGTGATTTAAAAATTCCAGAACTCAAAAATTGCTCCGTAAAAAATAATAACGCCCAAAAATAATGAAATCCCTTCAAAAAATATGAGCTTATTTCTCATTGATTACAAATTATTAAAAAATTTCAGATTTTTTCGAATTTTGTACTTCAAAAAAAAAAACTCACAGGGTGTCTACCGGTTTTTTAAAATTGGATTTCGCGACTTTTCCCAAGGTATCTATCATCTATTTCTCATTATGACACCCCCCCCCCCAAAAAAAAATCAACGAGATCAAATTTATTACAGAAAAAAATTCATACACGGAAGAAAATACGTCTTCAATTTTAAAAAAAGACAATTCTTTACAAAAATTTTCTAAAAGTGAGTTATTTTATGGCAAAGAACATGAATAGTTACTATCCGAGCGAAGCGAGGATGAAAATTTTTACGAAAAATCATGTCAGATCGGATAAGCTTGTTAAATGATTATTGGGCATTTACCTATTAAGGTATTTTTAACACACAATGGACAGCTGGCATGACATGGACTGATATAGACTTCGCGGATTTCAACTCTAAAATTGAGAAATAAATTCGTGGGAAGTCTGAAATATTAGCAGATTACCAATATAAAGATGTGACTATTTGGCCCGAGCGAATTCATTTAAAAAACAGCAAAAAAGAGACATATTTCCAAATGATTTCTCTTTCTGAATTTTAAAACATTCCTTAGAAAATTCCAAAATTCTTCAATTTTTTTAGATTTTCCTGAGAATGGACACAATATTCCCTTTGAAATTCCCGATCGTGATCGCTACTTAGTCTCCCACAAGAACATATTTTTCCGCTCCAAAATATTCAATTGTCTGAAATAGGAAGAAGGTTCATAATTTAAGAATGTGAGTTTGTAATTTATGAGCCCGAGCGAGCGAGAGCGAAAATTTTCAGAAAAAAAATGTTCAGGAAAGTGAAATTTCTTTACTTTTTCTGTCTTGTAAAAGGCGACAAAAATTGAAGTAAGTTCGGAAAAATTCGCGACTTTTGATGAATTTTGGGTCAATTTCGCGACTTTTCCGCGACTTCAGCGACCTAAATCAATATTCGCGACCGGCAGACACCCTGACAATTTACTGCCGTAGGCAGTAGGACAGCGCGTACACGAGAACAGATCAAGGGATAAAACTGAGGATTGCAAATGCACCCTCCTGAAAGAAAAAATGTATTTGACATCCACCGTTCGTTCTGTACGTTTGTGACAGATACTGTGAGCATAGATTAAGAATGCTCACTATTTGGTAAAAATGAGCGACACAGACTCAGACGTGGAATACGTCCAACCTCAAGAACCGGGAATTGAGGAGGTGAACCCAGTCCCTCCCCCCCAGGCCAAGGGGACGTCCACGAACACGTCCGCTACGCGCTCCCTGCAAGTGCCCCAAAAAAGTATCCCACTACCCCAATTGGCCATGCATATACAACAATCTGCGTACTAAAAAACATCGTTCTATCACCTCACAGATAATGGCAGACGTGGCGATCGCCATATGCCCGGCGTGCAACGAAAACCTCATGGCCTCGGACCCGAAAAAACCTCTCCCACTAAAATCGACATCATGCGGCCACATCTATCACGCAGCCTGCCTATACGACAAACGAATAATAAAATGCAGGATGACTTCATGCAAAAAACCACTCAGTATGGAGAAATTAAAAACCGTTTCCCTCAAACACGCTACCCAACACCTAAACGCAACAGCGGAGGAAGCCAACGAAATAGGTTCACATTACCCTTGTCAAGGTATTCGCTGACGCGACTACGTGTCATACTATCTCCGCTGTCCGGTAGCTGCACAAATGGTATTTTAATTGCATAATTAGTGAGTTATTTCAGTTCAATGGAATCCTCATTGAGTGCCCATGTAGTTCCGTGTCTGCATTCCTCAATTTATAATCACCTAGAGTGCTTTATGGTGATATAATTAGGGATAGAAATCGCGAACTATCTGCCAAATCGCCAATAGGCGTACATACGAACACAGCCTATCATGGCGGTCAATATCTGAGACCCAGGTTTGTAGGCTCAAGTGGTGGTCCATACCGGAAGTCTGGATATGAAAGCTAGAGAGGATCACCCATGTTCACAAATCCTCCAGCACAAATAATTCGCGCAAGAGTAAAATAGGGATGCTAGTTGCTTTAGATAGGTATTTTTCAAGGTACTCAAACGTAATTTTCAATCAGTTGAAAGGACGGGTCAATCGTAAAAATCACGATAAAAGGAAAGATATTCCATTTGCTATAACTGTACGAAGTCATGCAAAGTTCATTGTAGATCGAAAATAATATTTATAACAGCGTAAAAAGTAGTAAAATAGATTTTATTCTAGATACTGGTGCTACTGATCGCATTAATAATAAATCGCATGGCATGTTCAATATTAAGAAAAGTGCGAATCATGCAATCGAGGGTCCAGATGACCTCCTTATGTACTCCAGTCGCTTTTGATAATACATTTATTCTTAGGCAAATTTGCCATCACGGTTTTTATTATAGGAAAAAAATTCGCAAATTTCAAAAATGCGTTTCGAAAGCGAAAAACGGCGCAGAGCGTTCGAACACAAGTACCAGCGCTACTTGCAACAAAGCCGAGACGAGATGCGTTTGAAAAACACCATGGCCTGCGCCAAAATCGAGCAGGGTAAAAACACCTTGGTCAAAAGTATCGTCGACACTCATTCCAACGTTTGTCAACGTGCCGATCAATTCTTCACGGATATCATTGCGCAAAATTTAGCTCTAATTTGCGCTCTCAAGGTGAGTCTATGAAGTATGACTAAGCACAGCAGTCTATCGAGAGGTATAGGCAGCGAGCTCGAGCTAGTGATACTTATTCATTAATCGTACGATGTTATATAATTTCTATGCACATTTCTCTGGAAATATGAATCCTAATCAGCGCAACATCTCAACGTTGAGCGAAGAAAATGTACAAATGAAGAACGAAATTCGCGACATGAGAAGGCAAAATTCGCAATTGGTGATGCCGTTGAAAATCGCTAATCGAAAAATAGCGCAATTTCAAAAGGAACTAAATCTCGGTCGAAGAGATACGAAAATCTGTCGAGTGAGTCACGCGATATCGTTAAAATCAGAATCAGAGAAACAAAAAAAATGAAATTTTTCATGCTAAAGAAACATCGAGACACACAAAAATTTTCCGATAAGAAATCTCATTTTATTATTGCCTTTGAAGTTTATAACGCGGATTTTGGTATGAAACATCCGGAATTCGAAAATCCTAAGAATCGTAAAAATGGTCTCATCTTCCAAAAATTTGGAAATTCTGATTTGTTATTGATTTTGGTATGAATTTTCGTGAAAAATTTTCAAAAATTTCAGCATTCTTTCAAGAGTATTAAAAAGATTCCCAGTCCCAAAAATTTGCACGATGTCTGCTTGAACTGAAAAATTGAAATTATTGCTATTTTTTGGATTTTTCCTGTCGTTTCCATGGCATTTATCTCGCTCCGAATCTGCCAAAAAAAAAACTCTTTCATCTTTCAACTAAAAAATTCAAGAAAAGAAAATGTTGAAAATGATTTCCCCTTTTCGTTTCTTGAAATGAGATGATTGAATATATTCATATTTCTGACGGGGTTTTTTCAGTTCAAACAAAAAATGCAAAAAAATTTAAAATTATTGGAAACGTGTTTCTGGAACGGAAACAGAAACGAAGACATTTTCTTGGAGATGGAAACGTTTTTCCACGTTTCGTTTCTTCGATTTTGATAGCTACCAATCTAATTATTCGTATTCATAGGTCATTGAAAAGCAAACGAAAACGTTGCGACAAGAAAATGAAAATTACAAAATTCGATACCTTCGTCTAGCAAACCTATACGAACAGGTAGGTGTTAGTATTTGGGCCTAGGATAGTACCACTACCATTACTTTCTATGTACTCTCTCATCCTGAATCAGTGAAAAGTCACTGATTAATAGTCAAAATTACAGCACAGGATAATTCAGCGAAATTCACTGATTTTTCAACAAATTCCGTACATTTCACTGACTTTTCAGTTAATTTTCTCCGAGTCTCTAGTGATTTTACTCACTGATTTGCTTTCAGTAAAAAACGTTCACTGATTTTCTCTTGTGCTGCAATTCTGACTGTTTCTCAGTGATTTTCGGTTATTTTCACTGATTTATGATTGAGAGAGTACTTGACCTAAACGTACCACGTATGCTACACACACCAAATTATATCGTAGACGATACACGAAAAAGAAGATACCATCGAGGCCTTAACGTCGACTCGCCTGAAGACAGACGAGCAAATAGCATATCGCGAGTTGAGCGTTCAACGAGCCGCTGCCAGATTGAAAGGAGTTACGCAGTCTGTTCAAAATATACTACTCGGTTTTTGCTCAGCTTCGTCGCAGTCACAGCCACAGTCGATGCCTTTTCGTTACGGCGCCATTGCCGGACGCCATCCAACAACCAGTGGCACTACCACAATCGTAACCGATTTTCAAGTACGTAGCGTCAACAAACGATCACCTAATCGTCAATTAATCAATGTTGATTGTTGTCTATTGCAAATTTGAAATGGTTATGAATACAGATTTCAAGTCATTTTAGAATTTATGCGAGAAAAAATACTTAACAAGTAAAATTTCAATTTTTTCATGAAACTGTATAAACTCGAAATTCGAACAGAACAATTACATGGGAAAATTAACCATGAAATAAATAAAATTATTCAGTTGCGGTTAAGGCTATAATCATAAAAATTTTAAATATCGGTTAAGGTTTCAATATTTTTGAATTTTGGCTTTGGTAACGATTAATATCCCCGAGCAAAACAAATTGTGCCTGATTCAATGGTTCGCTAGAAAATCGTACATCTCGACAAAATTGTACCACGACCTAGCCTAAATTTCAAATTTTACAACGAAACAATATAAGTAACAGGTACGTAGGCGGTAGGAAATACCGTAGGTCTACACTTACACATATTTCTTCAATCTGCGGGTATCAGGCACCTAGATTACTTAAACAGGGTGTCTACCAATTTTAAAAAATCAAATTTCGCGACTTTTTCAAGGTATCTAGTATCTACCTCTCAATTTGACCACCCCCCACACCAAAAAATCAACGAGATCAAATTTATTATAGAAAAAAGTTTATACACGGAAGAAAATACGTCTTTAATTTTGAAAAAAGACAATTTTTCACAAAAATTTTCCAAAAGTGAGTTATTTTATGGTAAAGAAGAGAAGTAGTTACTGCCCGAGCGAAGCGAGGGTGAAAATTTTACGAAAAATCATGTTAGAACGAATAAAATTGTTAAATGATTATTGAGAAGTAAATTCATGGAAAGTCTGAAATATTAGCAGATTTGACCTGAGCGAAGCGAGGGCGAAACTTTTTCGAAGAATTTATTTAAAAAACAGCAAAAAAAGACATATTTCCAAATGGTTTTCTCCTTTAAAAGTCCCTTAGAAAAATCCAAAATTCTCCAATTATTTTAGATTTTCCTGACAATGGACACAATATTACCTTAGAAATTCCCAATCGTGATCGCTACTTAGTCTCCCACAAGAACATATTTTTCCAATTCAAAATATTCAATCGTCTGAAATAGAAGGGGAGAGGACGAAGAGGTATATAATTTAAGAATGGGTTTTTAAATTTATGAGCCCGAGCGAAGCGAGGGCGAAATTTTTTAGAAAAAATGTTCAAAAAGGTGAAATTTCTTTACTTTTTCTGTTTTGTAAAAGGCGAAAAAAATGGAAGTAATTTCGGAAAAATTCGCGACTTTTGATGAATTTTGGGTCAATTTCGCGACTTTTTCGCGACTTTCGCGACCGGTAGACACCCTGTTAAATATACTAACATCGAAGTAAAAATAGACTGAACTCGACTCGAGTGTAGGTAATTCAATTGTTGAACATTTTCTCGTCATTGCCTTTTGCAGAACGAAAACAGCTTACTGATTTCGTTGCTGGACGAATTACGTGGCTTACAAGAGGCAGTCGCCACTGACGAGGAATAACCAGAACTCTAAACTCGACTAAACTCGACTTCAGCGTCTCAACCTATCACGTATAAAAGTTAGAGCTAATAAATAATTTTTTGATATATGAAAATTCATCATATTTTTATCAGAAAGAAATTGAGTAATTAATTAAATAATTAATAAAAATGAAATAATAATTAAATTTTTGTATAAATTAAATTTGCGCTATTTGTGTAGTTTTACCATTTTTCGTGTAACTTTTCTATTGCAAATATTCTTGCTCCGTATTCCGTTATTTTTTCGTGTTTTTATCTAAAAATACTTTAGGTACATACGTTGAATTGATTGACTTCAATATATGTACCTAATAGATATAACGTGTCCATTAATACTTTTTGAACCATAAAACCCTCTCAATCTTCTTATTTGCGTAAAAAGAATACGTGGAGATCAGAGATGAGCTCTGTAGATGTAAGTAAATGACCATTTTATCAACGCGAAACATTTGCGTGCATCAGGGTGTCTAACAAAATTTCAAAACCCCAAAATAGGACAAACAGGACCTTCAACAGGACCTTTAAAAAATCGGTTCTGATCGATTTTGTACCCCCCCCCCCCCCCCCCAAAAAAAAATCCTAAAAAAATTGAAACGAATTTTTTCAATAATTGTTAGAAATGAGCAAAAAAATTATTTTAAAAATTCAAGGACAAGGAAGATAGAATAAAAACAAATCTTATCCTGTATATAAAAAACGAGAACAAACATAGTAATACTAAAAAAAAAAGTTCCAAAAAAATTAGCTATTTTTTAATTTTTTTAAATTTTTTTCCAATTACGATCATTTATTGAAATTTTTTTTCTATTTTGGCGGGTGGAATTTCAAAATTGTTACAAAACAGGACTTTTCACTGAAAAAGCCCCAAAACAGTACAAAAACAGGACAAACAGGACCACTCAGCCCAAAACAGTACAAACAGGACGAACAGGAGTTGTTAGACACTCTGGTGCATACAATGGCAATTAAGTATGTTTTGACTTTTGACCCGAGCTTGTTCTTATCGGTTCTCGGTTGCCCAAACCAACACATTGGGAAATAAAAATGATACAAATTCAATGTGCAGATGAATTGATACAGCAGTTATATCATGTAATCGTGTAATGTTTCGTATGTACCTACGCATTTAATTTTTGTTAAAATATTGTGACAATTTTACGTTTGTTCGCGATAAATAAATGGAAAAAAAAACAACAAAAATTGAGGGCGGAAACAGCCCTCACATAAGCTTGGTTACTTTACCTCAATCTGGTGGCTGTGTCCGCCCTCAATTTTTGTTGTTTTTTTTTCATTTATTTTTCATTTTTTAGTATCATTGCAAATTTTTTGCAGTGTGCTTGATGACTGAAGTACTCAATTTGGGTCTCAGGGCGGATTTTATTACGATATCAAAACATTTTATTATCGAAATATTTAAGTATTAATTATTTTGTTTTTTACAAAAGTGGGAGGATGTTTTTTGGGGCGGATTTCACATTTTATATCAATGCACTTTATTATTAAAATTTTTGCAGGCGTTAGTTTTTGCAGCAATCTCGTTTGCGTTTCTGTTGGGAGGAGGCGGGGACTACTTCTTTTTTTGGAGAATTTTTCGGGGATAGAGGATTCCAAGGTCCACCTCTGGTAAAATTTCGAATCGTTTTCTATGCATAGGAGGGGAGAGGGAATTTTTTAAAGATATTACTATATTTTTTAAAGTTTCAATTTTTTACTGAGTCATGCAAACAACCTGCCGCGATATGGATAAGCACTTCTCGTGGAGGGCTCAAGGTGCACTGTTGGTGAAAATTTGAACCACTTTCTATGCATAGGAGGGGAAGGGGAATGTTTTTGGCAAAAAATAGAAATTTTAAAAAACAGTTATATCTTTAAAAAATCTCCCCTCCACTCCTATGCATAGAAAGTGGTTCCAAATTTCACCAATAGTGCACCTTGAGACCCTCCACAAGATGTGCTCATCGATATCGCGTCAGGTTGTTTGCATGACTCAGCAAAAAATAAAAACTGATGAATTCAGTTTAGAATTCGTCATTAAAAAATCCCCTCTCCCCTCCTATACATAAAAAGTGGTTCAAAATTTCATCAATAGTGCACCTTGGGGTCCTGTATGAGATGTACCTATCGATATCGCGGCAGGTTGTTTGCATGACTCAGCAAAAAATAAAAACTGATGAATTCTGTTCAGAATTCTCGTCATTAAAAAATTTCCCCTCCCCTCCTATGCATAAAAAGTGGTTCAAAATTTCACCAGAAGTGCACCTTGGGGTCCTCTATGAGGTGTACCTATCGATATCCCGGCAGGTTGTTTGCATGTGTAAATTCGCCTACCGCGTTTCCAAGACGAAGATCATCTTGCAAGCTAACTTCGTGAGCATCAATTATGTGCCAGACTTTGTCAGTAATTTTATTCACTAGTTTTTAATTTATTTAGATCCATTCAGTAAAAATTCTTCAGATACCGAACACGTCGGTGAAATCAGTCCTGTTACAGATGATGTAATGTATCCGAACCCATCAAACACAAATTTGTGTGTAAAAATGTTTATTCTATATACAATTATTTTACTTTTTTTATGCGACCGTATTGAACGGTTTCTAATGGATATGTTTCGATATATGCGACTTGTGTAAATAAAAATTTCTCTCTAAAAAAGGTAAAAATTGTGTCACATCAGAGTCGTTAATACTAGTGTGCCAGATAACTTTCACATGCTCACACAACTGGAAAACAAAAATAAATTTTCCCCATGTAATTTAAATGGGGAATGCAACGACGATGGACATCCACGACGAAGGACAAAATTGTAGAAATGTCAAAATAGTTCACCTTCTTATTTTGAGGCAGCTTTGAAAAAAATGAAAAATTTAGGTATAGCCTCACAATGAAGAGCCACGACGAGGACGTTTCTGTGTGCCGAATTATAAATTTGGAAACATTTTTCACGAAATCGTTATTATTATGAACACTGAAGTCAAATATACAGCTGGACAGTAATTTTATGATGTCAATGTATCGACTTGACCAAGTTGCTCTGTTTTGTTTGTTATTGTTCTGGGGTCTTGTTGTATTTGGCAAACTCTTTTGGTATGAAGTATACCACATAACTGGTCGAATGTATCCGTGGCTCCTTTTGTCTGATTGTATTCAAGTATTATTTTCGGCTTACCGGTATTTTTATCGACATCTTTATTATATAATTCTCCAACATTGGACGTAATTAGAACATTTTATAATCTTTTTTGGAGGCGTAGGAGACCAATACTTTGGTATCATCAAAACCGAAGAGGACGGAATTCAGAGCTTTCTTTTCGTAAAAATTTGCGGGTATTTGAGGTTTTGCTCGGAGAGTTCCAATCATATACATTTTATGATTAATGAGCACACCGTCGAACAGCGGAAAACTGGTAAACCAATTGTCAACGGTACCTAATGATTCTTCCGGTATTGTGAAATTCTTTCGAAAGCTCCTTCACATATTTGTGCGCTGACCCTTCATTACCACGGCTGTAGGTGAGTTGATTCCCAAAGAAATATTTGTGGGAAAATACAGGGGAATTGATTCCCATTTTTTTTTTTTTTTTTTTTGGAGATGTACGAATTGATTCCGGCTATACCGACATCCGACACCCTTACTAATGTATTCCTACATGTATATCCCGACTGACAAAATTTGAAAAAAAAAATTGAAAAAAACGTTAACGAATCGCTTACTAACGCTGGCGTCTTTTTGGGAAAAATCGCTGACGAAACGCTAACGTTTTCGCGACGAATTCGTCATAATATTAGTTAGAAATTCGTTAGTTGTTACCTTATTACTCATAAAAAAATTAGAAAAATTTATGTCTCGTTAGGGATTCGAACCCGAGACCCTCGGCGTAACAGGCGACCTCTCTAACCACTGAGCTACCAGTGCTATTTATCAATTTGCATTTGACAACGGTATTTTGGATTTTTTTTATTCTTTCTCGAGAATAGTTTACAATTTTGTTTACAATTCCTTGTCAATTGAAACAAATTCAAACTAACGAATTTCCAACTATAACACTGGCGAATTCGTCACGAAAACCTTAGCGTTTCGTGAACGATTTTTCCCAAATAAACGCCAGCTGTAGTTAACGATTCGTCAACTAAAAATCGTTTACTCGACAAGAAATCGAGAGTCAGCTACATTTTCGCTAGTCTCGCTAACGAATCGTCAGCAAATTTGTCAGTCGGGTATATACAAAATAGCAAAAGAAATTTTTCGTGTGTATACGTGTTTAATTTTTGTTGAAATATTGTGACAATTTTACGTTTGTTCGCGATACAATGAAGCCCACCATTTATTTTCTATGGGTCTGTATCATCGTTCTACGATATCATTGTGAAGCTTATTCAAAACCAGCCGAACTTGAATTTCTCACATTTCAAAAATCGGTGTTTGTAATGCGAGACTTGTTGGTGAAGTATGAACGACATATCGATCCCTTCATCAACTTCGACGCACTAGAAGAAGTAATGGAAGCGTTAGAAACACGTTCTGCATGCATCATTTGAAAGCAATATTCATGATAATATCACGACACTAAAATTTAATGTCCATTTTTCGAGAGAAATTTATGAATCCTCCACGAGGAAATTTTTTATTGGTGTCGGACCATGGCAGACGATGTTTTATTGTTTACCAGCGCCATGAACAGGGATGTATCAGAAAACAATATGGTACTTGTCTGGAATCATATCATGCTCAGCGCGAGCAGAGGATTAGAAATCCTCGCGGGATCTATCGATAAAATGGTTAAATTGCAAAACGAGACGGAAAAAGTCAAGTATGAGTTATATGATTTGGGCGCTGAAATAAAGAACTCCTTTACCCCAGGCGGAAAATATTACTACCAAGTGGAATCTATTCAAAAAAAAACATTTCTACGTTAATCGTCAGTATCACCAATTCCGATCCATTGCCAGAAATGTTGAGACAGTTATATATGGCCGTCAGAGATTTAATCCGTGGCACAGCGGGTGCCAGATTGAATCTCATGGGAATACCAATTGATGAAGGTTTAATGAACGCAAATTTTCTTAAAACTGGAATAGATTCTATCAAAGCATTAAACACCATCCAATCGTTTTTCGTCGGCCTACAGCAGGAAATGGAACGCGCCATTCAGGCATTAAATACAGTCACTGCAAGAGTAAGAGAAGAAAAAAATTCTTTAGGTAGCATATTTGAAAAATTTCAATGTTTAAATTATTGGAGGTAAGTTCAATTCAATTCAATTTTTTTATTTGTAATTATGGTCATGACCACCTTACATCGATTTCATCATGATGAAGGTGAAGAAAAATCTTAAAATTAACGCATCTCAATTATCTGCAGAGTTCATGCAACGGTTTCAATTGAAAATTCATCCCCAAACTATTCGTCGAGACCATGTCGAGACCTTAAAAGGAACGGTTATAGTTCGCGTACTGCTCGTTCAACATCGGTCACGTTCTGCTTCAATAGTGCGTTATATTCTATAATATTAACATCGATTTCCGGTTTCGTGGGAATGTTTGGTAGTCACCATATTTCAATCTTACGAGCACCCATACCCAACATGATCCGAATTAGTTCAATGGTGTTTTGGAGGCGTTCGGTAGTCTGTCTGATATGGGTGGATCAGACAATATGGTGAATACGAAATCTCCAGCATCGAGCAAAAGATCGAGAGCATGCTCAAAATCGGACTGTAGCGCGTGTACTTCATCGTCAGATTCGTCACGCGAATCATCTCCAGTTACACGCTACAGAGCTAGATCACCGAAAAGATGGCGAGAATCAGGATCATATCCCTGGAAGCTTGAATACGATAGGGCAATGCGAACTGCCGAACCAAGATGCTGCAGAAGATGATAGAAGATTGATAAACGAACTACTAGAATCAAATAAGTACTAATAAGTTCGAAAGTGTGGCGAAACCCAAATGAAGAATTGAATAAACGTAATTTAAATGCTTCTGTTAAACACGGTGACGGAAGTGTTATGGTTGGGGGTGTTTTGCAGCCTCTGGAGTAGGAAATCTGCACATCGATGGTATTATGAACGCCGAACATTACATGGAAATTTTGAAAAAAAAATTGAAATGGAAAATTATTTTCGCTTTTATCAAGATAATGACCCCAAACATAAACCGTGAATGTCTAGGAATTGGCTGCTTTGCAACTGCCCCAAAGTGATTGAAACGCCAGCCCAGTCTCCTGACATGAATCCTATAGAAAATTTATGGGAAATATTGGATCGTAAGGTACGTCAGCATGCAATTTCCAACCAAAGGGAGCTAAAAGAAGTGCTGCTGCGAGAGTGGAATAATATTTCTCCTGAAATTACCTACCACCAAATTGGTGGAATCGATGCCAAGAAGAATGCGAGCAGTAATCGACCATAAAGGACTGCCTACCAAATATTATTTTTCATTTAATTTTTTTTTAAATGTTATATTTTTATTACAGGTTTTTTTGAAGTGTCCGAATATTTTTGTTACCTCTTAAAATTACGTGATTTTATTTTTTTACAAATTTTATAGTGTAAATAGTATATTATGCAACTAGGGAAATAAAGTGATTTTCGACGAATTTTGAGGTTTATTGCCCGAGCAAAGCGAAGGAAATAACTCAAAATCGTCGAAAACAAGTTATTTCCCCGAGTTGCATACTATATTTTTCGTTTTAGAGGGAGAAAAACGCGAATTGAAGCACCGCGAGAGGGAATAAAATAGCGTTTTTCTCCCTCTACAACGAAAAAAAAATATTTTGAAAAAATTTCAGGCGCATCTCATTGCTGAAAGAGTAGAAAATAATCCGTTGAAATTTTTTCGAAAATCAAACATTACCATGACCTTTTTTTGCATGTGTTTTGAAATTTCATGTGTCCGAATATTAATGTTGACCACTGAACGCTATTTCATTTTTGTTAATTATGTTGTCGGAGGGTAAGATACTTCTACCTCCTTAAAGGTGTGATAGAAGTATCATTACGACCTTACCCGATGCTATAAAGACTATTTCACCTCACTTGTGGTGGAGGGCTCACCTTACGACTCTTTTACTCAAGTACATTCAAAGAAACAACACACGCGATCGATCACTTCACATGTATTACACTTAAGTATCAACAAAAGCTCACATTCTTATCTCAATAAACTTGTAAACGTAGTTATCGCCATGGGAGCAGATAAACTACTCAACGAGATGGTAGGACTAGCCTACCATCCTTGCTAACCTTACGGCAGTCAGCCCAGTGTTACCACCAGGCAGACGTGGGCATTCCCTCCGTGACAATGTGTTTTTGAATATTACGTTTTTTGAATACTTTTTTTTAAATTGAGTTTTTCTTCGATTACTTTGTTTTTTATTGTGAATTCACATAGTAAACCAATTATTTATTGATTTCAAAAAAAAAAGATTATTATTCCATTGTTTATCAGTCCTGTTTGCCAAGTAACCATGAACACAAAAAATGGATTCTAGAATTATGGTAAATGATATTATTCATATTCTTGAAAATATTTTTTTCCTGTAATTTCAAATTACATAATACATAATATGTAATTTGAAATTACAGGAAAAAAATATTCGAAACCGTACAATGTGACTCCGTTAGGCGGAAAAGAAAAAAAATGTCATTTGAATAAAAAAAATTGCCAGTCATTCCTCTCAATACCTTCATCAATCCCCCAAGAATTTTTCAATGTTACCTTTTCATCTTCCACAACAATTCAACGCAAAAGAAGAAAAAATTGATGAGTCACTAATATTATTAGTGACTCAGCAATCCACAATAATGGCACCGGTAAACAACCAATCATTCCCCTTACATATAAATTTGGAAATGACCCCGAACATAATATCCAGACAAATGTGGTACAGAATGGACCTGAATACTACATCAGTTGAACCATAACCAATAAAATTCGTAACAGAAGACAATGATAGCGATAATCAATTTTAATATCGCCAGGAGAAAAATAACCGCACCTTTCTATATTCTAAATCTAGAAGAACCAATATGGATACTTGGTAGCATATTCACCAAAATTTTAAACATAGAACTAGACCAATGATTATTATTATGTTTTTCATTTCTTATTTTTATCTTAGTTTTATTTTGAGACTCCCGTCTCTTTTGCGGGGGAGGATGTTAGATTTAGATTTGTCTTATTTTATATAGGTATTCTTTAGTTAGCTTAGAGTCATGCATAATTTCAGATAGAATGAGGGGTATTTTGGCTCCCAAGTGATATCTGTTGAGTCAGTTCAAGTACAGTCATTATTATTATTCTACGAATTCCTACAGAGAAGCTATTTTACTGCCATTGTCAAAGGTATCCTTGTCCGGGGCACTATTTTCATTGATCGCTTTCCCGAAACAAGCCTCCATCGCAACAATGTATTTACCAACGCATCTACCTAAAGAAAAAATGACAAATTTCGCGTATTTCTATACGTTTTCGAAACCGTACAATGTGACTCCGTTAGGCGGAAAAGAAAAAAATGTCATTTGAATAAAAAAAATTGCCAGTCATTCCTCTCAATACCTTCATCAATCCCCCAAGAATTTTTCAATGTTACCTTTCCATCTTCCACAACAATTCAACGCAACTTTTCAATAATAATTTCAACTTCGATTCGTATCTGTCTTAATCTATAGTCGATCTGCTACCTGCAGAGACCATGCCGGTTGTTATCACATTAAAAAGGCTAAGGATTTTGGAAAATATGTGTCAAGTACGTAATTTAAATGACAAGTTTAGTATTTCACAATATTTTCTTAAATTTTTAATGTTGTTCTTCAACAAATACCGTTCATTATGTATTATTCTATTCCTTATTCCTTGTTCTTTTTAATGAAATAATTTTAATAATCCGCGCCCTCCGTTCACGCATTTGTGTATGGGAAAAGGCGCGTAAAAATAAACCATGCATTCATTCATTAATTATTATCATTATTGAAAAAAAATGTGTCTTTACAGGATGACAAGAAAGGCAATTTATGGTGGATCCTGAATTTGGGAGAGGGAGAGCACTGAATGGATTAAGTGTACTCAGGATTGTTTAAAAAAAGTAATTTAAAATATATTTATGCAATAATTTTATATCAAATCTTAATAATTAAAATTATATCCAAAAATGTTGGGAAAACACATAATAAAATATTCCAATGCGTAGCACGCAATGACTTTGGAGAAGTGCGGAGAGGGGTGAAGATTATTGTGAAAAAAAAGAAATACAAGAAGTAAATACGTATATAATTCAATTTTCATTTTACATCCATTTTTTTCACTCATTTTTTATGTAAGTACTTCATTTCTAATTTCATTTTTCTCTATGAATAGAGAGGTCAGCCCCACATCTACCACGAGAATCCTACGTAGCGACGGCCCAATCGACATCTACCACACAATGGTCTCAATTCCGCTCCGCAGAAGTTTACAACATAAACAGGAGCGAAGTCAATCTACATGAAAAATTCCGAGCGGCAGAAGTACACGAGAGGGAACCGCCAAGACGCCTCAAACTAGGGCTGGCGATTATAATCGATTAATCGATTATTTTTTCTTTAAAATCGGCCAAAATTTTTAATCGGTTAATCGATTAATCGATTATTCGATTATTTTAATTGTTTAATCGGCCGATTATTTTTAATCGTCTAATCGACCGATTATTTTTAATCGATTAATCGGCCGATTATTTTTAATCGTTTAATCGGTCGTTTTTTGAAGTAAAAAAAGTAGCTCAAAAAGCACGAATTTTTGTTTTTTGTTTTCAAAACATCTGGTTGGAAAATTTTCATCTTAAAAAAAATAACGAGTCAGCAAATTTCTCTTTTTTAATAATATTAGTCGACAGATTTTTCATTTTCAACTTCAAAATTTTTGCCCAAACTGAAGATTTTCACATGAAACAAAGAACTGAAATTGGATTGCATATTTTTGTCCCAGGACGGGGAGGGGGAGGGGCGAAGGTAAATTAATTGGTCGATTTGAGAAAATCGGACGATTATTTTTAATCGATTAATCGGGCGATTATTTCTTATCGATTAATCAGGCGTCGATTAATCGATTATTATTGTAATCGATTAAGATTCGAATAATCGATTAATCGATTTTAATTTCTATAATCGCCCGCCCTGCCTCAAACTGCCATCCCAGCGTATAAATTAATCAACCTCGATTCGCCGGAGAAAACAGTCGTGTCCCTCGCCAGTCTACCAGTTGCGGACATACTTCCACCTCCCTCCCCTCCTAGGCTCGTAAAACAATCGGAGCCAATCATACCTATGAATAATCTTTCTTCATGGTAAATACAAAATGTTTATTATTGACAATCATTAATTGGAGATTCGTGGCGATTGAAGGCACGTGCGAGCGTATCAGACAACTTTATTATTCACACAAGTGCTTCGCAAATAGACGAAAAAATAAAGAGGGGAAAATGCTCGTATGATAGCGATGGATGCACGTACCATTTAAATGAACTCAACTTATCTAGAAATAATCTCGATTCCTTTTTCAGGCTTCGATAATGCGTGGTCACTATCGTTTCCATCATATTTAATAAAATGAGTCAATAAAAACAAACGACAAAATATGGTACGCATGAAACACGTGTCCGCAGCTCCGCACGAGTCAGACGACCGTAATCAGCATTGATTTACCTAATGCCACGTTTACAGAATTCGTAGTTCATTTTCAAGGCAGAATTTTCCGAACAGAAAAAAACCCCATAGTAAGTCACCGTCGAAATCCACATCGAGACAGCGAAGTACCATAGGAGGTCGTGGAAAAATAGATCAGTAACTCAAGGATAAAAATAATACCTCGCCTAAGACAATTTTGTTGCAGAAAAATTTTAAAAATTCGAACACTCGTAATTTTTCTAATTCGATTACCATATTCTTCAAAATCGATATTTTTCAATCAACATTCGTCAAAAAAAACTCGCATCTAATGAAACTTCCGGCAAAGAGGAAAAAACTCCGACCGAAATCGCTATTTATCTTTTTTTTTTGCCTCCGCCACGAACACGAAAACGTTGGTCGAATGAATAAAAATCTCTTTTCCGAAGTCGCACGTCGCGCAAACCGCGACAAAACTTGCAAATTTCCGATCACGTAGCGAGAAATTTTTTATTCGGATGAGATTTTCCTTTTACTTTCTACGAGTTGTATTCTTTTTCCTTTTTGCCTCCATTCATCGAAGATTTATACAGTATTCGAGGGGAAAATAATGAAAATTTTACGGCAAAGTTACACGATTCTGTTTTCTTCTTCGTAGACGTGAATTTTACCCTGGCTTTTCTTTCACTTCCTTTATTTTTTCATTTGAAATATTTTCAAAGTCATTTTTTCTCTGGAATTTCAGCCGGATTCCACCTCTTGCTCTTACGATTCTAATTTATTGAAAACACGCAGTATATTGAACGAGTATTCCAGCGAAATTCTACCAATCGAAGAATAGGCCGCAGTAGAAAAAAACATACCATAAAGTTACAGGTAGGTGGATGATAACGACAAAAAAAAGATCTCGTGAGAAGACTGAATTTTGAACTTGAAGAATGCAAGAGCGAATATTTCCAAAATAGATTTGAAATTGAATAAAAACTTTCACCATCTGTCAAATTTAATAAAACGGAATATTTTTTTTCAACAACACATTTCACCTTTTTTGCTTATGGTTCTTACAATGGTTACATTTAAAATCAGACTGAAAACGATAATTAATAACCTGGGATTAAGAAGAAGAATTTTTTTTATTCCATCTTCGGAACCCTTCCCCAACCGTCGCATCATCAACCTCGCTCCGTTAACGTTTTAATCAAATAACACAATAATTTCGCATTTTTCCAGAAGCAGTATTTTTTATAAGCGAAGAGAACTACAATTATGTCGTTATAAACGTCGATAAAGGTTGTTTTTGAACTAGCCCATTACCCCTGGTCGAAAATGCCCCTCAGCTTATCCACCTTTATTGGGAATCTAATAATAATCGATAATAAAGAGGAAATAAAAACAGATTTACCGAAAGCGTGGCGGATTGTTATATCCTAGCCCCGTTTCCTTTTTCGACCAATCTTTGGGAATTAAATTTACGCTGTATTTCATCTCGAATTCGTTTTTTTCCTCGTTTCTCTTTTTTTTCAATTTACCACCAAATTGGATTAAATAATATGAGATTTAGTTTTTATGAAATTATTTTCATACGATTAATTTTGTATGTTTTTTCAAGAGTTTCGTGAAACTGGTTCGTCTCGGTGATGCTTCAAAATATCGGTAAATATATCTACATCGTTGCTATCATTTATGAAAATTTCGCCATTGGTCATGATGTTTCCAAAATATTGCCAAAATATTGCCAAAATATTCCAACAACTTAGCAATAAAACCTCGTTGTATTTTTATTGCCTCGATGAAGCAATGTTAATGCAAATTTTCTATCAACTTGCATGAAGCATCGTGAAAACATGGCCGCAATATTTTTAAAATGTTGTCATAATACGTCTACAATTTCCCACGAAACATGGCGAAAAGTTGTAGCAACATTGGACAATGTGCCACAATTTTTCTGCAATTTCGATAGCAATAAGGTGAAATCATTACTGTCCCACAACTTCAGTTACAACAACATAAAAATGTTGGTAAAACGTTGATATTATGTTGTTACAACACGGCAACAACTTCAATGCAACATTGACGCATATTTGAATACTTTGTTTGCAATATGGTCGTGAAAATATTTTTCTACGACTTCGATGGCAAGAACGAGAAAATAATGTTGAGACATTGACGAGACCATGATGTTGCAACACTGCAACAATTCGTATTATTTGTTGCAACCCATCAACAATCTCAACAAGAGATTGTGATTACTCTACAACCTTGCTGGGGATATTGTCAAAACATTATAGCAACATTATAAAAACATTGCCAAAATGTTATCAAAATGATGCTATATTTTCTTCGTAACATTGTCGCGAAAACATTGCTGCAACATTGTTACAATATTGCACAATTTTTGTACGACTTCTCTTGCAATATTTTGAAAACGTCTTATTCCATATGCCTCTATAAAAAAATAACATGTAATAAATGAAAGCAAACGATGATCATATTTCTTTTCTCACTCGAAATCGTTCATGTAAATTTGCAACAAGTAAAACGTGAAGTATTCTGTACCACAATTATTTTTATAATGAGCATCGTTGAAGTTGGAAAAAAAATTTCACCCCCCCCCCCCCCAGCTAAACATTTTCAAAACCATTTGTAAATCTCAGATTTCCAGTTGAACCAAAAGTAGGCACAAATGAAAACGGAAAACATATTTTGAAACAATTTTTTGGATTCGAGAATTGCGAGATTAAATAGAGCGCTCATAGTTTCATAAAGAATTCCCAACAAGATGTCAAAAAAAAAAACAATAAAAAATGGAGGAAATCACAAAAAAACCAAATCGTTTTTTCAATTTTTTTAATTTCCATTTTTCAAATTATTTTTTATTTTTCATTTTTTCAATTTTATTTTTTCGTTTTTTTTCAATTCAATATTTTTTTTTCTAAATTATTTTTCATTTTCAAAATTTTAGATTTAAAAAAAATATTTTTTGAACACTTTCAATTTTTTTTATTGCTCATGCATGTTTTTTCAATTTACTTTTTTTTCGATTGTGATCATTTTCGAAATTTTTAAAATATTTTTGTTTCTTCTTATATTTTTTATTTTTTTTCTTTACTAATGTTTTTTTCAATTCAATATTCATCTTTTTTCGATTTTTGATGATTTTCAAAACTTTTGAATTTTTTTTTTTTGGTATTTCCTCCATTTTTTTAATGCTTTTCCAATTTGTTTTTTGCAATTTCATTTTATAGAGCTTTAACAATTTATTATTTTTCTTTTTACGACTTTTCATTTTCAAAATTTTTGAATTACTTTCATCTTTTTTCATATTTTTTCAATTAATTTTCTAAATAAAGTTCTTTTTTTTACTCGTGTTTTTTCAATTTTTTCAATTCAATATTTTTTCATATTTTTTCAATTTCTTTTCTCAAATTTTCTAAATTTATTTTTTTTACTCATGATTTCTCAATTTTTTTCTCCTTAATTTTTTTTCTATTTTTTCAATTTTGTTTTTTTTTCATATTTCAGCAATAAATTACAGAAGAGTGGCGAATTTTAGATAAAAACCGCAGAAGGTTTAAATAAATTCCCAATAATGTGGTGAAGATAGCCAAAATTTCAAATGCAGGACTTTTGCAAAACTTGATTTCAAGGTCGCCGGTCGTGGCGAAATTTAGCAAAAAAAAAGTCGAAACAATAAGAAATGGAACAAAACGAGTTCA
Source organism: Pseudococcus viburni (assembly GCA_033439095.1). NCBI lineage: Eukaryota > Metazoa > Arthropoda > Insecta > Hemiptera > Pseudococcidae > Pseudococcus > Pseudococcus viburni. The sequence continues at coordinate 837,552 of JAVBJF010000132.1, forward strand.
CAAAAAAATAATACACTTCGTTTTTCTACCTTTCTCACTACTGTTTTTGTTTTTTTTTTACTTATTCCACCTTTCGTTTCATTTTTTGCTTTTCTATGGGTGATAATTTAGACAACGAATTTTCAGTTTTACAATGCAGTCATCACAATTTTTTTCATTCTCAAAATTTTTGGCACCATTTTGATGACTAATAGAAGCATTCGTCAGCAGCGCAGAACCTGTTTGACGCTTCGAATTTGCACCTTCTATATTTTCTAGTACAGCTCAAATTGAAATACTGGAATCGAAATTCAAGAAAGGGTTCGATGAGCGACGAAAATCGACGTGGAATCGTCGAAGTATAAAAAAATGATTTTTTTTCATTTTTCGTCGTCACTGGAGCGAAGACGATGCGACAAAAATACAACGAAAAAAAAAAGGAATAAACGAAGACGTATTGTTTTTTTCATTTCGTTCGAAAGATGCGATGCTACGCTGCGTATACTAGATTGTGCTCGTTTTCCCCCTTCCCACCACCCACTCGTCTATCGTTCGGTAACTTACAGTCGTTTTTCATCTATGTTTTCCTTAATTTATGGTATATTTATTTTCTTGGCAAATATTCTTGATTTTTGTAACATACTGGACGAGCCAATAAGGTCAGTGGTCGGTTTACTTGTTGCTTTTTATGTTCTTTTTTTCTTGCAAGTTTTTTTTTCATTCGTTTATAGTACATATCGCAATAAGATATTTTTCAATCGAAATTTCGCCTTCTGATTTCAGCCCTGTAATTTCGAGATTGAAACTAACCGGAAAAATAATTGTCAGTAAAATTTGAAATTGCTAAATCGTATGAGAAATAAAGCTACATCAAGACGTGACAATTATCGAATAGAAAAAAATTTAAATCGTGTTTTATGAGAATAGAATGTCGTAGAAATATACGAAAAAAACCCTAGGAGGACTTTTTGCCATTGAATGTCTTTCAAAATCATATTTCGCCCTCCTAATTCAAAAATACCCACCTCAACAATGATCGCCGAACGAAATCGCGAAAAAGGATTAATTTCCACGTTTTCCCGCTTTATCCTCGCCAAAAACGATGACAATAACTCGTAGTACGACGAGGAAGAAACCCTGAAGTATATTTTTTCATTTCGCCTTCTCTTTGTCGCGCTACCAAAGCATGTTATTTAATTAATCTTATCGTTTTTGTCCAACCAAGCACGAAACTTTCGTAGTAGAAAAATTCGTACCCGTAATAAATAAAATTAAACGATAGAATCGTGAGATGAAAGTATTAGAAAATGTAATTATTAAAAAAGTTTAGATAAAGAATGAAAATCGTAATGAGACCGAATTCGTACGCGACGACGCGACGGTGCATTCTACGACAACGCGATGATCATCTGTTTGAAGGAAACGAGTTTAGGAAAAGGAAAATATATTACTGGTAGTAAATGGTAAGAAAGCAAGGAGAGGAAGGGGGTCTTTTTCTGTTGGAAAATACCGAATACTTTGAAATGTCTTCGTATTCCCTTTGAAGATTTTTTTTCATTTACTGTTTTTTTAGATAATTTTCGCTGGAACAGCAGCAGAAAATTGTAATCTCGTAAACATTAAGAACTTTGCAATATACATTAATCAAACAATACCTAATTCAAAATCATCAGAATAAAATTCTAGTTCTATGAGACAGTTTGAAAATAATATGTCCTTGATAACTGCTTTCTCACAATTCTAATACATTACAAGGAAATGAGATGCATGTCACCAGTATATTAAAATTAAAACAATAATCCCACGACTGGGCGTCGAAATATATTCCCGAATACTCACCATGGGAAGGAGGTGCGTATGAACGACTCGTAGGACTAGCGAAAACAGCCCTACTACGCACGTTTCACAATCGCGGAATGACAGACATCGTTCCACGTAGGACGCTCGCAGAAATCACGCATGCGATCACCGATCGGCCGTTAACGTACAGATCGACCGACCGCGACGAAATCGAACCGCTCATATTACGGTTGGAAAGTCTACGGAAGTCCATAACGAAACTACACAGAACGTCATGAGAAAGAATCTCTTGATATGTAGATTAGAAGAAATTGGCAAGTCGTAAATTTTAAAAGATCAGTTCCAAATTGAGTTTGTAAATCATTATTTTCGAGTATTTTCAATAGGTAAAGGTTTGAATTTTACGGTATCAAAATAAGACTTAATTGATATTGAAAAAAGCACAAGGAAGCTATCGAAAATATTCGACTTCGAGCCGAGCCTATCGCTCGACTCGAACTTAAAAGGAAATAAAAATAACGCCATCGACTTCTTTTGCCTCCCCTCACCTCTCCATCATCAAACTAGCAACCCTGGTCCCTAGCCACAACCTACGACAACCAGTCGGATGCTTTAATGGATATACTGAAAAGAGCTGGCAAGATTTTGACATTTTTTTGAAAAAACATTTTGATTACTCTGGATTCAGCCCTTCAAAAATGGTGTCGAAAATTACACTGCCTCGGCGAACGAATCTTTTCGTTCGCGATGATTCGTTCGCCTCATCAGTCGTTTTCGACTTCGACTCTGTATCTACGCGACACCGAGTCGAATGTCGATCCCTGACCTACCCAACCTACCTACCGGTTGAGTTTTCCCGCTTCGGATCACGTCCGAGGGAAAAAACTACCCCTTCAACTCACCTGAGTTGATGTGGGTGATTTTTACCTCGTTGATGCGATCGCGATCGGATGTGCTCACTGTATTCGTTGGTACGATCTCGTTTCCGTTGGCTTTTGCTCTTGTTATTTTTTGTTCTTTATTTTTTATTATTTTATTCCTTGCGTTTTCTCCTCCCCCGTTTCGTGTCGTTTGTCGTTTTCGTGGTTGTTTTTGTGCTGTTTCGGAACTTTCGGTGAGAAATTCCATGGCTCCAAGGAAGAACGCCAGGAAGCCCAGGTCGCCGCCAAGATCGCCGACCAGATCAAGGGAGGCTTCTCCCCAACAAAATAATGTGAGTCTTGGGCAATTAGTTTTTAAAAGGCCGCGTCGGCCGAATAATTATAGGCCGCGTCGGCCGCCTCCTCGCCTCACGCCTTTGCTAAACGTCATGTCGCCATGTAGGGAAAGAATTATATTTGCATGTGTATATGTCTTGTGTATAAAAGATCCTAAGGCTCACTTAGTTTTCCATAAACTAAGATGTGACTTTAATCTTTGTTTCAGGTGCTAAGAAGACACCTGAACCCCTGGCCAAGAGAACCAGGCTGGCCAGAGGAGCTAAGAAATAATTAATTAATTATACTTGTTTACAAATAAATATTGAAATGGCAATGTGACGTTTTTATTTGATAGGGAAAATAGATAGGTATGCTAGATAGATAGGTGCGAGAATTTGGGCCCAGCACTCGCGATGTATTTAGGAACCACTGCGCTAGGATCGATCTTTTAGGCTGCCGCCCTCCCCCCCATGTCGCGAATAATTTAACCCTTTTTTATAGGCGCTCGTAGGTCGATCTCGTCTTTATAGGTCTAGGGAAGGTAGGGGTGGGCAAAGTGAATCTCAAAATGCTGTTAAATTTGTTTATTAACGCCCAAAACAAAGAAAGACTGGAGGAATTTGCTCAGGATATGTTGTTCATCGTTGGTTTGTTTCACCACAGGGAACCTAATATTGAAAATATTAAAACTAAATCCCAAACATCAAATGAAAAACAGCTTCGATTTAATGCCATAATTCAAACGTACGAAATTTTGAAAAATTCGAAGAAAGATGACGACCCCACTCTTGCCAGAATTTCAGCTGCTTGCAGCCATTTCTCTTGGTCCATTGCAAAAAATTAACATCTCCAAATTTTGTTTCAAGCCAGAATGAGGTTGGTTGTTCATTCAATATCAGCCAAGTAGGAAATTTTGTTCCAGGCTTAATTAATCTTCAAAATTCTATAATGTAAATGCCGCTAGGGTTTACCTTTTCTATTACCATTATCAGGCCAGCCTTACTTTGAAAACGGCAACTTCAAATAACACCAAGGCTATAAAGAACGAAAATCCAAGAAAAGGAAATTGAAAACTTCAACTTTTGAACCATCAAGTTTGGAGCTTGATCAAAGTCCATCAACATTTCGAGTAAATTGCAGTCTTGATTAAGATAATTATAATTTAATCAAATTCTCATTTCATTTCTTCTGTGAATGTGATTTGCACATCTGTTTTAGCGTAAAAGATTCATCACAGCTGGTGATGTGATGGATTTTATCGATGGAGTATTTCTGTGGTACCCAGTGCCACCAGTAGTATCAATATCAGACCTGATGATGTTTCTCCCGACAAAAGAAATATCTCAAGTCTTTAACACGAATTGTAACAAAGGTCCGAACACAATAGAATCAAATCGGAATACATTCCTCGAAAAAGAGCCCGTACTGAAATCGTGGGATTATTACCTCGACCTCCTGATGTTGTCGCTCAAAGGAGAAGTAGCTACGAGGATGTACAAAGAGCACTGAATCGGGGCGGTCGTTCGCACATTTCCAGCTGTTTGTGAACGAACGAATGATTCGTGGTGAACGTGAATCGTTTGACCGAACAGCTGTGTATTTTCAACTTCGACTCGGAGTGAGGACAGAATGATTACGTGTTGTAAATTTTTCAAAAACTTTTCGCATATCAAGACAGATGCATCGCTGTGCAGAGCAGAGCCCTTTGTATGTTTGGTAAAGAGAATGGCTGTGTGAAACCTCGTTTAAATTCTTCAAAAATAGGAGTGCAGCCAACTTCAAAGTGTCATAGAATAAGAAGTTAAGAACCCACAGTGGAAACGCACCCATTGTTAAAGGTCGTCCGCCGAAAAAGGCAGCGATAAAGGAAAATGTAAACAGGATACCCCATCACAGCTATTGGCGTACTTCGCGAAAAACGAAAGCTCCGCATTGTCTATCATTTTGTGTCCAAGAAAACTTGAATTTACCGGCGTCCTAAATTTTGCGTTTGCTTACCATACGTTTATACGTTCCTTTTATTGATGATAAAGTGACTGATAATTCACTTCATTGAATCGTTCTTGTGAACGGCGAATTTGATTGGTCCGGTGTCACATCCTGAGTGCAACGTCAAAAGACGCTTGAAAAAGTTCGAAATGGAGTAATGACCAGAACTGAAGCTTCAACTTCATACAACATTCCAGTGAAAACAATTTATAATAGTCTCAAAAGTACTCCGAATAAGCCAGGAGGTCAACCAGTTTTCACCGAAGAGGAAGAAGGGAAGTTCACCATCGTTAGGTACACATATTTGGTTGGAAAAAAGAAAGCTACTCGTTCGTATGTTGCCCAGATTCAAGACAGATTCGCGAATAAAATTTATGTTAAATTTTTGTGCCAGTATCAAAACAGAAAAAAAGATTTTCACTTTCCGAATAAAGACGATTTAGACTATGAAAAATTCGACGACGTTGAACAAATATTGCCGGATCTGGTCGAAGCCAGAGGACTGAACATTTCCCCGGAGGAAGTTTTCTGATTTTTGTTGTAATATGTATAATTTAACAAAAAATGTTCGAAATCTCGAATAAACTTTGAAATTCACCACATTTTACATGTAATTTTTAGGTATCGGTAATGACACCCCGAAGCCGGGTAACTTCGCCGATTTTTTTCAAAAGAATCTCCAAAAATACCTCGGGGGTCGAAGGCAATTTTTTTTCATCAATTTTGTTCCCAAAACATCAACCTATTCTGAACATCAATTACTTTCTCGATATCTCAAATACATCGCGCGCTATAAAAGCTCAAAGTTGAAAAATAGTGAAAAAATCAGCAAAGTCATCCCAGGTTACGGTATTTTATATATCAGGGTGTCCACTATACAGGGTGTTCCATGAAACGTCTGCCAAACATATTTTTTTGGATACAACCGGGTACCACTAAAAAAAACTTGAGATGAACATGTTGCCTATCTTAAGAATTTAAGGGGCAAGCGATGCTTCTAAAAAAATCACGTCAAAAAAATTTTTTGGCCATGGGAATGGATAGTATTTTGAAAACTGAACAAATTTTCACTACATGACTTTTTGCCCAACTCAAAAATTGAAGGGTTACAAAATTTTTTTTCAAAAACAATTTTAAAAAAATCAACCAATCAAGGGAATGGATAGTACGTTGAAAACTGAAGAAATTTTGTTCTGTGCACTTTATGCCTAACGTCGAAAATGAAGGGGCTACGGCTCGCGCAAAATACGTGGGCTTCAAAATTTATTCGAATTTTCCCAATTTTGAATGACCTGTGGCCCCTTCATTTTTGATGTTAGGCAAAAAGTGTACAGAACAAAATTGTTTCTGTTTTCAACGTACTATCCATTCCCTTAATTAGTTAATCAAAAAAAAAAAAATGTTGAAAAAATTTTTTGTAGCCCTGCAATTTTCAAGTTAGGCAACAAGTCATATAGTGAAAATTTGTTCAGTTTTTAAAGTACTATCCATTCCTATGTTTAAAAAAAATTTTTGACGTAATTTTTTTACAAGTAGCATTTGCCCCTTAAATCCTCAAGTTAGGCAACATGTTCACCTAAAGTTTTTTTTTAGTGGTACCCGGTTATATCCAAAAAAATATGTTTGGCAGACGATTCATGGAACACCCTGTATTTCAGAAATTAATTTCCCTAGCTTTTCCAGATTTTCCAGACTGAAATTTTTCAGGCCTTTTAAACATGATATTCGAAATCTAGGCACGATAATCATCAACTCCTTTGACCCAAACAGCTTCCGAAAAGATCTCCTCCCGGAAACAAACCCAACCGTAAATGGGTTAAGCAGCTCTTCAAGTGCTTTGTTATTACTTTCGGATAGTTTTCTCACGTCACCTGTAGGTTTTGAGACTTCTCTTTTTTCATTATATTCTTTCATTTCTTCTTTCATAATTTTGACGGAAGTCATCCACAATTTGAATAACGAGAACCAGACCCGCATAGACGAGAATACAGATCTAAAAAGAAAGCTGAAGAACTTAGAAGACTGCGCAACAAAAGAGATACTATGGTTTGACCCAGTTACGTTCCACAACCCCCCGCCAATTCCAGCATCATGGTACACCGACTCCACTGCAAGTGGAAAGTGAGTATAAAAGCCTGCAGTAATTTACTTTTGAATTTGGTAAAGTATAATCTGAAAATATATCTTGTTTGTATGTTGAAAAAATGTTGTACAAGATAACACCAACAACGCCAAGCCGACCCAGAACCAATGATTTATCTGAACTGCCCGAACCCGATCTGAGTCATCTATCGAAAAAGGATGAAAAGCCCTGTGCCAGTGTAAGAGAGCCATGGCACGGTACATTACAAGAGCCAGGGACCATGGCAGATGGAAATAGATAAAGAAAAAGCACAGTAAAAGATTCTCAAAAAAAAAGGCGGAAGAGGGGGGAGAAAAACAAGAGGTAACTTATGTCGCTTTTGTATATTCGGTAGTAAGAAGCGAGGTACACTCGAACGAACTTTACGCGATGACCGGAATATAAAATATGATGCTGATAGAGGAGCAAGTGGTATACTCGTGTAAGTAGTAAAATGTTACCCATATCTATACGAAAACGATAGAAGCAAGATGAAAACAAGAGACAAGGGTGTGTTTTTTTCTTCTCGGGATATCAATACACGAGCAGAACTGTGTAAAAAGTTGATTTTACATTGGTCGTCAGCGTTGTGTCTTGCGACCGTTTGTTTTACCTCCTCCCTCCGGTCCTCTCGCTCTTTCTCAGTTTTCAGTAACGTATCCGCATTCTACAATGCGATGCACGTTTGTATACCTACTTATGACTGAAAGCACACGAAAGGATTGTGTGCACGCGATTGGCATCCGATTCGAAACAATGGGTGCGAGAAAAATTATACTTGTTCATTTTTTTACATTTATGGATACCGGCTCAAGATGGAAATGTGATTCAAACGGCTGCGTATTTTAAAAGTATTTTATGTCGAGATTGACATATTCTAAACCCTTCAAACGTGTTATTTGTCATATTTCCTTAATCACTCAATGAATAAATATAAAAGTTACAGAAAACAAATGAAAAGATAGGCAAGTTATAAATAAATTAATAAATTGAGATGTCGCCGATTATTCGCGAAGTATTCCGAGTCAACTTGGAAACATACTATGCAGCCGCAGAGGGCTTCTACTTCAAATTTTGCCCCCGGACCTAGCCCTAGCCCAAAATGCCCAACCGAACAATGATAAGTATACCTAGTAAAGAAATTGAAAAAAATTTAAGTCTGAAAATTTTCGAGTATAAATAATGAATTTTGGCCGAGTTGTTCGGGCATAGGCAAATATTAAAGGTAATAAAAATCATATAGTCGGTTATCTCACGCATAAGGCGTAGGAGTAGATATTTTGAGTTGAAGTGTGTTTCAAACATCAATTTTAAATTTACTCGTATAATATGTTCAATTTTGTATACCTACTACAATTTTCCAACTCAATAATTGGGAAGATGTTTTTAAAAAATGAAAAAATTGTTGATTTTGAAAAAATTTAGGATTGAAAAAATTTCAAAATTGTATGTATCCACTGTCCAATGTTTTAAAAAAATGGAATTGTAGAGGTTGAAAAAATTTTAACTTTTCAGAATACATATACATTGTACTTGGATCGTCGAAATCCCATTTTAGGCAAAAATAATTAAGACACTTTTTTCATGAATTCGAATAAATATTTGAAATGCGGATAAGTGCAACATTGACTTCAAACTTATTCATGTAAAATCTCGTATCTGATGCAATTGATAAACGAGTGTAATTTCATGCGTCAAGAGAATGTCGGTTAATGGGTGTCGCGTTATTACCAAAGTTTCACGAATTTAATTTTTGCATTTTATAAATTTTTTCCGTAACGATGACTTCTTTATTGGATATGGCAGCTGAAGTTGGTGTGCTGTAGGTAGTTCGATCACGTTCATTTGTTTTAGGTACAAGGGAAACAAATAAGTTATCGACTTCACAAAATCTTCTGAACAAATCATTCCAAAAGGTAGCTTTTGTGAGGTGTTAGCTTTGATTATAAATATACTACGTATAACAGATAGCTATTCCTTTTGTTCGAATTGGAAACGTTAATGTAGTACATGCATCTGAGATCTAGACGTCACTAGCGTTCAATTTTCGGACAATACTAGCTGGATGCATCTGAGTTCTAACATAATGTTCTGTTTTTAGTATGTTAGAGCTCAGATGCATTCGGATGCTTGTAAACGAGTAAGGGACTATCGTACGATTGTATTTCTGGCTGTGGTAGCGCCAAACTTCTTTACCTGGCATCATCACCTCTCCTTTTTTCAATTTCACTTTCATTTATTCTTTCCAATTATTACACATTTTGTTGGGTTTAAAAAGAACCGAATCTTTTTTCCTTCTGTTTTTTTTTTTGTAATCTTGTTTTGTTTACTGTTGAAAGAACTTTGTTTCAAGTAAATTTTTAAATAGTAACAGATTTCCAAAAAATGAATTTTATAACTCAGAAAATTCTGAAAAATCAATAAATATTAAAAAATTTATTTCAAGTATAATTTTGAAATTGACAAACATGAAATAAATTAAATTACCTATTTCAAAAGAAAAATTTTGAAAAATTTATGAATTTTAAAAAGTTGAAATTTTTTTAAATAAATAGGTACGTAGGTAGGTATGATGAATTTTTTTTTAATCGGGAAGTTGTGAGAATGAAAAATTAATGAATATTGAAATTCGACAAATTGAAAAAAAAATAATCATTTTGAAGAAATAAGCAAGTTTGAAAAATTATAAAATTTCTGAAATATTACAAATTTTGAAAAGTTGAAAAGTAGAAAATGTTAAGAAAATATTCAAAAAATTAATGAATTTTAAGAGATTCGAAAGCGTTGAAAATATGAGGTATTTTGGAAAAATTGATAAATTTTGAGAGACAGAAGTGTAAAGTTTTGACAATTACGCATTAGAATCTAAAAAATTGCAGTATTCCCCTGATTAAAATATTAAAAATGATATAGATTTTCACAAATTACTCACTTGTACCAAAATTGAAAAAAAAATGCTCGACTTGTTCACACCGAAAAATATTGATTTTTCAAAAATGAAAAATTGTTCCGTTCATCAAAATTAAAATTGGCATATTGATTTATTGAAATTGAATAAATTACCCACAGTTTTTCTATCTGACGATAAGAAATTAATTAATGAATTTTTTAAAATTGATTAGATTTATCCAATCCAAAAAGTTGACCAATTAATCAAAATCAAAAAAAGTGGTCGATTTATCAAAATCGAATACTTACCTAATAGTCGATTTGGAATATTTAATTAATTTTGAAACAGTAATCGATTTATCATAATCAGAAATGTTGGCCTTCCAGCGTTTCAACTTTAAAATTGAAAGATTCAAAGATAAAGTTCTAAGAAATTATTTATTGTATCAAAATCGAAAAATCAGATCGATTAATATAAAAAAATACCCCTTTTCCATGAGTGAAATATTTAAACCGATGAATTTTGAAAAATTAATTGATTAATCGAGATCAAAAATCATTGGCACTTTTAACATTTTGAAAAAAAAAGGTCGAAAATTATTTGTGATAATAATACGATTTTAATCCCCCCCCCAAAAAAAGTTTTTTAATGAAAATTTTTCAATTTTTTTAAATCAAATTTTTCTTTTAAAACTTCTTTTTCCCAATTGAATTTTTTCTCCCAACATTTTTATTCAATTGCATTTTTTTAGATTTCACTTCAAATTTATTGAAAATCACAATGTAATTACATTAGGTACATTTTTTTTAGTTTTTTATTACAATCTCTTAAAAAAATCGAAAAAAATTCAACAGTTTATTTAATTACTTAATCAACAAAGTTTAAACATTGAACAAATTACAGACTACCAATCTACAACATCTACAATTCTACATACATACCTGAAATAAAAAAATAAATGACAAAAAAAGCAAACATATCATGTCATCAGTGTACTGTATTCTAAGATTTTTTCGGAGCGGCCTACATTCGAAAATTAATGTTTTTCACAATTTTTTTCTACCAAACTAACCTCATCCCCCTCCAGGGTGGTGACCCGAATCAAACCCAGAAGCCGGAACCGAAAGAACCCGATACTTTTGGTAAAACTCGAACCGAACCTGAATCCGAACCTCGTTAACAAAAAAGCAGAATGAAATCCTATCCTTCTAATTTTAATTCAAATTTGAAAGTTCCAACACCTTAAAAAAAATTTTAAAAAAATAAAAAAAAAATAAAAATGAAAAAAGGAGAAAAAAGTAATAATTTCTTTTTTGGGTCGTTCGTCGTATTAATTCCTTAATGACCAACTCCCCTCTAAAAAAAATTGAACAATTTTTGGAAAATTCCATTCGAGATCGCCATCAAGTCCCATGATGAAGGAGAACGATTTTTTTTTTCATTTCAAAAATATTCAATTGTTGGAATGAAAATTGCATCATTTTGAGAATTAATTGTGTAAATTTATCGAGCTTGAAGAAAGCGAGGGCGAACATTTTTGAAGAAAAGAACACCAGATTCCAGAAGCTGAAATTTCTTTATTAAAATTCGTGTTTTTTTTTTTTTTTTTTTTGGCTACTTTTTCGACTTAAAAAAAACAAAAATTTATTTAATAAGCTCCTCTCCTTCCAAACAAATAAAAATTTTTGGAAGTTCCATTCAAGATTGTCTTCAAGTCCGCTGATAAATGAGGAGGAAAATTTTTTTCAACTTGAAAATATTTAATTGTATGAGCTAGAAAAAAAGAAGCTTCATAATACTGCCATTTGAAAACTTTGACCTTTCAGGATTGGGAATAATTTGCTAGAGTGTTTGAATGGGGGTTTTCAGAACTTATTTCGGCACTGCCCTAATTTTTTTGGAGCTGCCCAGCAGATATTGGGAGCGACTCAAACGAAACCTAAAAATACCTTAGAAATGCATACTGCAGGTCACCTTGAATTATGTTGGTAAAATAAAATTAAACAAAAAATTGGAAACGATTATTGAGTAGCATAGAGAAACATTTTTAAAAAAAGAGTAAAACGTTGAAAATAAAATTAACAGCTAAGATATTATTTTTAAAAGTCTACAATAAGTAATTGGGTATTTATCTAACAATTTGCGAGTTAATTTGATTCTAAAAAAAAATCAGTCGTATTCATATTACATACCCATAGTATTGTCAAATTAGGTTAAAAAAAGCCCCCCCCCCCCCATAGAAAAAAAAGAGAAGTTTTCTATGTAAGTTCAGTAAGGTACCATACATATGTATTTGAACATGTCCAAACTTTCTTGAAATAATTTGGAATTTTGACCACCCCCCTTTTTGGAGCTCAATTCGGGTCCAAGAGCTAAATACTTTTGAGAAGCCAAGACAGCACATTTAAAACGTTTTATATCGGATATCCATTTACGAATTCGATGAAATTTCAAGGTAACCCATGAAATCCCTCTGTTAGGAAAATTAATTTTATTTATTGATGATGATATTATTGAAACAATCAAAATCAGAATTTGATATCAAAAAATCTTATTAGATATCATACAAATTTGCTTTTACTCGTTACATTTTTTATGTGGTGATTTATTTCCAAAAGACGTAGGAATATCTTCTAAACGTACCTACACATACATCGCACAGGGCCCGCCAACAAAGAAACGATAGGTATCATAATAATTTTTTTTAATGAAATGGCAACAATTACAATTGCAGAGCTCAGCAACATATCGCACATTTCTAGGGTTATCAAACTCCGGGTATCCGATTTCAAAATTCAATCACTCTGGGCAAATGAGTCTCATTGAAATTTATTCATAAAAATGTGTAAAACATTTTAGAGAATTTTTCATAAGTTATAGGAGTTAATTTTCGAAAACAAGTGATTAGAGACGCCTTAAGTTTTCTAATGAAGAATGTTCGTCATTTTTGCAAATTTGAATTCATTTTCTTATGATTGCTTGCAGAAAAATGAAATTTTTGAGGAAGGAAAGCGTCCTAAGAAAAAAATGTTGAGAATTAAAAGTGTTGAAGGTTGAAGATAAAATTTCCTTTCTGCAACCAATCAACTTTAAGAAATACGCCAATTTTGAAAATTTAAAATGTTTAGAGCCGGAAATAATGTGAAAAAAAATCAATGAGAATTACAAAATCAGAAATTCTGAAAAATCGAGAATTAGATATTCAATTTTAAAAGTTTTCTCATTTTTAAACCCACATAAAATGTCGAGAAACGACGAAAAGGATAAATTGTTGAAAAAATTCGCGATATTAGGAAAATTGAAACAGTTCGAGAAGTATTTAGGTAAGTTTTTTAATGGAAGAAAAATTTGTGAAATTGACAAAACTTGAAAATTGCCTTAATTCGTGTGTTTTTTTTACGCAAATTGTAAAATTCAGACTATGTATTTTGCAAAACTGCCAATTCATAATCATCTGGTAGATAAATTTGTAATTTGAACGATTAACAAATTATGAAAAATTGGATAAAAATGAGAAATTAACCAACACAAATTCGAGCATTCCTAAAAATTGACCAATTTTATGAAAATGACCTGCTAAGAAAAATAGGTCCATTTTTGTGAAACGGGCCGGTTCCTAAAATTGACTTTTTCTAAGAAATTGACCAATTTTTTAAAATTGATTTAAAATAATTAAGGAAAATGGATAATTTTGTGAAATTGACCACTTATAAAAATCTGGAAATTTCTGTGAAATTCTCCAAGCTTGTAAAATTATTGAATAATTTGGAGAAATCTGTGAATTTGTAAAAAGGACCAATTTTTTTGAAACACATATTTTATGAAACTGTCTACTCAAAAAAAATTGAACTATATTATGAATTCGGCCCGTTTTGTCCAGTTACAGAAATCAGACCCATTCGATTTCATAAAGTTTGCCAATTTTATGAAACTTGATAAATGAAGAAAAATTTAGTCATTTAAAATAATTAAATGTGTTAAAAAAATTAACCAATTTTATGAAATTGATTCGTTTAAGAAAAATTTGGTCCATTTTGAGAAATGGACAAGTTATAAATATCTGAAATACCTATTTCGTGAAATTAACCAATAATGCCAAATTGGTCAATTTTGTAAATGTTTGATTTTCCAAAATTGATTTTTTTGCGGAAAGGACAAAACTTGTTGGTAGTACCTGTATATGATTTTCTTTAGATTGCTCTGTTAAGAATAAACTCAAATTTAATGAGTTGAGCTATCTTAGTGTCTACATAGAATCCGAAAACGAATATCAAATTATCACTGAGAATGACCAGGTCAATGTCCATACCTACCCCACAGCTGGAGATCGAGGGTGATTTAGTTGCCATTGCCTGTTTAGGTTTCTTTTCATTTACAAGTAAAAGTCTATGCTAGTGGTAGTAAAAATCCACACAAAAGAAAAAAATATGTAGTGAACTTGTTCCTTTTAACCATTGTAAAGGATGTATGAAAAAAAATAGGGTAGACGTGGAAAGAAGTGGAAACCGCTTCAAAAATAAACGCCATCTACCATTCCCTTGAAATACTTTTTAGGATTGAAACTGTACTGTCTAATGAAATACTACTGCAGCGCGGCAATGCGGTCAGATGCATTAGAGTGTTTCCAATTCGAACAAAAGGAATAGCTATCTGTTATACGTAGTATATTTATAATCAAAGGGTGTTAGCAGTAAAGAAGTCGGTAGGGCTAGCCGCTCTTCATTTTTTATTACAATAAGTATCTCCATCTGTTTCGCGATCACCGTTAGTATCAACTACACTTTTCAACTCCTCCAGCTCCAGGAGGCCGAAGAGAAGGCAAAAGCTGAATTCGAGGAAGAATTTTAAATTTTACACGAAATAACCGCTGACATCCTCGCGGCTGAGCGCCGTCGCGTCGAACAACAACAGGAAATCATCCTAGTTATCAGGCTCATGGCCAGGGAGCGGATTTTAATGTAAATAGCTAAATACATGTTTTTCTGTGTTGAGTAAGAAGCCGCATATGCAAGCTACTTTTACGTTTCAAGTCTTTCTGAGCAAAATGACTGAAGATGATACAGAACATGCGTCTGGGATGAAGAATTTATTCTTGATATCATTTGTTCCTCTACGTCTAATTAGAAACCCAAATTCTAGAAGACCTATTGTATTACTAGGGGGCTTCGCCCCCTGGCCGCTTCACGGCCCAACCGGGGGCAGTCATCGCTTCGCTCAGACTGCCTCTCGCCCCTTCGGAGCTCGCTACGTTAACGTATACACATTGAGAAACCACATTTTTTCGAAGAATAAGCAGAGCCTTTTTTAAATTAGGTACGTACCTATTGCAAAATCAAATTTTTGAAAAGTTATAAATTATAATTTTAAATTACTTATTAGGGTGGGCTGAAAAACTAAAAATTTTGATTTTTGAAACTATACCCCTCACAAAAATTGTTGGCTGGATAGACCAAAAAAATGAAAGAAAAAATTTCAAAATCGATTCATATTTTCCGATCGCACAAGAGCCTTCAATTCTTCAAAAATTGTCAAAAATTCAACATTTTCAGAAATTTTAAAAAATTTAAAAAACAATCAAAATTCATCAAAATCGAATCTAGAGCTTATTTAAGGTCTATTTAAAGCAAAAAGCACAACTTTTAAAAAAATCCATGTTATATAGTTTTTTTAAATTTCTCATAATTCTTCACCTCTGAAAAAATTGAAAAAAGTTATAAAACACTGATTTTTTTCAAAAAAATGTGCTTTTTGGTCAAGATAGTCACTAAAGAAGCTCTAAAATTAATTTTAGTCAATTTTAGTTTTTTTCGAAATTTTTGGAAATTTTTGAATAATTGGAGGCTTTTGCGCGATTGGAAGATATAAATCGATTTTGAAATTTTTTACTTCATTTCTCTAGTCTATCCAGCCAACAACTTTTGTGGGGGTTATAATTTTTGGTTTTTCGGTCCATCCTATTACTTATCCAATACAAATTGAACCATAATTTTGATGAAAAATTGTATAACTTTTTGAAACAAAAATTATGAAACAAAACCAAAGTTTTTGGAAAATTTGAGAAACAAATTTTTCTTTGAAAAAATATAATACTTGCGTTATAATGCATACGTTAATATCTACCTACGATATTCCTTCACTAATAAAACATTGTGGTACTTTTTCAAGGTTTAAAAAAACTTTTGAGTTTTTTGCAGTCGAAATCTGCCACTGTGCACAGTTATACAGTGATCACACGGATCACACGAAGTTCTAATTTTAAAGCGAAATTCTAAATTCTTACCGTATTACGTTGCTTGTTTTGTTTTTTCGGAGCTCTGAAGTATTTTTGTTTTAAATTTTTATTAAATATCCACAAAAAGTGAAACATTTACTTCACTGGAACAGTGATAACGACACCACTGGTTTTTTTAATTTTATTATTGACTATATAAATCACTAAAAAAATGAAAATTTTACTTTGCTGAAACAGTGGTAACAGCACATAACTTAGGACAACTGCTTTCTCAACTGAGGAAGAAATGAAGTATATTTTTTCTATCCCTCTACCCATTTATTCATATGACAAAATTCATTGTGTTTACATATGCTCTAGTTTTTAAAATTCCAATAATTTCCCGAATAGGCACCCTTTGTCTTGGCCAAAGGGCAAAAAAAATCTCAAAGACATGAAGGAATAAATAGGTGTTTCTAAAGACTTTGTATGAATGTGTCATCCTGAAAAAATTAACGATGCAAGGAACACTATGTATCTATCTACATGTTGCTTGGTGGAATTTCTTGGAAAGTTTTTTTTATATAGTTAAATCTGATCTACCTCAAATGACAAAAAAATATCGCGAAGGCGCCATCGCCAAGGAACAGATCGCCGCGTAAATTTATTATTCCTTTTTTATACGAAATTCGAAAATATTCCGTTTTTATACGAAATTAGATCTTACGAGTAAATAAATGTTTTTTTATCCTTTCTAATAAGAAATTTTCATTCTAAATACAATACGAATTCATACCACGAAATACTTCCGGCATAGCAACGCAATTCAAAACGTCTTCAATGGTACCCAGACTTATATAATTATTAACACTTTCTAATAGGCCAATTAGTGTTAGTCCCGCACTCTCGAAGCTTTCTCAACAATTATTACCAATAGAATCACCAATTCTTTAGAATCTCAACAACCTAGGGAACAAGCAGGGTGATCATGTCGTCTGGGTTCAACAGGTAAAATCTGTGCGATACAATAATGCATTTGTGTTGATAGTGTAACAAACGAAATTCAAAATCTGCAACCATTTTCCAAAAATGATGTTGAGTGCCATTACCAAATATGTTTAACGATGGTAAATGGTAAGGCCATTTCAGCGTTGACAGGTGTAGCTTGTCAAAGCTGCCACATTTGCTTTGCAAAGCCTACTCAAATGAACGATCTTCGGCGGATTGGAGTTGTCGCAAGGGATTCAAATAATTTAAAATACGGCTTGACCACGATGCATGCATGGATAAAATGCATGGAATGCATATTACACATCGCATACAACCTAAACTGGAAAAAACCGACCATAAGAGGAGCAACGGAAGAACAACGAGCTGAAATTGAAGAAAGAAAAACTGAAATCAAGTCGCAATTGAGAAATACGTTAGGTATCCATGTTGATAAATAAAGTAGTTCAAGGTCGCGGAACATCGAATACCGGAAATGTCGGAAGAACTTTCTTGAGAAACTATGAAAAAGTTTCCGAAATTACAGAAGTAAACATGGAATTGATAAAAAGGTTTTACCATGTAATGGTTGTACTCTCATGTGGAGAAGAAATAAACGAAGAAAAATTTGCCACATTTACAAAGGAAACTGCTGTTTTATACACATCATTGTACAACTGGTATAGAATGCCTCCAAGTATCCATAAGCTCCTCTTCCATGCAGAAATTGTGATTCAAGCTCTATTACTACCCATTGGTCAAATGTCTGAAGAGGCACAAGAGTCCTCCAATAGAATTTAAAAGAGATTGAGAGAGAGGCACTCTCGGAAAGACTCCTCTATTCATGTGACCCAAGATGTATTTCAAGGAATGTTGGTTAGATCTGATCCAAAAATCTCCCATATTCGATCAAGGAGTAAAAAAAATAAAAAAGAACTACCCGCCGAAGTTCGTGAGCTGTTGAAGAATATAACGGCTTCATACGAATATGAAGAAGACAGCAACTGATTTATAATCTTAATTGTTATTTACATTTTTATTTTAATTCTTTCATGTGTTCAATTGTTTCTTTTTTCATTGGTTTTACATAAAAAGTGTAGAAAAAGTTGAGTATTTAAAGAGTTTTTCAGTCCCTTGGCTTGCAGGACCCAATTTTTGGAACCACCTCCCCAAAAGAGGTCAGGTTGGGGAACTAGGCTAAAAATTACATTTAAAAAAAATGATTCTAAGGCTTCAAAAACATAAAATTTGATATATCACATGACTTTTTTCACAAATTTTTGAACCCTCCCTTAGGGCTCAAGTTTGGGTGCTGGGGTCAAAATATCATCAAAAATGGATTCCACGACCAAAAAAACATAGAATTTGATAAGTCACATGACTTTTTTCACAAATTTTTGACCCCCATCCCCCTCGGGGTTCAAGTTTGAGTGCTGGGGTCAAAATATCATCAAAACTGGATTCCACGACCAAAAAAACATAGAATTCAATATATCACATGACTTTTTACAAATTTTTGAACCCCCTCCCCCATAGGGGGTCAGGTTTAGTTGCAAGGGTCAAAATTGTATCAAAAATGGATTCTAGGACCAAAAAAACATATATTTCAACACCCCACCATATTTTCAAAAAATTAGGGTACAGCCCCCTTTCAGGGAGCTTAGAACTGTACCTGGGGTCAAAATGACTCCAAAAACTGATTCAGCGTATCAAAATACCCCTATTTCAACATATAGCACTTCAAAAGCGCTGCAAAATAACGAGATTTCGAATTTTGAAACGTTAAATCCTAGAATCTCCTACTGTGTGGCGTAATAATTTGTTTCGTCCCTGTACCGGAGCTGGAAAAGTCGTTATCGTTTTCGGCCGATCGGAAAATAACAACCCATTCTTAGAAGTCGATGCCTACGTAGATGCGCACTACCCATATCCATCCATGATTTTTGGACGAGATTTTGGATATGGTCATCATGTGTCATGGTCACGAGACCCGACAACCTGGACGATTCGCGACGTTACCGGAATAGCAGGCGATCTCACGATTCAGTGCGAAATTTTTGTACCGCCGTTTGCTTTGGACTATACATACAAAGAGGTCCAAAAGGATCGTGCGAATAATGCGAAATATTCGCCTGTCGTCGGTTTTGATACACCAGATCCAGAAGCCAGCCCTTCTGGAAGTAGTGGATCTCGAGATCCTATTTTGAAATGACTTTACTTCTCGTTCTATTTTAAAATGATAACGTTTGCTGGATTTTTAACTTTATTGTTGTCTTTTTTAGGTACCCATGGTCCCCTAGGTCAGTCTACTTCGGAGGATTCTTCCTTCCAGGCTCCGAATTCGCTGATTTCTGCGAAATCAGATTCTCCTCTTGATGGTGAAGGCTGCTAAGGCAGGACGCTCGTATTCGTCAGCCTCGTATCACATTTGCGCCTCACTTGGCAGCCGGAAAGAAGAACTCCGCTTCTATCATGTCTGAGGACTCATCCTCTGAGAAACCGTCGTCCTGTGCTCCACCTCTCCTCACCTTCAAAACGAAGCCAATGGAGTTCCCCGTGTTTCAAGTAAACTACGGCGAGAATTAATATTACGCCGAAAACGTTGATACATGGAACCTCGGATGAAAGTAAGTTTTATTTTAAATATACGAAAGACCTTAAACCGTATGTTTTTAAATTTATTGGGTATTTTTTTTTTTGATAGATGCAACTACAATCGATCCAAATACGATTAATACAACTACGAAAACATCGATGGATGCGAGTAAGTTTTATTTTTGAAATGACTTTATTTGTCGTTTTATTTTAAAATGATAACGTTTGCTGGATTTTTAACTTGATTGTTGTTTTTTTTAGGTACCCATGAATTCGTTCCACCCACGCCGTTGCGCGGAACACATAATAAGTTGAAATTTACAGACACGGCTGTGTACAAAGAACTGGAAGGTGAGCTTCTGATCGCTCCTGGTACACCCGAAAAACGAATTGTCTCTGCGAAACGCGACCCAACACCTCACCGCAACAAACGACGAAGCTAACGAAATCATCGCTGCAAACCACCAAATCGACATCCAGCAGATAACTATCTCGAAGCAAAGGACGAAAATTTCTAAATTAACAACCGAAAACAAAATTACCAAGGCACGCAACATCGAACTCGACAAATATATAAAAACCCTTATACCTGAATGGGATGGAAAAATACCACCCCCCGATGGATAGTATCGACGAGAGGCTACAAAACGAGGAGGCCGAAAGTATCCCACTTGAAAATGAAAGCGAGGCGACTCCTACCGAAGGACAAGGAACTTCGGAAGGATAATCATGAATCCAAACCTAAAAATCGACTAACAGGCGCAGTAAGGAGGAGGGCAACCCCGAAAATGGTTTTCAACTTCATCGAGTAAGAGGTACAAAATTTTGGTTTTTGACCCTCCAAAAATTTTTCTAGAATTATTTCGATACACGCCCAAAATTCGAACTTCAGAGCAGACAAGGGAGACCAAAAGACCAAAATTGAAAAATTTTCAACTAATCTACCTAAAATTCTTACATCTTAATCCGCCAAGGCATTGAAATTTATGTTTTTGGACTGGTGCTATCTTAGAGGAAAGTGGATGTCATCAGAATAGGTAGAAAGTTCACGTTTTTCAACATTGGTAGTCACGAATTCTACTCAAAAGCTCACGTTTTAGAGAAAACTGAGTTTGAAGTTTAAAGCTTGATTGGGCAATTTTACAATGCAATTTTTTCCATCAAAATAAAAAGGGAAAGGAAGGGTGTCCGCCATTACGTCTACTTTTCAATAAATTTTCATTTTTTCTAGTTTTTTTAAAGAAAACATCCCCTAATGCTGAAATCTATGTTGAATTCCAATTAGCAGTTCAAGTGTGGTTGAAAACGAGAAATGATATTTATGTCAGATCGAAAAACACGAATAGTAAGTTCTGAAGTTATAAGTTATTGTTATTTTAATACCATTGCATACCAAAATTGTATTATTTTCTTGTCCTCATTAGCTAAAAACAGTAACAAATTGAAAAACATGATTCAACAGTTCAAGATAAAAGGCAATTGCGCTTGATTAAAAATCAATTAGGCACGTACAATTAAAAATATTATCAAGAAAAATGATACGTGAAAAATTGGATAACTCAGTAAGTACTTAAAGTCGCTGACCACGACGACTTTCCCAATGAAAGTGCACATGCTGAACAAATCGTAACGAAGGGGCTCATTTGAGAGCCCCTCCAATTGTTTCGAGACTCCCTCCGCATAGAACGAAACCCTTGAGCACTCAAACTCATTCTCAATACAAAATACACCCCCCCCCCCCCACCCCAACCAACAGTCTGAAGAAAAACCCAAAGAGACGGAAAAAATACCCGCAGATTAAGTACGGAAACAGTGTAATATAATTATATTCTTTGGAAAAATTCTCGTCAACTCGGATAGAAGTTTACATAAAAATGTTTGCTTTTAATTTTCCGCGGTTAAATATATTTACTTTGTTAAAATACGGAAACCTTAAATTAATTTACGCCTTTTGCAAACTCCGGTTGTAATTTAAAACTTACTATGTAACAAATTACACGAGAAAGAGAGAAGTACTACGAATGGGTGCACGGCATCTGTACGAAGAAACGAGAAAGACAGAATTTCCTCCTCGGGCTGAGCGAAAAAAGAAATGCCCCGATTTGCGCCCTTCTGCCCGCACCCCACATCGCTTTGTTCGCGATACTCGAGAATACGAAAATTTTAATTTGAAAATTCACGTTTTTGTAATTTTTTCGTATTTTCTAAATTACCGCTGTGGAAATGTAGATGCAAGCGAAGAAATAATCGTTGCTAGGCGGGAAGCTCCTCGAGTTACGTAATTATTCGCAGAACACCTGCTTGGATGCTGAAGCGAATGCGTCGTTGGCAATAAGATTTGTGTACAGATTGTGTAACTTGGAAATTTTCAAAAAACAAAAAGCTCAATAAGATGGGTACAGCGATGTAGGTGCTGATGATGGGCTTGTTTCTCATGAAATTAGTTCCTCGAGGAATTCGAATTCCCCAATTTGATTAATTATGAACAGGAAGTAATAATGTGTACAATGGAATAAAAAAGTTGACTTTTGACCCAGATAAATTTCCAAAATCGGGTACCTAATAACAAATTTATTCAGGATTGCGGCAAGGCTTCAAACGTGTTTACTGACCCAAAGACACCACGATCACGACCAGGACCAAAGAATAAGAGGTCCATCAATGATACTTGTAAAATCAACATTTTTAAAAAACCTTCGGCATACTACTGTTACCAATCAAGCCCATGGTTTCCGCCACTGAAGTACAACCACACAAAAGAAGAAACCTCAACAAGAAATGCAGCGGAAGAGCCAAATTCAAAAGAACCGAAGAAACCGAATAAAGATGAGCAAAGTAAAGAAAGTAGGAAACAGTGCAGAACGGCAAGAAAAGTTCGAAATGTTTACTTTCAAATTATAAGCTAAGTACTCTCATTTTTCTTCTTTTTTAATCGATTCACATTTTTAATTTCTTATAGGCATTGAGCAAAGCTGGGAAGCGAATTAATGCGGTTGTTAGTGCATTGCTCGAAGGCGCGGAAGCTTTAGGAATTATGGACTTCGAGTTCATAAAAGCATATAGACTTTACATGGGCTGCAAACGACTTTCGATGGAGGACATTTTATCCTCCTTTAGTTTCTTCAAAGAGGTCTGATGGCCCGAGATTCTAAAAAGCTTACGATTTAGATACTCGTGCCATAAAGGCGGACAATTTCATTGTAATTTGGATGAGACTGTAAGATTTTACTTCAAACAAGTAGGCAGTACAGTAGTTGGTGCCGTTGAAATATTACCGAAATTGGAACCGGATGATGGACCACCTATGAGTAAATGGGGATACCTCAATTACTTCTTTACCCAAATAATTTCTCGCAGGAAGTACTCCAACTCGGCATTTTGTTATGGGAAAAGCCTCGAGTTACTCTCCAAATACTACTTTAATTACGCCGAATCGCGAGTATAATTTGTAATTGTTCTAAATAAGATTTTGAAATAGTTTTTTGAAGTATAATTTCAGTACAATCCAAGAAAATAGTCAAAGTATATTGTGAGCAATATTTGTGAACCTTTTAAACATATTATTGTCCAAAAAGACGAGCAAGCGTGCGTTTTCGAATCAATAAAGATATCATTCGTACCTATCGAAAAATGCACCTAAAAGGATATTTTTAATTATTCGATTAGAACCGACTTCTCTATCTCTTCCGTTGAGCTTAATTATCTTTTGTTTTCGCTTTTTTCAGAACGTTCGATTAAGTAGAATTATCATGGAACAGTCGTCTTCGTCCTCCAGTATATGTCCGAATTGTCAAAAAACGATAATGTCGAACGACGATCTGGCGTGTTTTCCTCCGTCATTCCGATATTACAGCCCTGTGGGATACACTAGAAAAGGCTGCTGAAAGGATCAAAATGCTGATCGAAACAGGAATTAAAATTTCCAAGGGGGTAATAGAAGGCGATTGGGATAGCGTGAAAGAAATACTGATCCAAGCCTTCCTTAGTAAATTATACCTATGTAATTTACATTCATATTTTAATGGAACTGATAACGTAACGTTCTGTTTATATAGTTTTAAGGAAGTAACCGTAAGGAAAAGTGAATAATTTATTTGTTTTTATTATAATAGAATTTTCATTTCTTCTTTCAAGTTTGTCAACTTAAATTTTAGAGTTTTATTTTATTTTATATTTAGATAAGTTTAATTTTATATTTTCAATTATTTTAATATTTTTAAAAAAAAAATTTTATAGGATTTTTTATATAAAATGTGGTGTGTTACCTGGTAAAGGGGGTAAACCAAAAAGGGAGAATTAAACAACTCGAATTTCTCAATGAGTGTTTAATTCTGCTCAGCCGGCTAGGAGAGCTTTTAGACGTGGGAAAAACACACAAAAAGGCGTTGACCACATAAGGAAAACTCAGGAACGCGAAAAACGAACCATTCGAAAAAAGGGGAAAAACAAAAATAAATTTTCACAAATATGAGAAGAGATGAAAAGGGGCATCGAAAAATGAATATCCTTTTCATTCTCCACATACGTACGAAGACAGCACGAAGCTGCCTTACCTATTTCTAAATACCTATCTACGTTTCTCATGGGTAAAAATATCCCAAAATGAGAAAGGCCTAACGCCACGAGATAGGTACCTAGTTATAGGCAGGCCGTCACCATAAAGGCGCACTTCGGCATAAAAAGTAGCCTAGCTAGGCTAACCTATCTAGACCACCGAAAAGGAAAAATCCCTACAAAAAGTGCCCTACGCAAATACGATCTTGGGGCGAAGCTGAATGCCAGAAATACACCCTACACTTCAACCCATCATACGAATTTCTCTATAACGTCCTATTTTTTACCTTGAAAATTACTCTGCCATCTCTGTATCTGGAACTGACGTGTCACACTGCCGGTACCTCATGTTTCGCAATTTCTCGAAAAACAACACAATAAAAAGATGACCGAATTCCAAAGGAATTATAACTTTCTCTATTTATACATTGTATAAATCGCACAAATAAAAATGTCTCAAAAAATCTTCACATAAAAACTCGCCAAAACGTGGCCATGATTTTCATACAAAATCATACATGAATACACTTCAAAAACGAACATACATACATGGGAAAAATAAAAACGATGTACACCTAACGGTGTTACAAAACGACAGAACGAGTTCACAACTTCTCTCTCGGTACTCGCTCATTATCCTTATCAGCACGGAGGGGAAATCAAAACCAGCCGAGGAGAAATTTCAACTTTTCGCACATACCTACCCAGATTCTATCACACTACACAAATTCCCCCCGAAGGAAAAAATTCTGTAGCATGCAGAATTTCTGGGAGATAAGTGAGAAAAGCTGAAATTCCTTGCTAAAACAAAAACAATCCAAAATTGAGCGAGTATACATTAAAACAAACAAAAAAGAAAATCAGAAATCAAAATCAAAAATCAATATACTTGGTCGATAATCGAACAACAAAAATCAAAATAAAACGATTATCGATAAAACAAAAATAAACGAGAATAAAATAACGAGATTTTTCAAACGAACGAGATGCACGACTTCACGTACGAGATCAAATCGAAATAAAAATACAAAAATTAAAAATAAACACGTCAAAATATCGAGTAAAACATAAAAACGAAGTCAATATCGGGAAAACGAAACAGGTATCTAGCGAGGATACGAGATCGAATTATTATAAAGGCAATTAAACGAGAAAACGAATAGGATATTTATAGGACATGAGATTATCGAAAATATCAAAACGAAAAATTAATAATACGAAAACAAACGAAAACTATCGATAGATACTCTAAAAACACAGTCGACTTCGACTAGAACCAAAATACTAAATAATAAACGAGTACGAAATACGAAAAAACGAAAAAGAAAAAGAAACGTACTCAACGTACGAAAAACGATACCTAAATTACAAATTCGAAAAACGGTAATACGATCAATCACTACGATTTGCTGCCGCGTTGTAGAATCTACGATTTCCGTACCCATCAGGGTTCGATACGACGGCGTCGGAGATCTGCTGTAGGAGTAAGGGGGAAACCCACTCGATGGTTGGAACCTTCAATTTAAACGATGTTGGATTAGCTTTATCCAGATTGACGTGAAGAATTAAATTTTTGTGGTTGATGTGATCGATATATTGATTCGCGAAATCTTGACCTAGCACCACGCTTGCGATATCTTTACTAGTATCGTCTACATTAAATCGAATTTTAAACGAAGGTGAACACGTCTCAAACTGGTTATTTTCGAACGTAAACGGCAAAACGACTGACTTTCTCGATCGGCGAAATATTTGCTGACGCCAAGGGGACGTGATTATCTTCGTAATACGCAAGTTACCTTCGGTGTGAGGGGTCTCGACGTCTTCATCTTTTAATAGGTTTCGGGTAATCGAACTTTCCGGCATCCGACCGTCATAGATCATCATGGTTCTGGATCCATTTACTCTTGACCAGAAAGTCATGAGATGAGGATGCGTATATTCATTCGTCCTCGAGAAAGGCCAGGACTTTATGAGCCGTTGCTCTTCACGTCTTACTCCGTTCCATCCTGATCTGTTCTCTGGTCGCTCGATATCGTGGTAATAATTACGGAAATGTTTGTTCATTACACGTACCGCTGCCTCGCAAAGTGGCATTTCGTATGATTTTTTCTCATAATTCGGTACGACTTCTCCGACAACTCGACCATGCCTCATCATCTCATGTACATAGGCTGTACGAAATCGAGCATACGGCCCATGAGTGAAAACTTTTCTATCGTACGACTCGGTTTCGACTTGATCCATGATGCCGTACGATTCGTCGTTCGATTCACGCGGGGGGGTAGAAATTTCACCGTCGTATTCAGGCTCGTACTCGATCCAACTATCTGTCGGGGGCTTACCGCGAGCACCTTGCTGATTATCCAGAGCCCAGGAATCAGGGACGGGAATATAATCGAGCTCGCTTTCATTCCCGGCTCCCTTCATCACTGTCTCGTTACTGCGGCTACTCGTCCTCGAATACGTAGACATCTGGTCGACGCTGGATGGCGACTTTCTTCTCGGATCTCTCGATTCGGTTTTCGCAACGGCTTTAGCAACGGGCGACTTTTCTTTTTCAACGACGATTATCTTCCGACGTGTCTCGACTTCTTCATCCGTCTGCGAGCTGACTTCGCTCGTTTCCGGTAAAGTGTCAACGAATAGGTGGTACGAGAGGTTTTCACGTGGATTGAGACTTAGTGCTCTGGCCATCATATCGTTCTCATATTCCACCTTTAAAACATAATATAGCTGTTGAAACGAAATCGAGTCGGTGCGACGATTCGCGATCAGCTGTTTTGCTTCGTAGTAGATCGGACAGGTAGACGATTCGGTTTCGACGATGTTTTCGGCAACGATATCGGCTTCAAATTCGACTCTAAATTGGAAAAATCTTGGATCTGGCCCAGTAGCAGCGACTATATCCTCGGTACCAGGGCGCAGACGATGTATATGGTTTTCTTCGCAGCGAAAAAATATCTGATGAACGTTACAAGTACAATTAGAAACATTATGATACATACAAATACGATTATTACTATTAAAACGATTAAAACGAACGCTATCGGCAGTCGGTATGAGTATTAAATTACCTATATCGTGCATCTCAATATTATTAACAAAAATAGAACCTTCTTTTTCTGTTCTATTCGAGTCATCGACCAAATTCGACTCACCAATTTCGCACTCGTTCTCATTTTTGTCACTACTAGCTACTGGTCGGCTCTCAGCGTTCTCCGCTAGGTTCTCATTCAAAATTACGTTATCTTTCTCGATTCTAGGATTCATATACTTTTTCGGATCCTTTAAACGAATATCCGCAGAAGGCGGTGTAATAATTTTAGGAATCGATTTTTTCGTCTTAAGGACGCGTATTTGTCTGATATTCGCTGAAATCTCTTCTCCATTCTGTTCATGTTTAAGTAGGTAAACATTCGGATGTTTCTCGCGGATGACAATGTACGGTCCCTTCCATTGGTTACTAAGTTTCGCAGAAACTTTCTCGAGTTTATTAGATTTAATATGGCTACGAACCAAAACACGGTCTCCATTATTTAAAACGACACATTTATTCGATTTAATAATACCCAGTTCGCGCTTTTTTAAATTACGATCGAAGTTTTCACGCGCGATACTTTCGATTTTATTATCGATAACACAATTCGAAACGATTTCAGCCAAACGATCCGGTACTGGCTTTCGATATACCAATTCATATGGGATACACCCAGTCGTTAAAGATTCAGTATAATTAAGCTTGGCTTCAATATCTTTCACCAACAAAGGCCATTTCGCCTGACGATCATGATATAACTTACGAATCGATGAACCTATTGTTGCCATTATCCGTTCCGATGCGTTGCTGCTTGGCGTGTAGTAGCTAGTTTTCCTACTAACTACTCCACGCTCTGACCAATACTTGGTCCATCGACCGGTCTTGAACGCTGGACCATTATCGGAGATGATCTTCTTGGGAAGACCAAATTCGCTAATCCACTGCTCAAGACGCTCGATGCACCTAGTTGATGTCGCAGCACGTACCGAATGTAAACGAACGAATTTCGTGAATAAATCCTCGATCACAAAAATATACTGACAACCTCCTCTGCCTATCGGTAATGGACCGAAATGATCGATACAAACGACTTCATTAAATCCTACTGACTTAACTCCTTGAGGAGGCCCAATGGTCTCTGTGCTCGTACGCCGAGCTAGCTGGCACAACATACAATTCGAAACAAAATTGTATATAAAAACGGTTATTTCTGGCCAATCGAAGTGGCGACGGATAATAGTAATCAGTTTCGTAATCCCCACATGTCCGTACTCATAATGATAGTACTCGGCGATTTTTTGTTGTAGGACGTCAGGTACGTATATACGCATCTTTCCATCATTTCCTCGCAACAAAAACCGATTACCTATCTTATCGAATTGAACTCGAGGATCACGTCTCTTAAAAAACATCATCAGACGCCCATCTTTGACTTGAAACTTTAAAATATTCTTGACATCTCCGAATAAATTCTGCGGAGGTTTATAATCGAAGAGAAAAATCGACAAATTTTTTTCCCTATTCGTTAATACGTATGAATAACATCGACTTAAGAAATCTGCGATCTTGTTATCCGCACCTTTAATATGATGAATGCTCACATCGAAGTTATCGAGGTAAAGGAGCCATCTCATATGACGCTGACTGAGCTTTTCATTTCTCTTTAGATAGGTTATGGCCTCGTTATCGGTATAAACGTGTACCCTATAACCACATAACATATAGAAATTCTTTGATAATGTGTTGATTATTGCCAACAATTCTAACTCCATTATCGGGTAATTTCTCTCGTGACTTTTTAACGTACGCGAAGTATAAGCGATCGGACGCATAAATTTCTCACCGTTTTCTAACTCGTGTTCTTGCATCACAACACCCGCAATCGCAGTCTCACTCGCATCAGTATAAACATAAAACGGTTTTTCCCAGTCGGGATAAACTAACATAGTAGCTTCAGAAATCGACTTTTTTAACAACTCAAAATTCGTTTGAGCTTCGGCTGTCCATACGAAGTCTTTCTTCTTACCCGAAGTTAAATCGTATAACGGTTGACAAAGTTGAGCAATCTTCGGGATATACTCACGATAATATTGGAAGAAACCTAAAAAACGTTGACATGTCTCTATATCATGCGGAGGCTGAAATTCTAAGATCGTTTGAATTTTCTCTTTATCGATAGAGGTGCCTTCAGCCGACAGAATCATACCAAGGTATTTGATTTCGGTCTGGCACCACTTCGACTTAGCTATGTTCAAAGTCATCCCCGCCTTTTTTATTCTTTCTAAAACGATTCGAATATGAAGCATGTGTTCTTCCAAAGTGCGTGAAAAAATTAAAATATCGTCCACGTACGCAATCGCAAATGGTAAATCTCTTAAAATTATCTGTAACGCACGAATAAAAGCTGGCATACTGTCGACAGTGCCATACGGTAACCTATTAAAAACATAACTCTTTCCACGATATACAAACGAGCAAAAACGACGACTTATACGTTTTAATTTAATCTGTAGAAAACCATTAAAAAAATCGAGGCATGAAAAATATTTCATTCCTTTGAAAGCTTTCATCAGATTATTTATATTCGGCACTTCGCAATTGTGCATACGTAAATATTTATTTAATTCTCGGAAGTCACCACACGGTCTTACTTTACCGTTTGCTTTCTCTACGCAAACGAGAGGTGACTTGTAGGTGGACGGACACTCGTCAACAATCCCATCAGTGACCCACTTTTTTATCTCGTTATCAGTCGCTTCCTCGAATTTATGAGGGATTGGTCGTGTTTTGCACCAAATCTCCTCCGGTAAGCTTTCTTTAAACTCGAACTCATGTTCGTAGGCGTTGCAGCATCCTATCTTATTCTCGAATACTTCTGGAAATTCCATGAGAATCACTCTTAATTTCTCTCGCTCCTCTTTGGCCAATTTGGTCTCGTCGAGGGCCATTTGAGTGCGGAGACTAAACTCTACGTCTGGATCTTTCGGTATCGTTGGATTTAAATGATCAGCGCAAAAGAAAGTGTTGATACGCATCGTTGCATTCACACCTTTCTGGTACATTCTCGTTCTCGATGGCTTTATTTCATCTAGCGGCTTAGTAGTATCGTCAACAGCGTTTTCCGATTCTACTTGCATACGATTGATTTCGATGCGCGGCAGGTTATGAAATATTCTAATACAGGAGACATTCCGTTGCTCTACTCGATTAAACGGTACCGATATTAACTCGTGTGATTTCGAATCAATATATTCCAATGCTTTAGTCTCGAAATTGATTTTAGCTAATAAATCGTTGATAGCTGTACGACCGAATAATAATGCAGAATTTAACCCTTTTGTCACGAATGCATACGTAGCGTATTTTATTATCCTATTTGCATTCGGAAACGTGAAATCTAAAAATGCCACTTTGGTAATTTGCGGCGTTGTTTTTCCTACAGCTTGCGTAAATTCGCTAGACAAACCTCTCGCTGTAAATTCCTTTTGAGCGAGACCAGGAAAATTTTTCTTTATAGATTCGTAAATACTTTCGTTAATTAATACGTGTGAGCAGCCGCTATCGACTAATGCGCTCACTTTCGTACCGACAATATCCAACGAAACATACGGGTATACGTCGGATTCGTTGTTATCTACTTTACCAAGAAAAACCTTGCTCTCATCCTCGCATTCTTTCCTTATCATAGCATTCAAACTAAACGCGATAACACTCTGATCAAACGTATCCTCGTCAGAACCTAGCATACGATCTATCGTGTTCTCTTCACGCGAAACAACATTTACCTCAATATTCTTGAAACTCGTGTCGTTCAAACTGGTCAGAACCGAATCGATAGCACGTGCAATGTTAATACATGTAGACCTAGCCCACTTGTTCGAAATTTCACCTCTAGGACTTACACACTCGAATCTATCTCGCAAAACTTCATAAATCGCTTCGTCATTCTGAACATATTCATATTTATTCGTCGTCTTGTAATGCTTTTTCAAAGCAACAAAATTAGAGAACGAGTTAACGTATCGGATTACGTCCGAATGGTACGCGGCGCGGTAAATCACTTGATTGAGTTCATTCAGTGATTTCCAATACGAAATATCTAAACTTTTCTTAATATCCGGTGGATTCTGTAAGAATAAAACCCGCTTTAAACCCTTCGATACTAATAATTTTGCCAACGATTTTAACGATACATCGAATTCAGTACTGTCAAAATTTTTATCATTTAAATCGACATTGCCTATAAGCACGATAGCATTCGTCAACGTATTGTCTATCTTACTAGCTTTAACTAAATCGATTAATTTATTAATAGTGTAATTTCCAATAAGTTGGTAACTTACATTCGAATTCTCCATCTCGGAACGATTAAGGAACGAAACAAAATTAATAAGCTCAGATAAACCGATAAAAATATTAGTTTTAAAAACGAGGAACACGTTTGAACTACACACAGGACTTTTAGCAACGACTGTCGGTATTACAACAGGATCTGGTTTGGCCGCTTTCGATTTCGTTGGCTCAGTCGCAGGAACCAGTTGCGGCTGAGCTATCGGCGTTTAAATCCTTCGATTCAGTGTTACCTTTTTTGCAGGATTTTTCTTCTCCTTCGGCTTTTTGTCAACTTTATTAGCCGTGATTTCTACCTCGTCTATCTCTTCTATAGGCGAGTGATCGGAATCGATTTCTTTAATGGGAAAATGTTCCCCCTGTCTTTACACATTGAATATCGCCCCGGGGGATCGTTGGAAAAATTTTAAAATTCACTTTTTCCAACGAAAGGGGATTTTATAAATTTCCCTTTGACGGGACGTTTGAAATTTAACCACTACTTTTTCTGCCCTTTCCCTTTTTCGGACAATTCTTTGACTTATTTTTCAAGGCATCCTTTTCCTTCTTAAATTCGATGTATTCAGGATCCTGTTTGTATAAATCAGCGCTGGAAACGACCATTTTCGATCTGGTCGTAGTATGATCTTCTTCAAACGTTTCTAATTCGCGGATGATCCTAGTATACGAAAGAGATTTGGGAAACGAACATAAATAATTATAATACCTAGCAGGTACCTTAGGTTTAATTACCGATAAAAACCACGATGTAGACGCAGTCTGATTAAATTTAAGACGATTTGCCCAGAAACGAATATACTCAACTGGAGTCATCCCATCCCTAATCGAATCATCTTCAAATAAATTTGTCTCGGTATGTTGTTCTTTTTCGCTATGAAACGTATCAACAAAACGATCAATTATCGAATCAACTTTCTCTTTAGATTTTATACCATTACGAAAACCCATAGTATCGGTGCACTTAATTGATGAAAGAAAAAATTTCCTCAACTCTGCTTTATCTTCGGTATAATACGCAACTTGTTCGTTGAACTCTTGAACGAATTGAGGTGCGTTACGAACATCGGTTAAACCCTTCCAATTTCTTATTTGTATTTTACCTAGCGATTCATTAAGCCATCTCGGGGCTTTTTTCTTATGACCCGCTTTTACTTTAGCTCGTAAACGATGAGCTTCGCATTTATTATTACGACTAATCTTTACCTTTTTATGACAATCATCACTCGAACTACTCTCTTCACTCGAACTATCACTCGGACTCGTACTAGGACTCGACGGTTCAGACGAAGACGAATACTTTTTACCTTTCTTCTTCTTTCTCTTCTTACCCTTCTTTCTGTCCCTCTTACGTTTCTTACCTTCTTCTTCGGAGTCATCACCCTTACCACTGGTGATTTTTTTACGTAGCTGTTTATTTTCCAGCTCCAACGCTTTGAGACGAAAAATAATCGAACTCGACTTCGATTTTTTCTTCTTTTTCTTTGACTTTGGCTCGTCGCTGGAACTTGACGATGATTCATCACTCGACGACGACGATGAGTCTGGTTCAGAATCAACTGACTCGGTATCGCTTACTATAACCGTAGCTGGTTTCGACGGTGGTTTACCATTCGTGTTAGGCTCAGGTGGCTTTTCTGCTTCCGCATCGTTAGCACCTTTTTTCTTACTCTTCTTGGTCTCTTTAATGACCTTGGCTTCTTCTTCCTCACTCGGAACGAAGAATTCTTCATAAAACCAGGCGGTGTTGAAATTATCAATAATTTCCTTCCGCTCCTTGACATGTTCGGGTGTAGACGTATCAGTTATCTCTAGACCTAGAGTCTGAATGATCGCAGCGACTTTCTCGTTGATTTCAGGTTCAACGGATTCTCCACCTGCTGAGGTACCGGCGACTGGTGTAGAGGGGACTACTTTTTTCGAAACGGGAAAAATGATATCCCTTAACTCCTTCGCCTTGGTAACTTCAGGCGGTTCTTCTGTCTCGAATATACGATTCAAACTATCGATACATTGATTTTTATCGACGTGACCATTTCTCAGATTCTCGAATAGGAAACTGACTTTGAGCTGTTGCAGCGTTTGTAGCTCTTTTACTTTAGGAAGAATTTCCTTGAGCCCGTTTACCGCCTTACGTACGCTCTTAGTCCAAACACGACGAGTAGAATCTGGTTTATTACGCTTTTTTGACTTCATTTTCTCCTTTTCGTATCTATCGGAGTAACGCCTATGTAATTTTTCACGCCTCTCAGTGGCTTCTGCGTTTACGAACGATTTCTTGACTTTCCTCTTAGCAACGAGGTCGTTCAGTTCCTCCTCTACACTCTTCTTGGACTTTTTCTTCTTAACCTTTCTCTTACTATGTTCGTCCTCGGACATAGCAGTAGGTTTTCGGGGTGAGAACTGGGCCAAAATTACAGCTTCGACAACTCGGTGCTCAGTGAGCATACGCGTGGTCTAACGAGTCTCTGACCCAATTTGAAATAAAACGCAATTTTTATTACACACGCGATCGCGACTGGTTAATTTGCACAACGCGGGTATACGAAAAAATCGCACTTTGAAAAACAAGAAAAATTGAAAAGTTTTACAAAGAAAAGAAAATGCATAAAAAATTAAAATAAATGGAAAAATGTTGAGCGCCACTTATTTTTCAGATGAAAAACAAGAAAAGTTTTAAAAGCAAAAAATAAAAGCGAAAATGTTTGTGTCCAAAATGCACGAAAAAACGATTAAAAACTTTACTTGAAAAAGAAAAAATCGCGAAAAGGCTCAAATAGGACGAATAGGAAATTCGCACCATGAGCTGAAGTTGGTGTAATAATTCTGGCTTAAAAAAAAATCTAATACAAAAAGATCAAGAAAAAAACAAAACCAAACACCTAGGCTAAGATTATTCACTTATTCTAAAATTGCCTAGAACGACCACGCCCAAAACGAAATCGAACTAGGCAAGATTAGGCAAAGCACACAATCCTACCTGTTACACAGTTTCACAACGAAACCTGTGCCGATGCATTTCAATAGATACGGTGCACAAACGTAATCTAGAGAAAGCCTGAAAAATAAAAAGAAAAGAAAAGGGAAAACCAAAATTTTCAACGTCAGAAAAGGAATAGAATGTTGCACGTTGAAAAATACAACAAGCTATTTGCCCCACGTTGGGCGCCAATTTTGACTTATGTGGTGTGTTACCTGGTAAAGGGGGTAAACCAAAAAGGGAGAATTAAACAACTCGAATTTCTCAATGAGTGTTTAATTCTGCTCAGCCGGCTAGGAGAGCTTTTAGACGTGGGAAAAACACACAAAAAGGCGTTGACCACATAAGGAAAACTCAGGAACGCGAAAAACGAACCATTCGAAAAAAGGGGAAAAACAAAAATAAATTTTCACAAATATGAGAAGAGATGAAAAGGGGCATCGAAAAATGAATATCCTTTTCATTCTCCACATACGTACGAAGACAGCACGAAGCTGCCTTACCTATTTCTAAATACCTATCTACGTTTCTCATGGGTAAAAATATCCCAAAATGAGAAAGGCCTAACGCCACGAGATAGGTACCTAGTTATAGGCAGGCCGTCACCATAAAGGCGCACTTCGGCATAAAAAGTAGCCTAGCTAGGCTAACCTATCTAGACCACCGAAAAGGAAAAATCCCTACAAAAAGTGCCCTACGCAAATACGATCTTGGGGCGAAGCTGAATGCCAGAAATACACCCTACACTTCAACCCATCATACGAATTTCTCTATAACGTCCTATTTTTTACCTTGAAAATTACTCTGCCATCTCTGTATCTGGAACTGACGTGTCACACTGCCGGTACCTCATGTTTCGCAATTTCTCGAAAAACAACACAATAAAAGATGACCGAATTCCAAAGGAATTATAACTTTCTCTATTTATACATTGTATAAATCGCACAAATAAAAATGTCTCAAAAAATCTTCACATAAAAACTCGCCAAAACGTGGCCATACTTTTCATACAAAATCATACATGAATACACTTCAAAAACGAACATACATACATGGGAAAAAAAAAACGATGTACACCTAACGGTGTTACAAACCGACAGCTCGAGTTCACAACTTCACTCTCGGTACTCGCTCATTATCCTTATCAGCACGGAGGGGAAATCAAAACCAGCCGAGGAGAAATTTCAACTTTTCGCACATACCTACCCAGATTCTATCACACTACAAAAAGAATTCTTTTATCCTGTTTGGGAAAAGATCAACGTACTACCTAGTAACTGTTCTTACTAATGTAAATCCATTTGTAAAGAAATCGCTCCGCTGGGAATTGTACGACTACAAAATCCTACATCTGCCGCGTACTTTTCTTTATAAGGATACTTTTTCGTTAGCCGATGTCATGTCGAAGTCGAAAACGATTGTAGCTAAATTACATACTGCTGCCTGTGATCGCGCATTACTAGAAATTCGAAAACGATTGTAGCTAAATTACATACTGCTGCCTGTGATCGCGCATTACTAGAAATGATAGTGCTCAGTGTTGGGGACTTTCGCACCCCGGATGCGACCGGACACCTCAGATTCATGTTCAACGGCAGCGACCGTCAAGTCTGCTCGATTACGAAATGAGGAAATGCCTCCGATCGAAGAGGTCATCAATCAACAAGAGGCCCTCCCTTCTTCACCTGAACGGGTGATGGTATGATGAGGTTTTTGGAAATGGGGGGGCCCAAAATGCGCCCCCCAAAAACCCGGGGTCGGGCGGGGGAAAACCCAACAACGGAGTGTGTGGTGTTTTTTCGGTTAAAATTTTTTTATCGCGAACCCCAAATTTTACGATTGGGTTTTTTTCCCCCCAAAAAAACACCCCCGGGGGAATTATTTCGAATTTTAGCGAGCAAAATTGAGCATTTAACCAGAAAGTTTGCTTAAAAAAAATAACGTTGTTTTAAAACGGATTACGGCAATTTTCCTCACGATTTTTGCCCGGGCGAATTTTTTTTGCAAATTTTTTTTCCCATGCTGACGAGGGGGCACCCGACGCGTGTTACATGGGGGCAGCGCTGAATCGGAAGCTCTACTATCAACAGCTGCAGCGATTGGTGACGACGACGACTATACTGCTCAACTCTGCCATCACATCGAGGCAATACTGAGTAAGAGCACGCCGTGCTCGGTGGTGACGAATACGATGAGGACTACTAGCCCCGGCGGCTATGATTCGAGTCTGGTAGACTATGTCATATGTGACGACGATGATTGGTATGAAAATGAACGTGTCAACCAAATATACGATGAATTGAAATATTTTTTTTTATTGATAAATTTAAATATTTTTTTAAATAATTTTATTATATTTTTTTATTATAAATTCAAGTATAATTTTTTACTATAAATTAAACTTTTTTTATTAATTAATTTTCTCTAAAAAATATTTTTTTTTATTAACTTAATTAAAAAATTATTTATTTTTGAGGCAGGAAGCGTCCTTAGGCAAAAAAGAGTTGCAAAGACAAGGGCGGCACTGAAAAACTCGTTTTGGTATTCTGTCATCCCGGAACGACAAAAGATCAGTGTGACTTACACATAAAGTTTAAAGAATAATACGTGTGGACTAAAAAAGATAAACTGTCAAAAGATGTGGCCTAGAGTTGCCATTTTCGTGAAGTAAGCACCTCAATACATAATTAAAAGATAACAATTACGTAAGACTAATGAAATAATATTTCAGAATCTTACGGACCACGATATTAAAAGACTGCACTCAAACGAAGTCTATCGAAACGAAAGAGATGGTACAGATCAAGAAAACCACAACCAAGTTCGTTCTCGGCATCGAGTTAAATAAGGTAAAATTTTTCCCAAAAGAAGAAAATTAAAAAAAAATTTCCCTATTTTCTGAACTAGCTGCGTGTCATACCGACAAAGTACGAATTGAGACAACAGTCTGCGCCCATGCTACTCACGTTTGCTAAAATATTAGCATGAGAAACCCCGATGGGGTTCCCCCCATTGAGCAGGTTTTGATCGAGCAAGAGGCCCTCCCATCCTCGCCTGAACACGTGACGGTGGAGGATGAGGAGGACCCGATAGAGTCACCAGCGACTTCAGCCACGACGGCGGCAGCGACAGCGACGGAACCAGCAGACTACGGCGTCAGCTGACCGCGGAATTCCGCAGATTGAGTGCCAGGAGTTGAGGGTATGCATCCCGCGCTGCCAGGTGCAGAACCTCTCGTCCCCCTTACCAACCGAGATGATACAGCGGCGATTCCGTGAACTGGGTTCTTGCGTCCGGTGCGATATCATTTGGGGCCACCCAATAGGCTCCAAATGTTGGAATTCGCGGAGCAAGTATGCCATGCCGTGCCCACCGGGACAGGATCCCCTAGCTTCGCCTCTGAGTATGAATTTAATTAGGTAACCAACTTTTATGAAGTTTTATGAATTTATTGCATTTTTGACATCGTTAATAATATTTTAACTAGAGTTCTCCGTGTTTTGTGTTCATACTTCGATTATGAGTATTTAGAGTGTATTTTTTAACAGATACTGATAATCAAGGTATTTTAGCACCAACTCCGGCACCCTCCCCGGCGCCTACCCCGTTAGATACGGACGACGATTATACGTTCGACGACGCTGTGCGGGAATCTGTTGAAGGCCAACGCGAATTAATCAATCGCGGTCGCAGAATAATTAATAAAATCGACGCTGCGTTAAAACACCAACCCTCGGAACCGAAATTGGGTAAATATAAACATTTTTAGACGTAAAATTCGAATTGGCTCGATCTAAACGATTTGTTTAATTACAGAGTTGTCGATCGACCAGTCAATCGAAGCCACCGAAAGACATTTACTCGAATTGTATTCGCTGAAACACGGAACTACGAGACTGCAACGCTCAGCTTGGGAACCAGCGCTCCTCGATTTGAGAATTCAGGCCACCTCCCACGAACTGCGCGCCCTCCTCAATGAAGGCCGAAAAATTTGGGGCGAAACAAACCCATTCGAAGGTGTTCAACGCACGACCATCACCGCCACCCCGCAAAACAAAGCGAAGTACGCCAAGTGCTTAGAAAATTAAATTCAATCACCCAGTTTTTCCCAAAGGAAGACGAGGCGGTACCGCGCGGCCCAACTAGCGATCCAGCTGATTTGCCGGAGCCCGTTTACGTATTATCGGCCGAAGACGAAGAACCGTAAGTGTGACTCTTCGTTACCTAAAATTAATTTGAATAAGTAATGATGAGTGTACGCTTACAGGCCCTATCAGGCGAGCGATTTTCGAAAAGGGTTCATGGTGAAAGGAACTTTTCCGCTCGCCGAACTTACCAGCCCTCTTAACCGGATCAGGAAAGCGTCATTTAATTCCTCCGGAGCCTACTCCATCACCTACGAGGCTGCGACGAAGTCGATTAGAACCCGCATCAACGAATTTATCAGACGCGAGCGTC
Organism: Pseudococcus viburni; assembly: GCA_033439095.1. Classification (NCBI taxonomy): domain Eukaryota; kingdom Metazoa; phylum Arthropoda; class Insecta; order Hemiptera; family Pseudococcidae; genus Pseudococcus; species Pseudococcus viburni. The sequence goes on from JAVBJF010000132.1 coordinate 876,703, forward strand.
AGAAAGAGACCGTCCAAAAATATCGAGTCCAACACCGTCATTCGACTCAGCGTAGAAATCCCACGCATACGCCTCTCGTCACTATCACATCGAGCTCTGACTCCGAATAAAAGTGAGTGGTAATTTCTTAGTTGATTTAGCGATTAATTGAGTAATTAATTAGGAATTTACCACTTTTAGAACACGTTACCAAAAGTCACCGTTTCCATCCCGTCATCACGAATAAATTTACCTAAAATTTAAAAGACCCACACTGACGACCTTATGCTCCATGCGGACCACCCCTATTCAAAAAGTATGAAGGGGCACAACCCCCTCGGGTGGATCCCTACCTCCTGGGAATGAGTTCACACTTTTTCCCTAGGAAATGGCACATTAACCTCCTAGATCAAAGGTGTAAAGGGGCATATGTGATGGTAGGGATTGTCCCGCTTTTCCCATGAGTAACACTGACATGACGTCAGTGTGGCAACACTGGGGAAAGCTAAGCCGGAGCTCTCGTCATTCCTACGGAATGATGAAGTCGTCAGTGGCTTTCCAGATTGTTTACCTTGAAGGAAGTCACTTTCGATACGTTCGTGCAAGCTCTAATGTAAGTTAGCTCGAGTGGCCCTTGTGGCATAGTAACTTATGTGAAGGCCTCGTGCCTCGTATTTCACCTTCGCGGACAAGGAAAGTGTAGGCACGTGTCGAACTAAAAACAGAGTCTCGTCTGAGTTCCTCTAGTTTTCCGGGTGAGGAACCTTTGCCAGATTACCCTCTGTCATTAGAACAAATTAATATTCCTATTACTTCACACTTAAGCATGCATGTTCGGTAAGATGACTTATTCCTTACATCGGCGTCGTTGGTCGTTTTTTTTTTATTCATATTTTAGCTTATTTGTTAGTTAACGATGCGACGAAACGAATCTGGAAAGAAGGGAATTTTTGCGCTGATGTTGCCCGGTTCATTTATTTACAGGGTGCCCGATAAGTAGTCTGCCATACTTCATTTTTGGATAATCGGGTATCACTTTTTTCGATTTTTTCTGAATAATTTGAAAAAGAAGCAATTTTGGATCTTTTTCAAGTTAATTTAGAAAAAATCTAAAAAAAAGTGATAACAGTGCACCAAACCGTTCGGCAGAGAGTATGCAACCCGCACATGTGCAAATGCCCTATTCAGTCGTAATCCAGTCAATAGAGCATTTTTCGAAGGTAAACTCAAACATCGAAGCCAACAGTGATTTTTTGCTGAATATTGTCGAAAATGGTCCCCTAATCAACATACTTTGCCCCACCCCCCCGTGGATTAAAGCCCCTAAAAATCAGTTTTTGGCTTCTATTTCATTTCCTATGCATTTTTACAAAAAAAAAAAAAAAAAAAAAATACCTCACAGACATTTTACTCTACATCAAATTCCGTACAAAATGAGCTATCAACCATTTTCGTAACGTGAATAGGAGTGGAGAAGTGGCGTGCTGAAAAATGGGGGTTTTGAGGGTCGACTTGGAATTAAGCAATTAAATGATCGTAAATCAACGGAATCGCTTTTCTGCTGGTTTATGCTGAACTAGTAACAACCTATCTTCATATTCCACCATTTGATGCAGAGTAAAATACCTGTGAGGTATTTTTTCGTAAAAATGCTTAGAATATGAAATAGAAGCCAAAAACTGATTTTTGGGGGCTTCAATCCACTCTGGGGGGGGGGGGTCGAAGTATGTTGATAAGGAAACCATTTTCAACGATATTCAGAAAAAAATCACTGTTGGCTTCGATGTTTGGGATTGCCCCCAAAAAATACTTTATTGATTGGACTATCGATGCATTTTTGAAAATTGACTTGTCGTGATTTTGATGTTGATGTTTTATTTATTTAATCGGGTCAGCGCAGCGCCTTGGCGCTATGCATGTGCGTTTACTTTTAGTACTTCTGCGGAGTTTCCTTTCCGAATCCTATTTCCTTTTTTCATTGCTTTTCTTCACAATTAACGTTTCAAGCTCTCTTTCAAACTCTTATGAATTTCAGCATCGACAGCAGTCTCAAAGCTCGTTTTAAGCTCTTTTTCAAGTGATCTGATTCTTACTTCGATAGATGGTGGCAACTCAGAATCGAATAGTTGGCTGATTATGGGGAAGAAAGTAAAAAATTATACGTTTTGCTGAAGTGAAAATCATGTTTAATTCTCGAAATTAATCGATTAGACATCGAGATTACCTGTTTCAAAAAGATCTAACGGTAAAAATATTGCTTTCTGAGTATAGTCGAAAAAATTCCATAAACGACGTCGACATTCTTTTATTTGTCCGCCGAGCTCGCTAATTGAGGTGGTTGGTTAATTCGAAAGAAATTTCACTTTTAAGAACAGTTTACTTGAAAATTTAACCGCCTGCAACCCTTCTTCACGCATCTACGCGGAGCGGCGCCAGTCCAGGGGAGGGTTTCTTCCGAGAGTGAATAAGGAGGGTGAATTAAGAAGGAAAAAAATGAAAGAAAAACGAGCTGACGTTTAACGTTTATCTAATTTATTTAAAACTTTTCTATCTTCGGACGTTATTTTCATCTTCTTATATTTTCCGTTCGTTGTATTCTTTTTATTCAATTTTTTTCAAGTATGTAAATTCTTTTCTTTCGAAGAAACTGATTGCTAATTATACAAAACACAAACATCCTCGCAAAGTAATCAAAATTGTTGAAAGTTTTTATACAAACTTAATTAAAACTTTTTGGATTAGCTAGCAGGTAATTAACTGGTTTATTCAGCTAGTGTTTGAGAGAGCGAAAAACGGAAAATGTGTACCGAAGTTTTCGCACAAATAACAAAAGTTAACGACGTTTTATCGAATTTAATTCTGGGGGGTTTCTCGTGTACGGATATTTTTTTGCTGCTGGTTTCCTATCGTCCTTCGATGGCGGTTCGCCCTGTTCTTGATGTGTGGCGTTCATCTCTGAATTTTAATTACCTCTTTGCGGGTAAATTATGGAATTAGACTATACAAACAATTAATTGAATAAAAACTCGACTCTCGTGATAATTCAAGATATTGAATACGTGTATAGTTTTCTACGTGATGAGAAAGAAACATGATTAATCGGTTTTTTTTCCATAATGACACAATACTTCTTGTGATCAGTTCTCTGCTAATCATCAGGTTTCCAACTTCATTGAAAGGAAAAGATTAAGAAAATTTGGAGTGTTGACACTGAAAAAAAAAAAAAAAAGATAAAAACTCACTCTTTTCCCACATCTGAAGTCTGAAATAATAATTGAGATATTCTAAAGTGATTCGAATTCGCGATGTCTAGGTAAATAATTTTTTCCACGTATGAAAATACTGAGACCAGTCGTTGCCAAGATTCGAAATAAGACTTGTGTACAGAAGATTTAGCGAACATTATTTCGCCTGCACTTCTGGAAGAGCTAAGAAGTAATGGAGTCAATTGCGCTGGAACCGCAAGAGTAAATCGATTTCAGAATCCGCCTTTCCCCGACGAGAAGAAACTATTGAAGGAGCCGAGAGGTACTTTCCAAGAAGTTACAACAAAAAATGGTTCCTTTGGAATGTTAAAATGGTTGGACACCAAGTTAGTGACGATAGCATCCAATTTCGTATTGAAAGGTAACCCAACAATGATCAGAAGATTCGATAAAAAGACGAGGTCATACTCGCCGAAGAGGAACAAATCAGGCACCCCCTAATGCGGTGGCGATCCCGCCGATCGCGGATCCACAGCTTCTAAATCTGAGCATACATCATATACTCTAACTATTTCTTTTTTTTATAATTCTTTTCTTAATTTGTAATTTTTTGTTTATACGTATCTATCAAACAGCCTGAAGTAATCAACCTGTGCAGTCACGGCATGGGTGGAGTGGATAGATTCAATCAGCTAATTGGTTCTTACCGTATTGGGCACCGCGCCAGGAAATGGACCAAAACGATCTGTAAAATGCCGGGATGCGGCAAACAAGTAAGTCTAGAAAAACTCCGCCCCCTGACACTAAAACATGCGATCCAAACGATAACAACCACCAATGACGAGGCCAACGACATAATAGCTCTGAACCTGCAACTGGACACCAATCAAATTACAATTTCTAAACAACGCACCAAAATGACGAAACTCTTACGTAGAGAGCGGAGCTCAATCAGAGCATATAGAATTCGGAAAATCCATAATCGCAAGACTTCTGTCTGCGGAACCTAAGGTGAATAATTTAGTATCATTCATTATGTTCTTCAAATTATTGTTTGACTTGTATTGAAATTTTCCACAGGTTACTGGACATCAAAGGAGCTCGAAAACTGTCCGAAAAAAAAAATGTTGCAAGAAAAAAAATGAAAACCTCCATCAAGTTCCATCAAAAATTCGTCTCAGTATGAAAACAAGGATGAAAAAAGTGCGCCAGCCTCATAAACATTTTGTTTAATGTGTTAGGTGTCAAATTTGCGGCATTGTTTACCATAGGGAATATGCCGATTCTACGTAGGACTATATAGTCCATGGACTATATGACGTAATGAATGGACTATCTAGTCATCTAGTCCAACGATTACGTCACATAGTCCATGAAACAGGAGTCGATTTTTTTACCACGTTTAAATTCGTTTCTAAATAAGTATCTTAAGTTATTCATAGTAGGCTCCTTACAGATAGACAAGGGCTAATGGTTTTTTCGTTTCCCTGATACCTGATCTCGCCTGGACTTGTTCCTACTTGATTTGTGCATGCAAAACGTATGTACAGTTAGGTTTCCCTGGCCATCCTGAATTTAAGCAAAAAGCTTAAGATTTGGAGGTGGAAACACTGGGATGAAAAAGGAGCATATTCATTTCAGTCTAATATCTCGAATCATCTCGTATTGTATAGAGAAATCATCTTCTAATTATTGAATAGTACCTATATTGTGGAAAAAAAGTTGATTCATTTTTGTATTCGTTTTGTATTTTTTCGAGAGCATTTTTCTTATTTGTTTTGTAATTTTTGGAGAATATTTTCGAAATTTTTGGAAAGTGTATTTAATAATGGGGAGTGAAGATACTTTTTCTCGGAAATCATCATTTGTTGTGACCAATCGATAGTTCGTGTCGAATCCTTCACCAAAGCAAACCTCCTCCATCAGCCCAGTTCTACACTCAGATATTTGAAGCAAACTTAATTAGAGATATGACCTATAAATATAATATTCAATTTTACCTTAATTGGTGCTAGGAATATGAGGTGCGCATACTCGACTGTCTTTTTGAGTGGCTGAGGTGTGGACACTAGGCAGGGTCAGTGACCCAGGCGAAGATGTGACACACAGCCTAGGTGACTATGTGGCACTAGGCGGCTAGGTACTCAGAAAATTGATAAAATCAAGTTTTCTTCCTTACATTGATTATACTATATACAGGTGTTACTGTTATGTTTATTACTAAGTGATTATATTATAGAAAACTAATACTAAACTTCCTGAATCGGACATATAGACGACTACGAGGACAACTACCAGTTTATTTTTCACCATTTCCTGTAACCAGAACAACAGGAGAACAAGAATCTTTTCAAGTAATACAACAATTATTTACAATCTACAAGTGTACAGTACTGTCTACAAGATATGCTTCTTAATCCCTCTCAAGGAGAAGATTTCAGCACGAATTTTACATGTGCATACAGCATGATCGTAAAATGTCAAATTGTTTTTCTGGTAAGGGTTTGGTCAGAAAATCTGCCAACTGTTCAACTGACGATAAAGTTCAAAGGAAGCTGCAAGAACTTTTCGATGATAGCGGTAATGAAGAATCGACGATAAAATTCTCCAATCCGAAGAACCCGAATGAGATCGACGACCCTCATAAGCATGCTCGAGAACTGCTCAAAGAACTCGACAGTGACGTCGAAAGCATTATCTCTGAGCAAGCCACCGGAACTGTTAATGCCGAAACTCAAACTGTCACTCCTCGTCCAGCCCCATTGGCTCAAGAGGAGGAGGACAATTTGAGTGAAAATTCGGAAGAATATATCGACGATAAGACACAGTCGCTCAACGAAGATGAGCTTCTGCGAGAGTAAAAATCGAAGACTCCACAAAATCGAAGAATACTTCCTTTTGGAATCTACTTTTACGTTTTTCAGAACATTATTTCTATAATATTCTTACACTTTTAAATAAATCAACTCGATGTGTTTTACTCGCCCCTTTTTAGTGGAGTTCGTGCACATACTCATAGCTGAGGTACTATCATCAAAAAGAGTAATGGGATATTTTACAGTCCCGATTACCTCTTCGTGTAGCCTTGACAGAAACAAGATATCATGTGCCACCTCACAGATGGCCATATATTCAGCCTCTCCTGAACTTTCGGCAATGCTACGTTGCAAACGAGAACGCCAGCTAATAATATTGCCGCCCATGCGGATGATATAGCCAGTTGTAGATTTCCGAGTGATTTTATCACCGGCACAGTCGGCGTCCACATATGCGTCCAACTGACTACAAGAGGAGGTTTTTGTGTACAACAACCCCATATTTGGGTTACCTTTCAAATACTTCAACACATGTTCGACTAAATTCCAATGTAAATCCTGAGGATTGGATTGAAATCTGGCGAGGTAATTTGTTGCAAACGAAATGTCTGGTCTAGTGTTATTTGCCAGATATAGAATAGCCCCTATTGCCTGTTTATAGGCGTAATTTTTCTTACCACTACTTGACGTTTTTATTACATTTTTATGTGAAGCGAATGGCAACATGGGAACCCTTGTCGGTTCACATTCCGATACACCAAATAACTTCAACATCGCTTCTACGTAGTTAGACTGAGAAAAAAATTGCATCCCTAAAAATTTACGTGGAGTCCCAAGGTTCTTTGTTTCAAAACGACTCAACGACAAACGGAGTAGACTCTGTCTTACTGCGTTCCGCTTTGAACTTAATAGGGCTGGGCTAATGGACCACGTAGTCCGAACCCATTCTTTCGTTATTATTCCTATTATATTTCTCATCTTCGATTCATCAAGGTAATTAATATCACACTTTATCAATTCATGGAACACCCTGCATATTACGTAGTTTATAGAAATATCTCAACAGGAAAAAAAATGGAAGTTCTTTTTTTTTCAATTAGTAGGCATCCGTGGTGCTCAGATTCTTCACAATTACCGGAAATATAATAAAAGAAACCATGGGTAAGATTGAAAAATTTGTAAATTTGATACACGAATCTTCACCCCCTGACTCTTGAACCGAAACGAACGATGGCTTCAATAGTAAAAAATCCTGATCAAAATTATGAAATTTTCAAAGAAATAAAAAAGCTCGAGTTCCTTACCACCGGCAACCAGCTCCTCTACAGGGCATCAAAGGCGACTATGCAAGAGTAAAAATACACGTCGAATGTCGAACGAGCAACAATATATGAGCCGGAAATGACTTTCGACAACCTGAAGGAATTTGCACTTTTTACTTGAGTAAAAAAAGTTGAAAAATTGTAATGTATGTATAATTGTATTCTTGAATTTTTCGTGGGGGGGAGGGGGACTCCACTGGACGTGAATGTAAGAAATAATGTAGAAATAAGCAGACGCAAAGTATGATTTGCCATCGTCTTTGAATTGGTCGGCGTCTGGATCCATTAGGATAATAAATGCTGCTGCAGAATTAACGTGAATCATCTGTCCATATAGCATCCAGTCTAACAAACATAGAGTCGGAATCGGATACGAATCTATGAATATATTTTTCGATAAATATTCAATTAGAATAAAAAACGTTTCTTGAAGGGAAAAGTAAAAAATAAAAAAAAAAGAAGAGTAAATAATCTGGTATTATCTTCTACGCCACATAAAATTCATCAAAATGTATTCCTAACTTACGAAATGAAGACAGGAAGTACAATAATTATCCGCCCTGTTCTCGAAATATACGAAAGACGTCGACTCATTATTATCAGATTTCAAAAAGCGAAAAGGAGTCACGTATCACATTGATACTTATCACATCATCAAACTTTTCGCTGATGGATTTTGTAATGTCCCACACCACACGCCATCTGCAAAGCTCAAAACACCAGGTTTACCGTACATTTCAGGTCGAAACACACAGACAACTATTGAATAATACGCGAAAAACTATAAAAAGGGTGAATTTTTAACGCATCCTCGATAAGTACGTAGACGTACATGGGGTATGCTTTATCTGTACAGTATACCAAACGATCCATTAAAAACAGAACGAAAAAGAGCGAGCTTCTTGGTTCAAAGAGGCGAAAAGATTTTCAACGGCAAGTGAAACGTACACAGATAAAAGAGAAAAGCATCGCGAGGCGGCGTGTACTCCACGTATATAGACTATACTTATAAGGTATTATACGTATATAAGTAAAGAGAATACAGTATCATCTGGTTTTATTTTGCGCCATTTCTTATGCAGTACGTTAAAAAAGCAAATGCAGAATAAATAACAGCTATATTGTTGTTTATATGCTATTTATTCTTTTGAATTCTTTTACCTCGACGATAAAAGTTTCTTATGTAGTCTGTGTCGATGCTACGCCGTGTCTGAATATAATATCGTTGCCATCGACATTGTATGGTAAAAGACGCGAATTTTGAACAGTTCGAGAAATGTGTAGGCTTATTATTGTAAAGTCTTATCGAGAGGATGAGCTAAAATGAGGGATCACGTCGCGGGTGGGAAATAGGTATTTGAATCCTTGAATAATTCTTGGAAAGCTAAATTTTACAATATTTGTGTAAAATTATCTCCTAAACAACGAACTAAACCTGCACTCCGCAAGTATCCGGCAATCAATCCTCGCAGGATGGTGAAAATAATCCTCAAAACCATTTTTTCGCGTTTTTTCTTTCGTTTCATAAGGTTTGAAAAATTGTAAAAATTCATTAGATTTTAGAAAAATTTCAAATTCATTCTTGAATAAAATAGTGACTTTTTTGAGAAATAGTTCTAAAATTTATTAAAAAATTGTAAAAATTCATTCAAATATGTCGATTTTTGAAATTAATTCGCTGATTTCATAAATTTTTTCGTGTTTCGTCAATTCAAACATTACATTTTTGATAAAATTCGTACTAGGTATTATTCTTATGTTTTTCGTAATAAGTTATGTTTTTTTCAAAAAATGATAAAATTCGTAACATTTATCACAAGAATAATGTAAATTTGTAGGTAAAATTCGTAATGCAGGGTGTTCCATGAATCGTCTGCCAAACATATTTTTTGGATACAACCGGATACCGCTAAAAAAAAACGGTGGGATGAACATGTTGCATATTTTGAAAATTGAAGGGGCAAATGCTACTTCTATAAAAATCACATCAAAAAATGTTTACAACTGTGGGAAGGGATAGTACTTTGAAAACTGAACAAATTTTTACTTTATGACTTTTTGCCTATCTTTAAAATTGAAGGGGCTACGAAAAAAATTGTTCAAAAAAATTCTCAAACAATGAACTGATCCAGGGAATGACAGTACGTTAAAAACTGAAGAAATTTGGTTCTGTAGGCTTTTTGCGTAACATCAAAAATAAAGGGACTAAAGGTCATTAAAAATTGAGAAAATTTGAAAATTTTTTGAAGCCAATTTATTTTGAGTGATTTGTAGCCCCTTCGTTTTCGATGTTAGGCAAATATTCTACGGAACAAAATTTCTTCAGTTTAAAACGTATTATCCATTCCCTTGATCAGGTCATTTTTTGAGAATTTTTTTGAACAATTTTTTGCGCCCCTTCAATTTTAAATTTAAAGATAGGCAAAATGTCATAAAATAAGAAATTGTTCAGTTTTCAAAGTACTTTCCATTCCCACGGTTAAAAAAAATTTGACGTGATTTTTTTAGAAGCAGCATTTGCCCCTTCAATTTTCAAAATAGGCAACATGTTCATCCCAAGTTTTTTTTCAGTGGTACTCGGTTATATCGGAAAAAATATGTTTGGCAGACCATTCATGGAACACCCTGTATTTATCACAAGAATGAAGTAAATTTGTGAAATTCAGAAAAATATCACAAATTATCAATCAAATTTGTTGATTTTCGCAATTTTTCACAAAATTTACAGTAATGTACAGTTTTCATAAATTGAATTGATTTTTACAATTTTTTATTTGTGATGATCTAACGTAAGATTGAGGCGAATTTTGTGATTTCAAACAATATTACCAATTATCAATCGAACTATTATAAACTTTTGAAAAAATATTCTGAATTTCACAAATTTATTAATGAACTAGTATTCCTTAGTCGATGATTCGAGTTATTAGAGAACAGTTGGTTTAAAAGTTGCGTAGTTACATTGCAGACATCCTAAAGCCTGCTAATAATTACTAGGTATTTTCAGCGTCTATAATGCCAACACCCAACACCCGAATGTATTGCTATTACAAAATACAAATTTGTTAAGAATTGAAAAAGATCTTCTTCGTCCTTAACCATCAACGATCAGTACCAAAATCGTGAGAAAAAGGTCTATGAATAATTTGGTTGGCCGAGACGCAAAAGCAATACAAAGGATCAAAACTCGACCGCCAAACACAGAAAAAAGTACGTACATACTTTCGTTGTGATACTAGGTACATAAAGTAACAACTGAAAGTGAAAAACGATTACTTGTGAACGAAAGTAATAATGTTGCAAACTTCAAGAAAACGAGCTACCGAAATACTCTCAGTAAAATGTATAATCTTAAGTAATATATACCAAGTTCTTCTGGGTAGATATCTTTGTAGAAGGCTAATATAATATACCTTGATTTTTTTCCTCTCACAGGAAGTTTGGTAAGAAGCACGAGACCATAACACACATTAGTAAAAGATCTGCAAGGTGGACTATCGAAGAAGAATCCGCGAATTTCGAGTTTTTAGTTGCGGTACTTACTGGAATAGTATTCAACATTGTTATTTATTTTTTGCTTTTTCGAATAGTAAACTTGTTTTTGATTTTTCAATTAATTTTTTGCGATTGATTCTGGTTACTTGTGCATAAAGACAAGTGAATTTTAGAAAAGAAAAGAGTATGTAATACACGTATAAATAATTAGATAAATATGGGAAATAACTGTTGCAAACCCACTTTTTGAGTCTGTAAGGTGGTGGGAGGAGATTGAAAATTTGAAATCCTCAAAAGACACATTTAGACCATCCACTCTAAGTAGGCACATGCCAAGTTTCAGCTTCTAGGTGAATTTTAATAGGAAGGCCTGTGAGGGCGACCTCAGCTTTTTCAAGGTCAAAAAAGGTTGAACCCCAGTTTTCTCCCCTCCAACTGCTCTTTTTCTATCGATTCGTTTTAGTTTCAACATTTTTGATGATTTTGACTCTCACTGATCCCCTGCCATTATCAGCGAACTATCACCGTTGATTGTCATATTTTCTACCGTTACAAGGTCGAACATGAAATAACTGCTAATGAGTAATTCTGGGATTATTTCTTCTTCAAATTTCGCTAATTTTAAAGTGGAAATTTTTTCGTCTATCTAATTCTATATTGTTTTGATGTATTTCACCTGTCAATGATTTTCGGTATCGTATTCGGCGTTATTGTGATTTTGGTAGGTATCATTATTAGGTAACAGAAATGGGTCATTCCACGTCAGTTCGTACGCAAAGTGGTAGGGTGGGTCGGCGATTTTTTTCATTTTGTTTATGTGGGTAAACCTCGATGAGAGATGACGAATGCCGCAAACCGCAGCTCTCAAAGTCTTTTTGGAGGGCTGCCACGAGCATTTAAAGTTTTGAGGTAAAGTTGGATATGGTAAAATTGGGACGTGGATAACTCGAAAACCATGATGGGTTGAAAGTTGAAACTTTTTCCAATGTGTAGGGCCTTTGAAGAGCTTTTCGACGATTTTTTGAAAATCAGTGTTGCCACTTTTTTCAACACGAAAAATTAGCTGTAAAAGTTGAAAAATGACATTTCCCCATGATGTCAATCGCCAAAAATTCTGAAAAAAATCTGTAAAGTACAACTTTACATGCTGATTAATATATTAAAAAATTGAGTTGACGTTATTTCGTATTTTCGAGAAAAAAAAATCCAAAGATGGGAAGAAAATACAATTTTCTTTTTCAAAGGTCAAAATTGTGTAAATTGATTTTTTTTTTTTTGTTAATTTTACATCATATTCAAAGAAAAAGTCGTTAAAAGCATTTTAACTTCATTCAACACCCGTTAATATGTGTGAAAATGCAGAGTTATTAAATGTTAACTTCCAAAGTTGAAAAAAAAAAAAATTGGTATCAGGCGGTCCAGGGGTAACCAAATAAGAAATTCTGATATCAAAATGTTTATTTTTCAATTTTTGAAGTTAACATTTCATAATTCTGCATTTTCACACATATTAACGGGTGTTGAATGAAATTGAAATGCTTTTACCGACTTTTTCTTTGAATATGATGTAAAATTAAGAAAAAAAAAAATCAATTTACACAATTTTGACCTTTGAAAAATAAAATTGTATTTTCTTCCCATCTTTGGAATTTTTTTTCTCGAAAATACGAAATAACGTCAACTCAATTTTTTAATATATTAATCAGCATGTAAAGTTGTACTTTACAGATTTTTTTCAGAATTTTTGGCGATTGACATCATGGGGAAATGTCATTTTTCAACTTTTACAGCTAATTTTTCGTGTTAAAAAAAGTGGCAACACTGATTTTCAAAAAATCGTCGAAAAGCTCTTCAAAGGCCCTACACATTGGAAAAAGTTTCAACTTTCAACCCATCATGGTTTTCGAGTTATCCACGTCCCAATTTTACCATATCCAACTTTACCTCAAAACTTTAAATGCTCGTGGCAGCCCTCCAAAAAGACTTTGAGAGCTGCGGTTTGCGGCATTCGTCATTTCTCATCGAGGTTTACCCACATAAACAAAATGAAAAAAATCGCCGACCCACCCTACCACTTTGCGTACGAACTGACGTGGAATGACCCAAATAATAACCTGTAGGGGTAGATCTTGCTTTGGAACATATTATAGTTTTTGGAGTAGGTACTTACATAGTATTATTTTTTCCATATCGGGCATTTCGTAACACATACGAATTTCAATTTTAGAACGTTAGCTAATCGATTCGTGATGTAGATTGTACATTATAGATATGATCGTCGACTACCGCATTCCGATAGTGTCGTTATATCTTATTAGATACAAGTTTTCTATCTCCAACTTCATTAGTAACTGCTAATAGATCAAGTACCTAATTGATTTTTCGTTAGCAAATTTTTGGTTTTCGTGTCGTCACTCGTAAAATTTGACTCTCATACCAAGCGAAAAGATAAAATGGGATACTCAACCCGAAATACGCCTAACTACACTGAAGTTTTCTGTACAAGTGTACAAGACGATGTTTCTTTTTTTTTCATCAATTTATTGCTCTTTTGAAAACTGATCGATGCTGAAAAATTTGTTCGATGCTACACTATTTTTCTACAGGGAAAATATTCTCAAAATCAAATCAAATTAGGTCCAAAATTCTGCTCGAAAATTTCTCTGAAACTTGTGATAAAATTATTGTGATTGGAGTTCATTAAAAAGTAAATTCTTTGCTGTAAATTATGATTTGCCCCTTTAAAAAATTTTTAATTACCTAGTCAAACACACAAGTTATAGGTAAGCAATTTTCAAAATTTATACGTTTGGCTCGCAGGTCTGGATGGATGCTACGTTTGGCTCATATCATATCAGACATTCTCAAAATTGCTCAAAATAGACTTTTAGGGTCACGAAACGAACTTCAGTCCCACTCCCACACCTTGACTTGACAGACTGTAATGGCTAGATCTTTCGCTTAGAAAACAGAAAACCCAGCTAAAATGTTTCTGTTGTTTTTTTTGCATCCAGACTGAAGACATGTTTACTTATTTATTGTTCATTAATCATTGTGTTTCAGAATTGGGTGGGTACCATGTTGAAAAATGTATTTGCTTTCCTGATTTATATCGCATATTTTGCTATTCAGTCACACAATAAGGCTACTGCTGATGACCCGGTTCTTCCTGATTTTGATCAAATGGAATTTGGTAAGTGTTTATTGGATACCACTGTGTTCATTCGGTTCGCTTCTGTTCGGCTTTTGAAACTCTGGCAATAAGTAACATGTCGTACCAAAGACATTTTCTAGTGGAAGGAGAATTAGATAAAATCCCAACTCAAATTCTTAAACGTCCCCGCTATATTATGTATTTTTCCCCCCAAATAGATTACGGCTCTGCTCTTAACATGGAATTAGAAAACATCGATGATGCAACGGAAAAAAACAAAAAGAAAATGATATATCGAAATGCGATGAGGAACGTATTCGTTAAAGGATTCGCCACTGGACACACCATTGGGTATGCCACAGGACATGCAAGTGCAGAAGTAAAAATGTGAGTGGAATTCAAATCACTAATTGGGGTTCCCTGCTGCACATTTGTAATAAACACCTTATTTTCTTTTTATAATGTTGCAGTTTTTGAACGACTTTGATTGTGCCTTAACTTCTTTTAAAGCTTTGTTGGAAAGAAGTTACAAAATTGGTCCATCTTTATACAAGAAAGACTTTCAGTTGAATCCAAGAAATTTGAGAATTCCTTCTGATATCCTGATTGTAATTGAAAATAATGAAGGTTGGATACTAAAATTTGATAAGGATAATGAACAAATGAAAGCCCGAACCAAATTGTCTCCAAACACGCAGAAAACTACTACAAAAAAAAACCTGGGCCTCTCCGAGTAGACATCAGGCGTTCATTCCTTACATGGTATGCCATGTTAACGAAAAAAATTCACGAACAATTTCTACCACGTTGGATCGTACGAATTCGAGATGAATTGACATATTTTTATGAAGCAAATACTGACTTTCACAATAGGATAGCCAAAGAAGACCGTAATATATACATAAGGTTTGCCGCATACATGGCGTTAAGTTTCAAAATGGTGTGTAGTGCTCACCACAAAGTGAATAATACAATACGAGGTTATGCCGAAAAACATCCGGATGCTGATTTCACCTCGGTATTACTGAAACATATCACAAAATGGCACTTGACACTTGAGCAAGTATTCTATTTTAATATAATACAGGGTGTTCCGTCTCAATAGTAAAACCCCTTGGCCAGTAATAGTGCAACACCAACTGAGTCGATGTAAGTAGGTTTGCCTACCATTGGAATTGAAGGGGCAGATTTATACACTTCGAAATTTTTTTTTTTAAATTTCGTTTGTCAACTTTGACCGTGCGCTACTCATCAACCAAGATAGGTAGGAAGTTGCGCTTTGCGGCAACGCGTAGCCCACTCTATCTAGAATTTTTCTATGCGGTTGATAATTTTGGTAGGTGAACTAGGGTGGGCGTACCGAGGCAAATATTTAAAAAAAACATGAAAAAAGTTGATGATTTTTTCTATTTTTGTGAATAACTAAAAAAGTTGTCCTCTTTTGCTACCATTATTAGCAATGTTTCTTGAAGAAAAAATTCCGATCTTTCCAATGGCGCAACCCCCACCCCTCTATCATGCTCCAATCAAAAGTCGCGAGCTTTTAATTTTGAAGAAAAACACAAAAAAGACTTACTTTTTTGATTTTTCAAAGTTCAAAAATTCATATCTTTGTAACAAATTGAGACAGGTAGATAGGGTTTGCAGCATTGAACTTACCAAGTATTATACTACCCAAAATAAAAATTGTAATTCTTCATTAAAAAAATTTTTTAATCAAAATAAATTTAAAAAAATTTGTTTAAAAATTTTTATTTAAAAAATTGAAGTATATCATTCCAACATTATGAAGCGTAACACTTGGTAAGTTCAATGCTGCAAACCCCATCTACCTGTCTCAATTTGTTACAAAGATATGAATTTTTGAAATTTGAAAAATCAAAAAAGTAAGTCTTTTTTGTGTTTTTCTTCAAAATTAAAAGCTCGCGACTTTTGATTGGAGCATGATAGAGGAGTGGGGGTTGCGCCATTGGAAAGATCGGAATTTTTTCTTCAAGAAACATTGCTAATAATGGTAGCAGAAGAGGACAACTTTTTTAGTTATTCACAAAAATAGAAAAAATCATCAACTTTTTTTCATGTTTTTTTTAAATATTTGCCTCGGTACACCCACCCTAGTTCACCTTCAAAAATTATCAACCGCATAGAAAAATTCTAGAGAGAGTGGGCTACTTGCCGTAAAGCGCAACTTCCTACCTATCTTGGTTGTTGAGTAGCGCACGGTCAAAGTTGACAAACGAAATTTTAAAAAAAAAATTTCGAAGTGTATAAATCTGCCCCTTCAATTCCAGTGGTAGGCAAACCTACTTACATCGACTCAGTTGGTGTTGCACTATTACTGGCCAAGGGGTTTTACTATTGAGACGGAACACCCTGTATATTAAAATAGAATACTTGCTCAAGTGTCAAGTGGACCACTTCGGGCATAGGCCATGTGATATCTTTTGTCATTAAACGGGCACAATTTTTCGACTTGATGTATGGGACAACCACCAGATCGTTCAACTTATTTTCAATGAAAATTTGTGATATTGGGCCAAGTTCATTTGGCATACATTTAAGAAGATGTATGCCAAATGAACTTGGCCCAATATCACAAATTTTCATTGAAAATAAGTTGAACGATCTGGTGGTTGTCCCATACATCAAGTCGAAAAATTGTGCCCGTTTAATGACAAAAGATATCACATGGCCTATGCTCGAAGTGGTCTTGGTGTTCCCTGATACCACTACAACAATAGGTGCCATCAATTCTTAACAATAAAAATCAAATTTAATTTATCGATTCATTAATTATTAACGAATCGATAAATTAAATTTTTCGGTTTGAATAATTTTATCAACTTATTTTCAAATCATTTTTTGGATCTTTGAAAAAGAGATGAGAAATTTCTAAATTTTTTGGTAATGTACCTTATAGCCGCCTGAATTATCAGTTTTAGATGATTAACTGAATTAGAAAATTAACGAGCATTTTCCTTCTTGAACTCTATTCCTAATTTTTTTTGAATTTTTGACAAAAATAATTTAATAAGCTTGAAAATATTTTGTAGCATATGGTTACATTAGGTATCTATACCGTATTATGAATGTTTTCTACATTATTAGATGAATAAATAAAAAAATGATCAACGGAGCTCCCCCCCGCCCCATATGACCTCCGCAAAGGTCCACAATTTGGGGGACTTCCGCGCACCGGACGCGACCGGACACCTCAGATTCGTGTTCAGGGCATCAAACTGGACCATTAAAGTCAAACATCGGTTGGCCACTCAGTTTTTCCTTATAACCCCATTTTTTCTGCTAATTTTACTGGACTAGTGCCCAAGTATCATCAACTTCTAGGTGAATTTTAATTGGAAGGCCTGTGAGTGCGACATCAGCTTTTCCTAGGTCAAAAAAAGTTACATTCTCAGTTTTCTTCCCTGCTAATTGCTCTACAGAACTGAAATCTGCTTGCCGTAATTGCGTTGAGGGGCCAAAACTGATAGTTGAAATATCAAGATTTTAGTAGGAGCTGAAAACTAGACAGCGATTACTTCCTTACAACCGTGGAAACCAGTCATTTTACTGCCACGAATTTAGATTGCTCAAGTATAAAATTGATGATCGAAGGACTGCCACGTCGTAGTCTCGATTTTTTTCCGTGTAGGTGAGTTGCATAAGACTAATACGATGGATGACACGTAGGTCTCCAACTACATCCGACACAAATAAAATGTCCTTGGAAAGAGAAGAATTTCCTAAAATCGATAACGATAATTTGAAAGCGACTAGGCTGCAACCGGTTAGAGTGTCGATTGGTAGGTAGAGAAAATTATTGGATTATGAGGTGATCAGTCGCGCCTACCATCTGGAACGAGGTCTACTCCATGTTGGAGCATTTAGAACCATATGGGGGGGTGTAAATGCGCTTCGCGCATCGACTACACACGCTCAAATTACGCGAATCAAGGCCAACCGACAACTTCTGGTTCCCGAACTACCATATGCCCCTTCAATCTTGGCTAAGGCACCGCAAGAAGGTAAGCATGAATCAGTGAAGAATAATCAGTATCCCATATATTCCCTGTCCCAATCGAGCTTGTCTGCTTAAGGTGGTTATCAAGCTACATCTTTTCAATGTAGAATCCAAAAAATTTTAAATTTTGAGCACTGTAAATAGAGGCGATGTTATTCTTAATCTATCCGGGGGGGGGATCCCTGTAATGGTACTTGATCAGGGTATCCATTGGGCTCCTTAACCCTGAATTTAAACACAAGGGTGAATATCGAGGACTTGTCTTGATACACAATATCTCACAGAACTGGATACTCGGTGAAGCACGACCCGCGGTAATAAAACAAACACAAAAAATAGACAATTGACTCCTGACCCAAACCGCGTCGCACAACCTAGAAGCCATAATAAAGAAATTTCTCGTATACCTTCACCAAAGAGGTGTCCGCAACGTCATTGCAGTTCCCCTGATCACCGCCACCACCAACAACAGGATGAACGTAAACACTACAGTCGCAAGTTTTCGCTGGCAGGGGGGGGGGGTCGAAAAGAAAATATTTTTAGTGTTTTGAATTACAAAATCTTATAAACTAGTATACGAACTCTGATGGACTGTCGACTCACGAAGAGGACGTCCAAATCGCCATAGGCAGGCCCAGGCTCGCGGAGCACTCTCTAATCACATCGCGAACGGGTTAACCAGGTAGGTACGCGGAAAAAAGGTTCTGATCTCTCTTACATTCCGGAGAACAATTCACACCTGATGCTGGTTGTGTAGTTGGATGGAGATGAAAAAACAATTTTTTTGAATTTTTCAATCGTCTTTGAAAATTTACGTTTACTGGAAAAGAAATGAACGCTATATTTCAGTGGGAAATGAAAATAAAACTGCGATGAAGCTATTCAATATAAATTTCAGCTTAGTTTCACCAATTTTTGTTAGGGTTGGGGGGTTTCTGGTAATGGTAGAAATGGCACACTCCGGTGGTACCACTCACGTTCGGAGGTCTTCGCCTTGGCCCAATCCTCTAACTGACATCGACCGAATACACTTAAAAAAGGACAAAATCATAATATCAATAGGTACCAGAGAAATAAACACGCCTCCTGGCGCAGAACCCCCTATCGACATGGAATAGAATCTAGAAGAGATAATAAAGAAACTAGAAAGAAGAGACATGAAACAAATAATATTCTTGTTCCCTATTGTGTATTTGCGACCACAAGGCGGTAGTGACGTGTCAAAACAGAGGTAGGAACCAAGTTGAGAAAAAACTTTGATTGATTTATATTAATAAAATTATTAAAAATTGATAAAATGAAAATAAAAATTCGAATTATATTAATAAAATATAAATTATTTCAAATTCTTAAATTATGCCTTATTCCATTTCCTCCGGCGCCGCCTGCCCGGTTGCCAGGAATGTATTCTAAAACCAGAGAAATATCGTGAAGAAGGAAAAGACCCGGTTCGACTCGCCTTCTGCACGAAGCTTGCATAAAAAGTTACGCATTCCGTCAATGCCCACATTCAGGATGTGGATTATATTTAACCCCTGGCGAGTCGCGTGCAGCTTTTGAGCTAACAGCAGTTGTCGCGTTATGGTGAAAATCTCCGGATTTTTCCGGTCCCATAATGTGTCGATCGAGGTTATATAGTATTGTTCCTTTTTTAATTACAGACCAAAACTGGAAAAGCATTGCGCGAATGTCCCAGACAACAAAAGTGGATTCAATGGTACATGGATGACAGCTATCACTGACATAAAAAAACCGCGACTGCGGGGTTCTTAAATCGTACGAACGACTACAAGAATCTGTGCGTATCATACAACTTATTACTAAATTGCAATTACCATTCATATAATTTCTTTATAAAAATCGAAATTGGTTATTTTTCGGGTGATACATCTACTTTATTAGTAAGTGAGCTTATTCATATTCACGAATCTCTTTCTTCCAATATTGCGAAAAGAAAAACCATAAAAAATAATATCTATACAAAACCTTTGAATAGTCTTATTCACAAAATTCGAATGATGCCTTAATTATAATTGAATTTTTTGGTCAACAGTTTCAACTCCAATAGAACAAAAAAAAAAGCAAAACGTTATTTCAGTAATCTTTGATTTTCTTCAAGTTATAAACTCAAAGTAGTACTTCAATATGAAAAAAGCAGGCCAATATGCCGGAGAAAACAGAAGATTACAATTGGCTGCTCATTATTCTTCGTTCCAGGTCAATTTTCCCATAGATGAAAAAAAGTAAGCTTTTAATTCACATTTTTAAAATGGATAAACACCTATCATCGTCCTAACTTACCAGAATGGGAAAGAACGACTTATCGTTCTCCACAACATCAAATTCACAGAAATGCTCCCGGTCGTGCGCATTGTTCATCTTAATGCTGAAAAATCTCGTACCACCTCCTCGAATTCCACCGAATTTCTACCGACAGGGCCGACACGGTGATGAAATTACAAAAAACCCGAATTTGGGCGAACCTAAAATAATTTAACTTCAGTCAGTTGTCATGGTCAAATGTGTAATTTTGATTCCCTCCGAAATTTAATATCCTCGTGTGTGTCCCACCCTTAGGTCAGAATTAACCAATTTTGAAATTTAAAATTGGTGCGAAATTGAATTTTATTATTTTACGTAGATATAGTTACTATTTTCCTGGGAAGACTAACAAGTTCCATGATTTCCATAATTTGTGGCCATTTAACAGATGGGTCCGGTACCAGTATTGCAATATCTTTCCTCCTTCTACATCAGGTTCTTTTTCAATTCAAACAATTGATGCCTACATCAAACTTTTGAGTCGTTTTGCAACTATTGAGGCAGAGCTTTAATTTGGTTTTTGTTTTTTTCGACTTTGACACTTTTTCTTCAAAATTGGGTATTTTTTATTTCTCAACATTCATCATCAACTCATTTTCTTGATATTTTACAGTCGGAGATTTTCATGGGAATTACTCTGATTAGTACAGTCGATGGGGGACATGGCCCGGGCAAAAATACAACTCATGTCGTGTGTGTCGTCCTCGTACCCTCTTCCTTCGGTTGATGTGAGTATACAAATTTCATATTCAGTTTGTAGCTTTTCAGTTTGAACTGATCAATTTAAATTTTCAGCTAAAAATCGGGATACCATACCCCTCCATGTGGGGGATGTACAGACGGGAGCCAGGTTGACAGCGGCAGAGCCCATCTACACAAACCTTCCTAAACGAATTTTGGTAAATTTAAAGGAGATTCAAGGCGGAGGCATGGTGTCGAAAATTCACAGCTGATCGCGAACGATTCGTTCACACGAGTCGTGGACGAATCAGCTGGGTGATTTTCGACTTCGACTCTGGAGCGCTGCTCTCAGAGTCGAATTCCCTTCATCCCTTCTTTCTCCTCCCCTCGCACTTCATCCCCTACCCAACTGGTTCCGACTTTCTCTCGTCAACCCTGGCTAGGCGTCCGATTTTCGGACCATCATTCATGTTCTCTGTGTCTTCTCGTTGGTGCGATTTGTTCTTGTTGTTGTTGTTGTTATTCGTTGCTGATTTATTTTTTGCCTGTTATTTTTTCTTGTTATTCGTTTTCTGTTGTGATTGCTCTAAAACTAACTATGAATACGCGATCGGTAGTTTTGAGGAGTGCGAGGGGTCGTGGCGCGAGTGCTGGGGGCCGAGGAGCCGGAGCCAAGGGCCGGGGGCGCGGTCAGTCGATCCAGCAGCCCACCATCGCAAACGACATCGAAAATGTGAGTGTTCAATAATTTAATAATGTTTGTTTCACTGCACACAAGTCATCGCCGCTCTCCCCTCACCCCTTTGGGATTTGGGCACGCACATAGTTTCAATGGGAAACTAATGAGCGCCTATAAATTTTGTTATAGGTCCAGTGAAGCCAGAGCCGGCCAAGAAAATCGCCTTCAAGAGAAAATAAGATGTGTTACCTATTTATATTCGTTTTTTGTTAATAAATTGCATGTTTGAAATTTTGGCCTTCTTATTTTCTAGCTAGACGTGTGCTGGATTGGCGTACGTGAAAACGCCGCCTAGGTTTAATTCGCTTCCACTGCTTTCTTCTTGCTGAATTAGGTTTCCGCCGCCCTTCCCCCCTTGTCGTAATTTCACATTCCTGTAGGTTTAGCTAAGTAGGTGATCGAAAGGGTTAAATCGCGCATCTCGTATGGGCGGTTTGATTCTTTGATCAAACTAGGATTCCTTCTACCTGGCAAAATTACGACACATGGTACTCGTAACGCCAATGGCTCATCCGAAAATTCACCTAATATTTACACGAATCTTCCGAAAAGAATATTAGGGTTTTTTTTCTTGAAATCGTAAAATTCAAGGAGGATACTCTTTGGAAACTTGACTAATGAGATGACAATTCTTAATGTTTTTTTCAGTTATTTTTTTTTTCAATAACTTTTTACTTATCACAACTCACAAATAACTGCACCGATTGAAATTTCTTTCACCGATTGTTCAACACTCGTTTCGTACTCGACACTCGTACCGTATTTCCTACTTCGTTCCCATTGCATAAAATATAATTTCGTTTCTTTCGTTTATTTCAATAATTACTTCGTTTTATGATAAAGATTGAAAATTTTGTGCTCTAAGACACCGGTTTATCAATTTTTATCTACGAGAATTCTGTTCATCTGTAACGAGTGATTCTCGTTTTCGACTCATATCTGAGCTGAAAATGAAATTAGACTCGAACGCGTGTCGCAAGATCAGTCCCGCGATCATTACGATTAGAAAAAAGTCTTGTTTTGACGCTCGAGTAATTTCTACGCGTTTCTTTCGTTATTACAAACTGATTAGGGTTACATCTCGCCAGAGAATTATTCCAGTATCATTCTGGTATTCTCCATAACCCATCTGATTTCTCATTCTTTCTCGAAGAAGTCGGGTAAGCGAAGTCGTTTGCCAAGACGACACGCGACACAACGCAGCGACGAGAAAACCAAATTAAATTATCTCATTCGGCGAGAAACATGAACGTATTACGTTGGTTTATCACTAGTACAAAAATAGTGGAATGAAATCACTGTAGTACAATGTTTTCTTATTATTTGCACATAGCGCATGTTACGCAAAGGATTTTTCATTTTTCTATTCTACTGTATACTGATTATTCGCCGGTGAACTGCATTTAATTCCCCAAACGCTGCATTTTCTATTTCGTTAGGTGTTTTTTTTGTAGTAATGTTTTTTGAAATTCACTGTAAGGATTTTTTTTTCCGTTTTCTTTATTGATTAATTGCTGCAAAATGGTGTATGAGATGGAAACCACGAGTACGATGTCGAAATGAGGTGGATAGGAGTTCAGCTTATGCCGGATAATAAGACAGTCTATCGTTTCACTCGAGTACTGTTTGGGATGATTTCATCCACCTTTCTCCTAAAAATTGTCCTTCAAGAGCTATTGTGCTCCCCTCCTACGGATCCCTGGCTTTTACTTGCCAGAAGAGCATTTTATGTACAGTACATATATAATTTCGTCGAGAGTGTTAATGAAGCTTGTCAACTTTATTCTTCAAGCAATTCAATTTATCAACTTCTTGTAATTGATTGTAGTTCATAAACATTGAACTGCATTATGGAGACTCTGATAAACGCGAGTAACTTTGTTGTAGATATATCAGCTCACATTGATTATGTTTTGCTGTCTAAGAATAATGGTAAAGTTAAAAGTCAGAAGGAGTCTCGGAAAGACCCTCCCGATTTTAATACAGACGAAAGCCATACATTTAACCTCCAGCGCCATTGCCGCTAATTCCCAATTGTAATGCAGTAAGACGTAGTCAAAATTCAATTGCATCGAGTGTCTGTTCTCCCATTTATGCCGGCATGTTTTTCTCTAAATTAAACGCTCGTAACTTTTGATTCGAGCACGATAGAGGGGTCGGGTTTGCGCCGTTGGAAAGATCGAAATGTTTTCTTCTAGACACACTACTAATAATGGTAGCTGAAGAAGACAACTTTTTTGGTTATTCTCAAAAAGTAAGAAAAATTGTCAACTTTTTTACACATTTTTTTCGAATATTTGGCGCGGTACACCCACCCAAGTTCACCCACAAAAATTATCAATCGCATAAAAAAATTCTAGAGACTTGGGGCTATACGTTGCCGCAAAGCGCAACTTCCTACCTATCTTGGTTGTTGAGTAGCGCACAATTGAAAACGCAAATCAAAATTCAAAACGAAAATTTTTTCGAAGTGCATAATTCTGTCCCTTCAATTCCAAAGGTAGGCAAATCAACTTACATCGACTCAGTAGGTGTTGCACTACTACTGGCTAAAGGATTTTACTATTGAGAGCATAATTCTGTCCCTTCAATTCCAAAGGTAGGTAAACCTACTTACATCGACTCAGTAGGTGTTGCACTACAACTGGCAAAGGATTTTACTATTGGGACGGAACACCCGGCGGAAAGTCGATATACATTGGGGAAAATCAAAAATATGTTATTTGATGTTATTTGGTTACCTGCTCCCATTTATGGCGAATACCCATTATTCCAGGAAATTAGAAGATTTGAACATTCTCAAACGGGATAAGGCTGATGGAACAGCGAAAGGATACAACTTGAGAAGCAGGAGCTCGACGACGGTTCGGTGAAAAATTCGGTTCGAAGACGCACGGTTTATGTACATTACGTGTACCTATATTGATGTGTAGTGTTTTCGTTCCAAAATTACAAAGACGTATAATTCGGTATAAATTTATAGATAGTAGCTGCATTCGGCAGCAGTCTACATTTAAGTCAACGAATTATTACATATTTTAATTTTTCGCGTCACGATACCTAATATGATCTCTTTTAATGCAGTATGAGTACGTAGGTACTGTGTATTTATTGCTGTTTACAGTACCGTCATTCATTTAGGTACCTCAAAGGTCAGGTCTCAACCGTACAACAAAAGGCTTCTGCGCGAAATTTCTGTTAGAATTGATTTTATGATTGATTCTTGTTCTGGACACTAAAACAAAGAAATTAAGTCCATATGCCCTTTTTTCCTCCTCTCCCTTTCCCCAGGGTCCATCCACAACATTTCAAACCCGGGTATTGCCGTATCTATGGGTCGTAATGAAAAAAATTTCAAACAAAAGTTGTTCCTCAGCACCTAATGTACATTTTCATTTCTCATCAAAATCCATTTTTGAGCAACTCCTGCCTCCCAAATTTGAAAGTAAACCAGTTTTCAGAAAACTTCAAAATCACGTTTACTTCATTTCCAGCGAAAAGTTTCAGAAATACAGCAAAATTTGTAACCACAAAAAGTATTCAGAATTGAATTTCCTTTCCAATGAGCTTTAAGACGACCATTTTCACCAACTTTTCGCGACAGGGTGGATCTCTCCCCCACCCCCTTATCTCAAAGGTAAGACCCACAAAAAAAATATAGAACGATTTTTGTTCTTTGATATTTAATACATAATTTCATCTATTATCGGAATTCATTTTGGGGCGAATTTTGTTCGTGGGTTCAACTTTGGTAAAAAAGGGGAAGAGGGAGAGGTCCACTCTATCGGGAAAAGTTGGTGGAAATGATCGTGGTAGAGCTCATTGGAAAGGAAATTCAAATCTGAATACTTTTTGTGATTACAATTTTTGTCGTATCTCCGAAACTATTCGTTTAAAATGAAGAAAACGTGATTTTGAGGTTTTCTCAAAAACATGTTTTGTTTCCAAATTTGGGAGGCAGGAGTTGCTCAAAAATGGATTTTGATGAGAAATGAAAATGTACATTAGGTGCTGAGGAACAACTTTTGTTTGAAATTTTTTTCATTACGACCCATAGATACGGCAATACCCGGGTTTGAAATGTTGTGGATGGACCCTGGGGAAAGGGAGAGGAGGAAAAAAGGGCATATGGACTTAATTTCTTTGTTTTAGTGTCCAGAACAAAAATCAATCATAAAATCAATTTTAACAGGAATAGAGCACGGATGTACGATTGAGACCTGACTAAATAGCAAATCCGCGATGTTGCCACTGTACACATACTGCGTACACGCGAGTTGGAAAAAAAATTCCAAGTAAAACTCGACTGAGTTCATTAGTTCAAATGTGCCTTTGTCGTTGAGCACAGGCTACTCCACCAAAGGAGAAGGTACCGATCATCAGTTTACTATTTGCGGCGTCGGCGATATAGTTCAAATTGACGAAAGCTCAATTACGAAAAGGAAATATAATCGTGGTCGCGCATTTCAACTGAAGTGGGTCATCGGAATGCTTGATACGACTACCAAAATCTGCATCATTTTATGGTTGGAAAATCGATCAGCGCCGGAATTAGAGTCTAAAATTATGCAGTACGTGAATCCTGGAACTACAATCTGGACTGACATGTGGGCTGGATATAACGGACTGGAGCGGTTAGGAATGTGATATGTTCATCAGGTGGTAAACCATTCCCAGGAATTTGTTAATCCAGTCACAGGAGTGTGCACGAATGCAATTTGAAGGCTATTGGTCGATATGCAAACGATGGTTGCGTAGAAAAGGCGTTATGAGTTGGCCGCATATTTTTTCCAACATCGACGAATTCCTATGGCGCCGATTTTACAAAGAGGAAGTCCTGGAAAGACTTTTCTAAATTTATTGCACCATTTGCAAACATGGGAGGTTTCACCGTTTCTACAGCAAACCTAGTGAACTTACTGGCGCAACAGCTCTCCGTCTGAAATTTTTGTACCCGTATGGTGCTTTCGGGGTGCTAGCATTCCCCTGCAGCCAATCGGACTGTCGGTTCGTCGCATTCTCAGACTCATAATTGAGTTTTTTTAAATTTGTGATTTTTGTGATTTTTCAAAATTTTTGGGAAATGATTATGGGGATTTCGCCATTTTCCATCAGGCAGCATTTCCATACCCGAACTGATCAATCAAGTAGTAAAGTCATTCAATGGGGTTTTCGAGTTTTGCAGTTTTTTTTTGAATATTTTGATCTCCGATTATGAATAGTTTAGATTTCCGAATATACCGAATGGACGCCTTGACTACTGAATGTAGGCATAAGTGATGGTAATTTTCAAAAACAATTTTTGATTCTTTTTTCATAATCCATAAAATCAAAATTTGGTAGGTAATTTAAAAAAAATCACCCAATTATACCTGATTTTTTTGATTGATTTTCATTCAAAAATGACTGAATAATAATTGTATTAAGTAAATGAATATTCGTTCTTCAAAAATTAACAAATAAAAATTTATTGATATGTGTTAGACTGCAGTCTATCGAAACGACAAAAATCTTTGAACGGTATTTTGGATGCTTCAACTATCGTGATCGTAAACAAGAAGAAACGGAGCGTGCAAGACGCGAACACGACGAGTACACCAACAGTGCATCCCCCCAAACGTCTGTGCGAAATTCCTACTTTCAGGCAAATTTTAAACCAAAGTCCACCGTCGGAATCGTCGGACCAAAGTCCACCGTCGTTAGGAGAAATGGCGCTCACCATTTGCCTCAAGTTGGAGGACAAGTTAATTGACTTGATTGCGCAGAAAAAAATAACTGACTTATCAATACTGGAAACATTTCGAAAACCTCTTACTGAGTATGTGCTGATACAAGAGGATAAGAACAGGTTAAGGAGAAAAGTGCAGGATGAGGCTTTAGTCTTGGAATTTCTCGACGTGAGTACCGAGAACAGCAGACTTGAGAAAAATGGAGTTGATGAAAAGAGCCGAAATGTTGGCCAAGCGGGAAGGCAGTAGCCGCGAAAGGTTGGAAGAATCTTTCAAAAGACAGGATGAGAGAAGAGCAGATAACTATTCTATAGTAATTTCGATAAGATAAATAAAGCGTTTTGTTTCAGGTGATCATGGGATACCTCGGATTGATACAGCTTCGAGGACACGGTGTAGAAAACTTTACGTGCCACGTGTTTTCCACGTGGTTCCTCGACGATGTTTTAATAAAAAAAACACCTTCGAGGAACTCCGGAAATGGACCGCAAGCTATGTAAGTAACAAAATCGCAAATTTTTGAACTTCGTCACATTCACATTTTACGTTTTTTGACATTCGTTTTCAGGCCGAGCCGGTATTGACAAATAATTACGTGCTCTTTCCGTACAACAGAAATGGAAATCATTGGGACCTTCATGTATACAAAAAGGGGTACAGCACGGTTGCGTATTACGATTCGCTGTTTACTTGTATTAATGAATCGGGAGAGAAACTCCTAACATGACTGAAAGCGACTAGGCTGCAACCGGTTAGAGTGTCGATTGGTAGGTAGAGAAAATTATTGGATTATGAGGTGATCAGTCGCACCTACCATCCGGGACGAGGTATACTCCATGTTGGAGCAGAACCATATGAAGGGATGGAAATGCGCTTCGCGCATCGACTACACACGCTCAAATTACACGAATCAAGGCCAACCGACAACTTCTGGTTCTCGAACTACCATATGCCCCTTCAATCTTGGCTAAGGCACCGCAAGAAGGTAAGCATGAATCAGTGAAGAATAATAAGTATCCCATATATTCCCTGTCCCAATCGAGCTTGTCTGCTTAAGGTGGTTATCAAGCTACATCTTTTCAATGTAGAATCCAAAAAATTTTAAATTTTGAGCACTGTAAATAGAGGCGATGTTATTCTTAATCTGTCCGGGGGGGGGTATCCCTGTAATGGTACTTGATCAGGGTATCCATTGGGCTCCTTAACCCTGAATTTAAACATAAGGGTGAATATCGAGGACTTGTTTTGATACACTATATCTCACAGAACTGGATACTCAATTCGTACAGGCCACGAATGTTGACGACTCAACCTTCTTATTTTCGGTAGAGAAGTTGCATACCGCCATATTACCCTTTACACTATGTTTACAGCATTTCGGAACAGATTTATGGGAAGGTGAGGAAGTGGGATGCTCCTAAAGAACAACCTTACCAAGATGTCAACTGTGTGCGTTCCAGGTACATCGTGTAAAAGTGTTTTTTTTTTCAATTTTTTAAAAAATATTATCGCAGTTTCAAGTGTAATTCACACCTGATGCTGGTTGTGTAGTTGGATGGAGATGAAAAAACAATTTTTTTGAATTTTTCAATCGTCTTTGAAAATTTACGTTTACTGGAAAAGAAATGAACGCTGTATTTCAGTGGGAAATGAAAATAAAACTGCGATGAAGCTATTCAATACAAATTTCAGCTTAGTTTCATTTCGGGTTATCAAGTTTCACCAGAAGTGAGCAATTTGAGAAAAAACTTTGATAAGTGAGAAAATTTCGAGAAAAAATGTGGAGTTTTTTGAGCTGTGTAATTTTTTTTTCAAACACAGCGTATTAAATTCGATCATTGACTTTTGTTCACGCATACGTATTAGTAGGTGTTGCGATTGTGTAGCTGATTATCTGATGTAATTGCAAGACGCCAACTATATACATAGACATACCAGGTACATGGTAGTGATGTTTTCTTGAATTTTTTAAAATATATTTTTCCAGTAAGGACTTGATTTATATTGATAAAATTATTAAAAATTGATAAAATGAAAATAAAAATTCGAATTATATTAATGAAATATAAATTATTTCAAATTCTTAAATTATGCCTTATTCCATTTCCTCCGGCGCCGCCTGCCCGGTTGCCAGGAATGTATTCTAAAACGAGAGAAATATCGTGAAGAAGGAAAAGACCCGGTTCGACTCGCCTTCTGCACGAAGCTTGCATAAAAAGTTACGCATTCCGTCAATGCCCACATTCAGGATGTGGATTATATTTAACCCCTGGCGAGTCGCGTGCAGGTTTTGAGCTAACAGTTGTCGCGTCATGGTGAAAAGCTCCGGATTTTTCCGGTCCCATAATGTGTCGATCGAGGTTATATTATAGTATTGTTCCTTTTTTAATTACAGACAAAAACATTGCGCCAATGTACCAGACAACAAAAGTGGATTCAATGGACCTTGGATGACAGATCGGGTGATACATCTACTTTATTAGTAAGTGAGCTTATTCATATTCACGAATCTCTTTCTTCCAATATTGCGAAAAGAAAATCCATACTGCTTTGATTACTGCCATTGTTTTGAACTACTCGTCTGTTGCTCGGCACGACACCGAAAATCAGTTTCTTCTGATTCTGCACTACTTTTGTTGCCATCACTCTTAATTTCTACATCATTCTGACATTCTTCATTGACTCGCGATTAATAATAATAAACTAAACAATAAATCAACGAGTAGCTGGTCAGCATTGTAAACGAATTGAATATCACGAAAAACACACTCATAGTACTATCCCTTTCCATGGTTAAAAAAAATTTTTACGTAATTTATTTGTCAACAGTATTTGCCCCTTCAATCATCAAGTTAGGTAACATATTCATCTCAATTTTTTATAGTGGTACCCGTTCATTTTCAAAAATAGGATATAAATTTAGTCTCGAATCAGCGCGATGCATATCTGCCATGATTAAAATCTCAATCGTGTTATCTTCTGAAAATTTTAAACTTATTCTCTGAAAAAATGGTACTAAATACGCGATCGGCTGCCGCGAATGGCGGAAAAACTGCTGCAGGTGGAAGCGGTGCCTGTGCCGGGGGAGTCAACCCCGGGACAGGAGCAGGCCCTCGTCCCCAGCCTCCGCATGATGAAAATAAAGCGAATGTTCAATCTTCTTAATTAGTTGTAATAATTGAGTCGGAAAATTCGTTGCTCGCCATAGTCGCCTCGCCTCACCAAGTTGCACTCTTTCAGGTTCTTGGGCACTCGCTTAGTTTCAAGTGAAACTAATGAGCGCCTTTCTTTTGTTACAGGAGCTGCGAATGGGCAAAATTCGAAGAAGGCCAAGAAATAATCCGAGTCGTAGCCTCGGAGCTATGTATTTGTACATATTGTTAAATTCAAGTAATAAATTGTTGAATAATAGGCGTCGCGAATTATTTTTCTAGGTGCTTTAGTGTAAAGCTGCCTCGTACGTCTTCCATTGCTTTGAACCTAGCCGCCTCTCTTATAAGTCCACCGCTCGCCCCCATGCCGAGATTTCGCCTTCCCCATAGGCGCGTATAGTTAGCTAGAATGGGTTAGACTGCTCAGTGTATGGGCGGTCCAACTTCACACATACTTTTCAATTTTTTTAGATCATATTTATCAACTTGAAAACTAAAGGTAAGCGGGAGTAATGAAGGTAGTAATTTAACGTGATAGTTAAAGATGAATAGGAAAAAACTGATAATTTGATGTTTTTACAGTTCGTAAGGCGATTGACCCCAATTCTCCTGATAAACGAATCGTACGTGCTAAAGCTGGAGAATCGACGTCTATCGAGAAACGCCCGACTGTCCGGAAAACTGCGAGTACCGAATCTTCAGGTTCTAACGAAACTCCCAGTACCGATGAAACTCCGCGCTGCGTTGAAACTACATCCACCGAAGAGTCGTCGGTGCCGCAGCAGAGAGACAATTCGAAAGAAGGCGGTTCCGAACTCGAAACCGAATCCGAAAGTCGATCTCAACCGGAAATCCGACCTCAACCCGAAATTCAACCTGAACCCGAAACCCGACCTGAACCCGAAACCCGACCTCAACCCGAAACCCGACCTCAACCCGAAACCCGACCTCAACCCGAAACCCGACCTCAACCCGAAACCCGACCTCAACCCGAACCGGAAGCTGTACCGGAAGACGAAGCGGGAGCCGAATCGGAAACCGAATCCGAAGGCGGATCAGAAGTCGTACTTGAAGAACAGGAAGGGGACTCTGAAGAAGAGGGTAGCAGCGAAGAATCGGTGGAGGAAATCGAAGTAGATCTCGAACCGGACCCGCCGACGCCGCAACAATGTCCTCCTCCGCGGAAACGAAAAGCGAACGACCCGGAACCGAGTCTCGATGAAACTCTGAAAAAGGAGGACCGTAAGAAACGTGCCAAGAAGAAATGGTTACGTAAACGAACCGAGTGACGTCGAAGTCCGAAAACGTTAAGAAATTCCGAATTTTGTTTGTAGATAGTTAAGTTACCATCGATAATCGTATCGATAGTAGCGTTGTAGAGTAAGTGAATTGTGAATAAAATATAAGAAAATTAATTGTTAGAGTTACGTCAAGAATTACATGTACGATTTTAGTATACAAATAAACGTATCGAATTTTGGAAAAAAAAATTGTAATTGTTCACAATTGTAGGCTGTACCTACTCGGAAGAACTAGGTAGCAGGCGAACCGTCTTGAGTTACCTGTTACCTGCGTAGTCTGTTCGAAGTTTTCAGGTAATAGGCTGAAAATGATCCGTCACCTATACATTACGATCAGTAACAGGCTGGACTTGTACGAATTCGAAAAAAATTTTCTACGATTATTGGCTGTACCTACTCGGAAGAACTAGGTAACAGGCGAACCGTCTTGGGTCACCTGTTACCTGCGTAGATGTATAGGTAAGACAGCAGGGTCGTCCACTATGTTCCATCAACAGAGGATCGATCCGGTCGTCTTTTATGACTCGGACAAAGACCGTACGATTACCGGCCATCATATCCTCCACATGCTCATTTCTCCGATGGTAAATATGCTGATCGTTGATGAGAGGAGTTGCAGATCTTCAAAGGTTGAAAGATTAATCAAGTAGTAAATTCATTCAATTGCTTTTAACGAAAAATTCCTCCCAGAAGTGCGAAAATTTAAAAAATTGCCCAACAGTTTAAGATGACGAAAAATCATGGAATTGAATGCAAATGAGACGTGAATAGAAAAAAAAACGTTGAATTTTGTACCTTTCCATTTGGTTCAATCATTAAAACACAATGCCTTAATTTCTCGAAGATGAAAATTTTCGATCAGATTATCATCGATACGATTTTTTTATACGTTTATTTCCAAAAGAAACATTCCGATCGTAAAATAAAACTCGAGAGAACCGAAGGACAAATTAAAGGCAACTGCCACGAAAGAAACATTCCGATCGTGAAACTCAGGAGAGAACCGAAGGACAAACTAAATAAACTAAAGACGACAGAAATCTTCCACCAAACCAACCAGTCCCAGCCAAAGGCACCGTTGTCATCGCCTAAGAGAGGGAGAGATAACAACAAAACCATTACCATTCCGTTTTTCTACGCATTTGCCTGCCTTTTTTACAACGTAGCAGTTTGAAGGGACGCCAGTCTGGGCAGGTCTGGGCCAAACAATCACCAACACAAAGATAACGTCGATATTTTCGTAGAATTGCTGCACAGAGCTCTTTGTCAAAGAAGGCATGCCTTCTTGGAACGAGGTTGTGAACGCTTATCTTATCTGCAGATAAGATAAGCATTCACTTTGGTATCGATAAACGCACGTATATGTTTTCGAGCATTGTATGAACGTTGCCGAATTTCTAGAAGAAATCAAATCGATGGTCCAACCAATGAATTTCGAAAACATCAAGTATCCAGAATTAAATTTCCTATTCGGTGAGTTATATCACGACTATTTTTGTCCCGCTCCCCGTTACATACAGGCCCATCCCCCTCCCACACATCAAAAATTTTGGTCTTCTAGAAAAATTTTCCAGCAAAAATATTTTCTTCACCACTTAATCTACAATTTCGGTCATTATAAAAATTATTTTTTGAGCAATCCCTACCACTTAAATTCGAAAAATATCCCTGAAAAATACATAAAAATACGTTTTTTCACGCTTCCAATGCAAAGCTTTGAAGATAATTATGTAGACAGAAATTAGATATATTCATTAGTTGCTTCTTCCTACAAAACTGGAAATTAAAAATTACGATTTTTAGACACTTTCCCCTCAATTTCTGTCCACATAATTATCTTCAAAGCTTTGCATTGGAAGCGTGAAAAGGCGTATTTTAATGTATTTTTGAGGGATATTTTTCGAATTTAAGGGGTAGGGATTGCTCAAAAAATAATTTTTATAATGACCGAAATTGTAGATTAAGTGGTGAAGAAAATATTTTTGCTGGAAAATTTTTCTAGAAGACTGAAATTTTTGATGTGTGGGAGGGGGGATGGGCCTGTATGTAACGGGGAGCGGGACGAAAATAGTCGTGATATAACTCACCGAATAGGAAATTTAATTCTGGATACTTTTGGTTATTCACAAATTTTACTCATTTTAGAAACTTTTCGGTAAAAATGAAAAAAAACGTGATTTTTATAATTTTTTGAAATACTTTTTTCAAATTTGAGGGGCACCGGTGGCCCCAAATTGGATTTTCTATAGAAAGTAATTTGTCGCTGAGATGTTGAGGGACAACTTTTGTGGGGATTTTTTTCACTAAAACCCATAGGAGGAGCGCTACAGGCGTTTTTAAGAAAGGGGGTGGACCCTTGGAAAAGGGGGAGGGGTAAAAAAAGGCATCTGGGCTAAATTTGTTTGTTGTAATGTCTAGAACACGAATCAATCATAAAATTGCTTTTTACAGCTCAGTCGAGCGGATATGAAATTGAGACCTGACTATATTTGGTTTGATTTGAGGAATGATAATTCAATCATAACTCTCGAAAGATGTTCATATTTTCGCAAGATTTTAAATGGATTTTGGAATAAAACTATACTTTCTCAGTCGGCGTCAGTATCCATTTATGGTTTAAATTATAGATTTTAGTGTCCTGAAACTGAATCCGGTGTTATTTTTAGCACGAAGTTGCACGATTTGTCTACACGGGCAATTTTCTGACAGAAATAAGTAAAAAAATCCACGTTTTTTTGCGAGGGGTTCAAATTAAAAATTCGGTATGGTATGCTATCGTGTTGTATAATATATCACCATATACGTTTTCGAGGTCGTAGATTACGAATTTCGTACTCAAAAAATTGTAGAAGGAAGGCAGTAGGTGGGGTTCAAATTTTAATTTCGCTATATCCTCACTCGTACAATACGGACGATTTAGCTTAAAAAAAGCGAAAAGCCAATAAAAATTCCCGGAAACGGGAAAGTTCGTATATAAGCTTTGTAGAGGGTGTATTTCAACATACTCGACTTTCCCTAAAATCGGTGAATATTTTGACCCCCCTTTTGGGGGGTAAAGGGGTTCAAATTTTCGTTTTTCGGCTATAACTTTCAAAATTACGAATTTACGAAAAAATACTTGGAACAAAAATTGTAGAGAATAAAAAAACAAACAATTTTGTTATTTACAATTTTTTCCTAAGACGTCTTGGGAGGGAGCTAGGAGCTTCTGAAAAAAATCAATTTTGAAAATTTACCATTATCAGAAAAAATCACCAAAAATCAGGTTAATCGACTTTTAGGAGCAGCTCTTTTGCATAGTACATCCTATTACTATGTAGAATAAGAAAAATGAACAACTGACCTCTCATCTCAAAGTAGGGGGGGTGGACCCCCTGTAGAAAAAGTTGCATTTTCCCCCTCGAATATCTCAGCTACAGTGAAAAATTCGAAAAATTGGTTCAAACAAACATTGTAGAGCGTTAAAAGACGAACATTTTCCTTTTTTTTATATTTTTTCTACGTGGTCTTGGGGCCGAGCTAATGCCAAAAGAAAAAAGATCGACGCAGCGTTCGAAAATTTTTCACAAAATTTTAAACCCCCTCTTTTGCGGTCCAATTTGAGTCCAGGGGTTAGATGATTATAAAAATCGACTTTAGCGACCACGGGAACCTCAGAAACCCACTTGTTGGGCTATTGGTTCGCTAGATTTTATACCAAGCCTACACACGTGTAATTTATTGAGTTGATGAAAAATTTTCAAACTCCGCGTCGATCTTTTTTCTTTTTGCATTAGCTCGGCCCCAAGACCACGAAGAAAAAATATTAAAAAAGGAAAATGTTCGTCTTTTAACGCTCTACAACGTTTGTTTGAACCAACTTTTCGAATTTTTCACTGTAGCTGAGATATTCCAGGGGGAAAATGCAACTTTTTCTACAGGGGGTCCACCCCCCCTACTTTGAGATGAGAGGTCAGTTGTTCATTTTTCTTATTCTACATAGTAATAGGATGTACTATGTAAAAGAGCCGCTCCTAAAAGTCGATTAACCCGATTTTTAGTGATTTTTTCTGATAATGGGAAATTTTCAAAATTGATTTTTTTCTGAAGCTCCTAGCTCCCTCCCACGACGTCTTAGGAAAAAATTGTAAATAACAAAATTGTTTGTTTTTTTATTCTCTACAATTTTTGCTCCAAGTATTTTTTCGTAAATTCGTAATTTTGAAAGTTATAGCCGAAAAACGAAAATTTGAACCCCTTTACCCCCCCAAAGGGGGTCAAAATATTCACCGATTTTTCGAGTATGTTGAATACACCCTCTACAAAGCTTATATACGAACTTTCCCGTTTCCGGGAATTTTTTTTGGGTCAAAACCTAAAATGACCGTACTACAATTTTTTGAGTACAAAATTTGTAATCTACAACCTCTTGAATGTATATAATTTGACATATTATATGTGCATTATCATTGTAAAATTTCAATTTTGATCCCTACCTCACTCCAAAAATTTTTTGAGTACGAAATTCGTAATCTACGACCTCAAAAACATATATTTTGACAAGTTACACGATAATATTGTGAAATTTCAATTTTTACCTCTCCCTCGTGCCTCTCTTCACACTCCAAAATTTTTTTGAGTGCGAAATTCGTAATCTACGACCTCGAAAACGTATATTTAGACATATTACAGGATATGATTATGAAATTTCAATTTAGACCCCTCTCTCCTGCCCCACCCCTCACTCGAAAATTTTTTTCTCTTCAAAATTTGAAATCTACGACCCCAAAAACATGAGGTAAACATTTTTTGAACGTTCTTTCGGGGTTTTTAAGCAAAACGAACGTTTTTGGGGTCTCCTGGCCCACTGTGCATCGCCTCAAAACCCGAAATAAAAAAAGATTTAAAAAAATAGAGTGAGAAATGAAATTTAAAAATGTCGTAAAAATAATTACGCGCGAGTGCTAGTGTAGGCAAATTAGGAAATCATAAAGAAATTTGGGGCGGTAAAGCTTTTATTGCGGAAAACTGTCGAGAGTGGTCCCCTGAGTAACCCCTAAAAAATACCACCCGCCAAACCCCTTGCTAACTTTTTTATGGGGGTTGCACCCCCCAAAAAACGGTTTTTCGCTTTTATCTTCCCTGGGTTTGATTTTGAGGTAAAAATAGCTCAGTACTTTTTTGTTCTACACTCAATTTCCAACATTTTTTGTATAAGAATTTTTCTTGTACGACCATTAGGAGAGGAGATAGAGGGTCCTGAAGGAAAGGGGTTTTGGGGAATATAATTATTCAAAAATGTGATAATAAGTATAAAATAGTGATTTTGAAGACGTGTTGATTTTTGCTTCCAAACTAGCAAAACTGCGAAATTCTTCGAAAATTAGGGTCCTCGAAGACATTTTCTTTAGGTCGAGGAATAGAGAATAGCCACGGGAAGCCAAATCTGGAAAATTGTCTCCCTGTGACTTTTCTCTATTCTCCGAGCTAAAGAAACGTCTTCGAGGACACTAATTTCGAAGAATTTCGTTGTTTCGCTTGTTCGGAGACTAAAATCAACACGTTTTCAAAACCACTAATCTAAATTTGCCGCAAACGAGTTCTGCGATGTGACTAAGGGGTAGTAAGGGATGGTATAGAAATTAAAAAAAGTTTCAATCTGCACGATCCTGCATATGCCGTCCGTTTACCCGTATGAGGTGTTGCCTCTTCAAAATAAGTTAATGACAGTAGTTTCGGGATGATTTTTGTATGTAACATTCGCGTTTAGCTAAATACTTGTATAGTATAAGTGTATACATAACAAAAAAATCAAAAAAATTACAAAAAGTTTGGGGGGAGGCTTTAGCCCCTTAGCCACCCCTTGATTGCGCCCCTGCTTCGAAGAATTCGCAGAAACATGATAAAAGGAAGTAAAAAACGACCTACGAAAGAATCTGATATCGCATTACAGGATACATAATATATTGGCAGTGAGGGGTGATGTGAGGGGGGCACATGGCAGGAGGGAGGTCAAGAACTATTAATAACGCCAATTTACTCAATACTACTATTTCATGTCCATAACATACGTTTTACCAACGATTTTATACTTATTATCACATTTTTGAATATATTCCCCAAAACCCCTTTCCTTCAGGACCCTCTATCTCCTCTCCTAATGGTCGTACAAGAAAAATTTTTATACAAAAAATGTTGAAAATTGAGTGTAGAACAAAAAAGTACTGAGCTATTTTTACCTCAAAATCAAACCCAGGGAAGATAGAAGCGAAAAACCGTTGGGGGGGGGGGTGCAACCCCCATAAAAAAGTTAGCAAGGGGTTTGGCGGGTGGTATTTTTTAGGGGTTACTCAGGGGACCACTCTCGACAGTTTTTCGCAATAAAAGCTTTACCGCCCCAAATTTCTTTTATTTTCCCAAAATGAGGCTAATTTGCCTACACTATGCGCGTTACGCCGCGAATTTAAAATGACAATTCCAATTCCTGACGTCACACTACCAGATTTGGCCACGCTCCCTTTTTTCAACGCTACGAGAAAACTCGACTTTCAAAAAATCATTACGCGAGTTCTAATGGACCGATTTTCAATTTTATTAATGTCTACTTTCGATTTATCATAATTTTTTTAAGAAAAAATTTTGTGCAACTTGTCCATTGTTTGGGATAGAAGGGAAGGTTTATAATTGGAGAAGCGATTCATGTAAATTTATTTGCCCGAGCGAAACGAGGACGAAATTAATTTAAAAAAATATTCAAAAAGCTGAAATTTCTTCAATCTTTTTGTTTTGTATACTTAAACGAAAAAAAATTGACTCACCGATACATCTTCGTTGTCGAGCGACGAGCTTTGAGCGTTCACACCACGTGGCGACATAATTCGATGAAACACAACACATACCTAGTTAAAACTAGCATAAATTCACTCGCGAAATTATTCGAATAATTAGTAATACGTTTAAAAAATAGCAAACGGGTGGACGAATACACGACACGAACATGGCGACATACAAGAAATAAAATGACGCGTAGAAAGAAGGATCAAGACAAAGGACAACGCGTAGGCGATTGCATAACACAACGATACATACAACCATCTTCGTTCGTATTTCGCGTTAGCTTTTAATTAATCGAATATGTTCGATTTTCCAAATCAGACCATTTTTTCTTTCATTCGCGAAATAGATAACCTTTGTTGAATCATGCCTGTGTCAAAGCACGAAACGAATTCACCATAACGTTGCTTTGACACCGGCATGATTCAACAAGGATTAGTCATCTCGCAAAATATGAAAGAAAGGTTAGATTCTGAAAAAAACTCGAAAATAATCTACATATTGTTTAAAAGCTGACGCGAAACACGAACGAAGCTTAATTGTACCTTCTCAAGTACTTCACTAATCATTAGTTGAATTTAAAAGTTAAAATACCTGAAATGATGCAATAATTATTTTAAAAACCACAAGCACAACGGAAACACTAAACGTACGTACTTCGCGAGTCGCAAATAACTTCTAAAAGACGCGGAACTTGTTGCACTTTGAACATAAAATGGCCGTTACACCGCATTGCACTGTTGCCAAAAATTACAAAATTACGAAATTCAGTGATGTCACAGATGAAACATTCAGAACGTTGACTTTTTTTTTGATCGACGAAAAGCTACTTTGCACGCTTCGGTAGTCGAATTTCACGAGGAGGTGCCTGAATGTTTTTAATTTTTATTTTCTGCTGATAACAATGATAGCAACCGAAATAATTAATTTCTTTAGTTTTATCTTGCCAGTTGCCAACGTTATTTTAATAAAATGTAGTAACCTTAACATCGAATAATTTCGCTCCAACATCTAAATTACTCTACACTTCTACAGCATAATGGATACGTTCAACTTGGTATCTGGTTTTTGGTAAATCATGCCTGTATTATGCTTAAACATCAAAATAAATACGGTAAAATGATTTCAATATACATGAAAAAGTACCCAGGATATTTCTTAATTTATCGATTATTACAGGTGACATGCCCCGGTGTATGGCTATGTCCTAAAGGCGAAGTTATATTAAAAGTTCAAGCCCTACAACAAATTCGAAAAACAAAAAGAGCATATCCCAGATTTCCAATTGCTTTTGCGGAAAAGTT
This sequence comes from Pseudococcus viburni, assembly GCA_033439095.1. Lineage (NCBI taxonomy): Eukaryota > Metazoa > Arthropoda > Insecta > Hemiptera > Pseudococcidae > Pseudococcus > Pseudococcus viburni. The sequence continues at coordinate 916,737 of JAVBJF010000132.1, forward strand.
ATCATTTCAGAAAGTAAGTTGAATGCAGCGTAAATCCGCTGTAAATATTGACGACATGAGTGTTCATCGTTCGATTGTCTTTCAGATAGTCGTTGGTGGTGTAGAATCGATCGCAAATTTACTCGATAACGAAGAAGTTCAGATAGAGCTCATTCAATGGATCAGATTAAATTCTAAGGTAGGCGTCGTTTTGGGCAAATTCAATCAACATTTGGGGAATCTATTCGATGCCTTCGTAATTGGACCCGATGGAGTTCGCGTATCGTCTAAGACCGATTTACTAATGCGTAAATCTGAATATTTTCCGGTGGGTAAATTCATCGATCTATCGAAATATGGTTCTTATACAATTAGTAAAAATGAAAAATTTATGTTTCGCAAATTACAGGGTATTATTTCACCAAAGATAAATGCAACGTTTGAATTGGAAATAGAATCGTATAAAAATATGGAAAGCTTATACCGGTCGTTGTCACCGGTAGGTTACGTATTTAATTTTAAACTCATTTCAATTCCTAGAAAACGTAAATTTCGTTAGTTGGATTTAATACGAGTATTTTTGAGTTTCTCAGGATGATTGGCGCGAACCTCATCTATCAAGACAACGGAGAGTTTGCCATTCACACGCAGGATATCCAAATTGTTCAATTTGTTCGATTTATGATTCGTATGGAAGGTATTGTGTTTCGTTACGAGTTTCTCGAGATCACTGCTCAATTACTTCATTGAACTTATTTTCTCTGATTACAGTTGCTTGAAATTTGATAATTACAAGTCTCTGCAGAGCCTCGACGACTACTCCGGTGAAAGAATGAATTCATTATGTTGTTCTTGTATGTAATTTCACGTACATTTTTTAACGTGTTTTATCGTAGGATAATTACGACTGAAATGTTACAGGGCGCGATTACGTGGAACCTACGGTTCGTAAATGTTGCTGTTGTTGCAAATATCACCACTTATTCTGCTGAAAAAATTCAATTTGCGTTCATAATTTGAAATCATGTGCCTTATGAGATGTTCCTAATCAACGACACGCTTTATTTTACTCTTACTTTGTAGTTATTTTTCAATTTTACTTGTTTTTGATTTTTTTATGTGTTTGGAAGTATTTGAATGTGTTTGTATCTGTCTAAGTAATAGATTTACGTGAAGTCATGTAGTTCTGAGCGATCGAATTTTTAAAAATCATGTGCAATATTAATCACGTGCAATATTTAATTTTTTTAGTGAGTTTTTATATTTTTAATTCAAACTATAGTATTATGGAAAATCAAAATTTATTTTATTGTATTTCGTTTTACTAGAATAAACTGTATTATCTTGTTCTCTCAATTTTTGCAATACATATTTTAATTTCAGTGACAATTCAACACAATGTACGTAAAAGAAGTATATATTCTACTAAAAATCACAGTATAACATATTAGAAAACTACAATTCATCATCATAATAATTGACGTGACAAACACAAGCTTTCTTCTGAGCATCCAAATAATATTTACAACCGCCACCTATCACAGCTAAATAAAATGCCTTCGCTATACTTTTACAGCCTGAAAAGAAACGAACCAAAAATTACTTTTGTACATAAACGTATCTGGCAAACTACGAGTGAAAGGTACCTTTATCTAAACTATCATTATCAACGATTTTCTTCACAGAAGAACATATACCGTACAAGCATTTCTTGAACTTTCCATCACATTTTTCCTTATCCTTGCCACACGTACCGTAACAAATATCGTGATCATCGCAACATTTTTCTAATTTATAGATAGGAACATAACTAGGAATCTGTAAGCATTATTCAACGTAAATTATACGACAAAGAGTAAAACGGGTACATAGTGAATTATATTAACCTGTAAACCAGGAACTCCGCATCCATTTCCAACCGGTTCATGATATATGTTTGGTCTTGGCTTAGCTCCTGAAAGTTGAAAACATACACGATGAGATGAGTTTGATTTGTACACCAACGATTACATTACGTCTGAAGAGTACTTACCATTAGGACATTTGAATTCGCAGTCTTCTTCGACGGATGCACTCAATATTTCTCCAAAATGACCAATTAGCCTGGTAAATTGAGCTGCAGCGTATCTCAATGAATCAAAAATATCATTTGAACCGCCGGAATCAGGGGTAGAACTATTCGCCGGATTGCTATATAGAAAGAACAGAATAACGTAAACTACTTTCCTTAACGTTGGCGAATGCATTTTTGAATACAACTGAACTATTTGACATGATAAATAATTATTTTTTTACTTGAAACGGTGACAATTATTCGGTAAAATTTGATTAGTTGACGAAATTTCGTTAAATTTTTGCATAGATATTCAAAACAGAACAGATTGAACTAAACTTTTTTGGCTTCTGGGTTGAAAAATGAGATTTTAGGCAGCATTATTATTTATCTGTGACATTTTTGATGCTCTATGAAAAACTATTCATTGACGGTAGATTATTCGGTTCGATTTTATCAACGGAAAAACAATTTTCGTTGGCGCTTTTTTAAAATTTCTCATTTGTTATTGAATTTCTTTTATAATTTTACGTTAAAATTGTTCGAATTACGTTTAAAATGTGTTTCTGTGGATAATATAATGAAACGTGAGTATTCCCATTCGTTACATATCCTTATCATAACACATCTGCTATGAAAACACTTCATCATTTTAATCACAACATTTCACCGATATTTTCAGTACCAAAAAATGAATAGAATTCTGGGTACATTCGGCGAATTCCGAACGGAAGACTACCTGCCAGAAAGCTGGGTAAAGAAAGTCTGGCTAGACAATGGATTCAGTCGTTATATCGCATTTCCATCCGAATACGAAGTCGTCTTAGAAGAAATATCAATCGACACAGTTATAAAGGATTTCCACGATTCGCTAAAAAACTGGTTCCTCGAATCTGGTACGTCGTTGGAAGCGGTGGTTTCCGAATACTGCGGCGATCGAAGTGAAATCGAAAATGACTTGAATTGGCAAACATTAATAGACGAAGGTTTAGACTACAAGGCGCTAATATCGATTATGGGAACATTAATACTTCGTTTTCAAGAAGAATCGACCAATTCGCAATATTTCATCGAAGCTCTACACGCGATCCGTTTATATTCTCTACTTATAGCCATACCTGGCAGTCACCTATGCCAGATTTTCAACGCCACTCTATACTCGTTCGTCGTAGCTGTGATACGAATAGCTTTCGAACAAATCGACGCAGTTGCCAGTGGTTCTAAATCAGTTAAACGTAAAAATAACGACGATCATGGAGATCCGGATGATAACGAAGGTGAAAGGTTAAACTGCAATAAACACGAGTTGCTTTCGTTGACCGGCGATTTCCTCGACAATTCAGCACTGATTATAGAAAATCGTAAATTCAGAATGGATGAATCTTCGTTAAACCTCACCGTACAAATTTTGGTCATCGCCACGAAACTTGAAAAAGCCAACAGTGCCTTATTAATTTACAACTTGAACCAATACAAACGCGAATCGGCGTCTTGCATTGCTTACAAGAGCTTCCTTATATTACTAAGAATGGCTAAAATGATGCACAACGATGTGAAAAAATCGGTAAAATCGATACTCGCCGAATTAATGCCAATATTTTTATTGAACGAGTCACGTACATCGAATATCGGTGTCAAAGACGGTGTCGTGATCCGCGCAAACTACACCTGCTTTTTGAGATTATTATTGAACGACCTAGGGGACGTGGCTTACGACTCTGTGAACATTTTAATCCAAAGGATCTGCGTTTCGGTTCCAGATCGCGCCGAAAATCGAGCCAGAGCGACAGCTATTGCGTTAGATATAGTCAAAATATCCCCACCGGTGCTCCAAGCCAGACAAATATACTCGATAATTTTCATATCACATATGGCCGAAAACAAACCACGAATGTTGACGTTGGAAATGATCTTTCAGCTGTTACAAGATGAAACAATATGCTGTCGGAGGCTATCCGAAGATTACGCGGCTATCGTCAATGAATCTTTTTTACTAGCTATTATATTTTATCGATGTCAAGATACGTCTGTGAATATTCGAACGAAAGCTCTGTCGTATTTGGATCAATTTTTATCCAATTCTAATAAAAATTCCAAAGTTAAGAAATTAATGGATAGAATATTTATCGATCCTTATAACGGTATCGATGATCCGGATCGGGTTGCTCAGTTCAAAAAAGAGATTTTTGATACTCAGCAATTTTTGGCCAATCAAGGAGAATTCGACGATGCTAATTTGGATCCTCTTCCCGGAGCTAAAGTAATATTACAGATGCTCGTGCAGTTCTCTCACGAAGATAAGGTGTTCATTAAAAAATGTGCTATTCAATTACTCTCCAGGATTCTTCTCTGTAATCGATTATGGGTCAAAAGAGAGTATCTCGAGGTATTAGAAAGAATATAATTTTTAAAACTGAAATTAACCAATGTTTTAATACATTACGATTTATTTTTCAGGTGTTTTTGATCGGATGCGACGATTTATCAGTCTTGGTTCGAAAAACTATGTGTCAAATAATCACAGATTTAATCATTATGTACCCAGATCATCCTGAAGTTATCACTTGCTGGGTCGAGGGTGTCTGCCCTTTAGTGGCCGAAGAAGAGGTTAAAGCTCAAGAAAAAGTAGTCGAAGTAAGTTCAGAAAAGTTCAATACGAAATCGAGCTTTGAAAAAAAAACTAATCTCGATTTTATTTTCAGCATTATACCAAAGTGATCCTGAACAACATCATGCTTTACGAACACACCACCTCGATCGTCTCCAGATTACCTTGGCTAATCATGAAAGAAATTTTGAAACAAAATAAGCGACGGTATTTACACTACGCTGCCTCCAAATGGGTCCAAAATAATACAGTAAAGTGGGTTGATAGAAATCTCGAGTCTGCAGGGCGAAAATCAATTCAATGATTTCATTTTGAAATTTTTCATTTCAGGGGCAAGATGATTCAAGTGATCTATTCACATCTAGAAACCGAAAACAATGATCCAGCTTGGTGTCTAATTCTTTCATTTTCTCAGCTGATGAACCTTCCCAGCAATGAATTGATTTTTACGCAGTACGAACGAATCAGAAAAGATTGGGTATGCATTTTTCAACTCGAAGATTTGCATTTGTCATCATTTTACGTATATTTTTCATTATTGAATTTTTTTCAACAGGATGCTCTGCCATACAGTCAACTCGTCGTCGAAACTTTATATCACGTTTGTACCAGAATGTCCCCTAATATAAAAAATAATCTACTTAATCAAATGGAAAACGACCTAATGGAATGTCGGATACCTTTAAAGTTGATTGGACGATGTCGAGATATCTGCGAACGTTTAATTACCGACGCCACCGATAAAAAAACTGGTCATTTGGCAGTCAAAGAATGGTCTACGCCGAAGATAATGGTAATTTATGAAAATATGATCGAAGTGATTGTTCAATGATTAATTTTGATCCCATATTCATTTTCAGAACTGTTTGAATTATATTGAAAGTCAAATCAGTCAAGATTCTCCAATCGATGTGATCGACGAAACGAAACTGATGAATTACGTGTTTTTACTCGGCGAGCTGGCTCAGCCTGACCCGAAACATGTTCCAAAATCGTTTATCAAATTATTATTGAACGTTTTAATTGCGCCGAAGAAAAGAGCAGGTGATCAGGTTTTCAAAAATGTGCAATATTCCCTCTTCCTCCCCCCCCCAAAAAAAAAATTAAAAATAATACCAATAACTTGTTCTATATTTTACAGACAGTGCCTGGAAAGGTCGAGTGACCACGTCGCTCAAAGCAGTCACCATATTGACCCTGGTCAAGCTCAGTTTACAGAAAGAAGAGACTGCTGGTTCTATAATGCCTATTTTTCGTGAAATCCTGTCTTCCAACTCTGTCTCGCCCAGTATACAGGTCAACGCTATAATTGGCATGTGTGATTTATGTTCGAGGTACCCTACGAAAAACCATCTCCTTATTTCCAACTTCTCACGTCATATTTTTCAACGATTGAAACCCTTTTTCGATATTTTCCAGGTATACAACTTTAGTGGAAAGATATTTCACTTGCATCTGCGGCTGTTTCAATTCGCAGCACGAATGCGTCCGTAAAACTGCTCTTGTTTCGTTGATGAAACGTATCCGAGAAGAATACGTCAAACTCAGACCGTTCATATTGTTCCCCATGTTGACCATGATTCTCGATAAATCAGTCGAAGTACGCAGAACGGTAGCTACTTTTATAGAAATCGATTTGAGAAAAAAAGGAAGTACTTTGGAGACATTCTATACCGGATTATTTTTCTTTCTGAATAATTGCAAAGTACGTTTTTAATATTTTTTCTGCACAAACAACTCGAGTTCTTCGAACGTGTGAAATTTTTCAATTTTTTTCAGAATCACTCGACTACTGTGAAAATACCAGATGAAATAAGGACCATGTTTTCGTATACGAGTAATCCGAAGACACGAGAGTATATTTATACGTATGTTTTAGATAAACTCGCTGACACCGCAAGACGAGTATCGATTTGTAAGAAAATCATCGGCGATATTATGAGTTAGTTCTATTTCGTTAAATTTCATCTCAATTGAAAATATTCTCATTTAAATGGACTTTTTTTTCATTTCCACAGCTTCCATAGCTGACGAAAATTTAAAACTGGATGAGAAAACCGAAGCCATTCTCAGCGACGCTTTCACAATTCTGATCGATAATGAGAAAAAAGTAGCCAACGCTATATCCAAAAAGAAAGGCGGTACCGAAGAAGAAGAAGAGATCGAGGAAACCGAAAACAGCCAGGCTAAAAAAGGTCATGCGGTTGTTACTGTGACCGAAGTACGTTTATCTTTGTAAATCATTCATACTCGATGGTGGAAATTCCATCATTAATCGAGACGTATTTTTTACTCACACAGGCCATGAGAATGAACGAAATTGCTGAGATGATGCCAGTCCTGTTCAAATTAAAAGTACGCCTGAAACGTCATAAGAGTCCATGCTACAAAGATCTCATCTTATTTATGTGCGAACTGTTGAAAAATTACAAAGAAGAGGTAAATAATGAGCTCACGTTGCAAATATTCGGCAGCGAGCCTTAGCAACCTTTCAACGCTGATTGAAATGAAATTTGGCTCATTGAAAGAGTACGTCGTCCACACTTCGGAACGAAATTTTAAGCTATCCAAGTTCATTTTTCGATTTTTGGCGAATTTTTTGAAAATGGCTAAAATTGCATAATCATAAATTTTTCATAAAAATGGTAAATCACGAGGTAAAAATCTGAAAATTGATTTAAATGCTGAAATCAACCTCTCAAACCGATTGGGACCATTTTCGAGTCAATCTGGAGCCTGCAGCAAAAATAGGCTTTTCTCCAGCGAACTGGAATTGCTCCAGAAGGAGCTGTAATCAACTTGAAGTGCTGGAAATTTGGTCATATCGTAAGTTGGATATTCTTCATCGAATAGTGTTGGTGAATTGAGAATTCGAGAGAATAGACAGAAATTTTTTTTTTAACTCGTGTATAAAAAAAATCAAAATCGTGCATGTCTGCAGCCACAGAACTCTTTCCCTACCTTCGAAAATCAACCTTTCAAATCGATCGAGATCATTTTTGAAGTTTTTTGAAGCCTCCGACCAAAGTTGGTTTTTCCACAGTGCCCTGGAATCGCTCCAGAAAGCATTATAATCATTAATCAATTTAGGAAACCTAAAATTTGGTTCCAAGATGCCAGTGACCTTTGACCTACTCTTTCATCGAGCCAATTTCTGACGATCCTCAATAAGCTTGACAGGAATTCTATCTCCTCTGAGCAATTCCTCTAATTCAAGTTTCTCTCTCCACAGACCTCCAATTTACTAACCGGCGACATGGAACTAAAAGCCGAAGTCGACTACCAGCTGAAAAAAATGGAACACGAGCAAGAAGAGCAACGTCGCGCCGAACGAGCTGCCGAAAATCCAGATCACGACATAACCCCTCCTCCAGCTCCGGTCATCAGTCCCGCAGCTCTGATGGAAATCAGCCGACGACTACTCGATTTACAAGTCCAAATACCCCGATGCGACGATTTGGTTCCAGGTTTAGCACCGATTCCGGTCTTGGAAGTTCCTCAAGAAAACCAACCAGATGAGAATGCTGTAACTGGCGACGACGAATCGAATTCATTGCCCGATGAACAAGATGGCGAGGAAGATCACGATGAACAAATGGATACTACAGAACCAGTATCGAACGTAAATATCGAGCTAGAGAATAGTATGCCCATTGGTGGTGATACAGAAAGCGAACATGACGACGAATCTACCGATTCCGAAAGCGAATAGAATACTTGAATGTAATTTGTAATTTTTAATGATGGACAATCATGTTTATGTTCTAAGTTATCCTTTTTGTTGGAAAATAATTGTGAATTTTTTCTATTTTGTAATATTTTGAATTGTGTTGTAATAAATTGTCGATATTTTGTATTCGTTGGAATTTTTCGCATTATAAGAACCAATAAATGAGTCATCAACTTCGTGGCATCAAATAAGAACATCAGATACGTCACATTTCTAAATTATATTGATTACGTGTAATAAAATGAGAAATGCGTCAATTTCGCGCATACTTAATACAGTACGATACCATACACAGAAAAATAAAAGGAATAAAGGGGAAAAAAAACATAAGAATACAAAATCATAAAAATAAAACAACTCACACGTAGAATAACGCTAGTTCATTTTCTAAACCTAATACGCGAACTGAACAGACCAATAAAAGAGAATACTTATAAACTACAAGCTTTTACGCTCTTTCTCCACGAATACGACGAGCTAGCTGGATATCTTTGGGCATAATAGTTACACGTTTGGCGTGAATGGCGCATAAATTGGTATCTTCGAATAAACCGACCAAATAAGCTTCGCTGGCCTCCTGCAATGCTCCAATGGCGGCGCTTTGGAAACGTAAATCTGTCTTGAAATCTTGGGCGATCTCACGTACCAATCGTTGAAAAGGTAATTTACGGATCAGCAACTCGGTGGATTTTTGGTACCGACGGATTTCTCGAAGGGCTACGGTTCCGGGACGATAACGATGAGGTTTCTTTACACCTCCGGTGGAAGGCGCGCTTTTACGGGCTGCCTTTGTCGCCAACTGTTTACGAGGGGCTTTACCTCCGGTCGATTTACGGGCTGTTTGCTTTGTACGAGCCATTTTCTAAAACGTAATTGAAAATAATTATCATAATGCGAGATTAATTAACCGAAAATTAAACAAAGGAGAGGGGAGGGGGGAATCTATTTTTAGGCGGGAATATCGAGTGCACCCGGTCGGTGAATTCGAGCCATATGGTTATTTCATGAGAATTTTGCACAATCTGAGGCAATAAACTTCACACATGGTCTCCAGATTATTACGTAATATTATTCGAAAAAATACTGGAAATTAATTTCACAAAGTCAATACCCTCGAAACCACCAATAAGTAAAATTTCACCCAAAATTAAAAATTTTTCCCAATCGAATCGAAAAATATTCCAAAACGAACTAATTTTCCTGAAAAAACCTTTACACGCCGAAAAATGCAAGCTTCGATTAGGGTAACAATCCCATGAAAATAATGGCGAACCCAAGTCACGAATTATCACTCGTAATTACTCGAATTTGGAAGTTTAACTTTTGAAAATTATATGAAACTGGGTACTTACTCAGATAATCGTAGAATACAGTAATTTCTAGCGAATAAAATTGCGATTGATTAAAAATTGACAAATTAAATAAGTCCGCGACGTTAGGATAAAATTTCAAGACGAAATCAATAACAAAACAAACACAAACTGACAAACTACGTAGTGGAATATTTCGTAATGAACAATCGCCAGTTAGAATCGAATTCAAACGCGAATCCGCCAATCACAGCGTGACTTTGAGGCTGGGCACAGAAAAATATGGGGGTGGGAGAAATATCGAAGGATGCGTGCGCATCGTGCTTTTCCCTAAAAGTTCAAAAACTTCGAAGTTTCACGAAGAAGGCCTAAAGTTGATTTTTTCGATTTTTTGAGGCCTAAGCATACTAAAAATAATTATTAAAAATTGATTTTTTTTTTTCAGAAAATGATTACAGTTTTACGTTTCATTGCTTTTTTCTCAATTCTCAGTGTTAGAGATTTGAAATACGATAGTGGAAAATGGAAATAGATATATGATGAAAGAAAGGGTTATTATTGCAGAATGATAATGGTGAAATGTCATTGTTCTTGGATTTTTGAAATTTTCTTTGAAGATCCTCGAACATCAGTGGTGATTTTTTGCACCTTTTGCAAAAGTGGAAGGGTAGGAGGGGTAGGCATAGCTAGAAAGTTATGCCTAGACTTTAAAACGACATGAAATTTCACCTCCCTGACTCCGCCTTTACCCTTTATCACGGGGTCTTGGAATCTAATTAGAAATTAAGTATGTTAAAAAAATTGAAAAAAAATTGAAAACTTGAAATTTTTCTATAGTACTTAATGGTTCTATTATGGATATCTTCAGTCTTTACCCAAAAATATGCTCGTATGTGTTCTTTTTTCATCGTCGCTCAATTTTCCAGAATTCTTAGAAAGTATCACTTTTTTCTTGTTTTTTCAATACATAATATAGGCTTAGGCCTGAAATGATGATAGTGCGCATAGTACCTAGGATAAATTGGGAAAAGAAAACAGTCCACATCCTAAAAATCAGTGCATAGAACTTTAATGAAAATTGCATCATGGGTGCCTAGATCAATTTATATTGACAGTGAGTTTCTTTGATGAGCACATTGACCCGAATAAATTTTACGGAACCTCAATTTGAGGTCATTTTCGAAAAATTCAGTCTTCTGTCACCTTGCCACTTGTTAGGAATCATAAATTTGGAGTAGAAGACAAAAATGAGAGGAGACTGGAGCCCCTAAATTAAAAAAATTCGCCAATTTCTTTCCTGTTTTCGGTATAAAAATTTAAAAATATGTTAGTTAGAATAAATTTTGGATCTCAGAGGACAAAAATAAAAAAAAGAGTTTCCAATTTTAAAAGTACACAGTACATTTTTTAATTTTCAATTTTTTTGCTACCTGCGTCATTTTTAAAAACTTGAAGGGAACATGAAAAATGTGCTGAAAAAGCATTTAAGCGTCGTGAAATTTCAGGAATAATACACAGCACACATTTTTGAATTGAAGGTTTTAGGTACTTACGAATGATGAAGGAAGAACAATTTAAAATATATGAAAAACGAATAAAGCTAAAGCTGTTCATCACGAGATTCTGTACCAAACATACGCTTGAAAATTTATCAAAGTCAGTTTTGTGGCTTTTGAGTATGACTCAGCTATCAGAAAAATTTAAAATTTTCATTTCGTAGATATAAATACCTACTTGAATTCTGCATAAGTAGGGATAAGTCAAAACAATTATATTTTCAAATTTTTCCCCAAAAAAGTTTGCATTTTTTGGCGAAAATTAAAATTCCAATACATTTTCACCTAGCATTGAAATTTTGAAGTTGCTGGAGGTGAATTTTAAAAAAATTGCCAAAATTCGTAGATAAGCAAAAATGACAAAATTTTTATTTTGCGCGTGTAAAAGCAAAAAAACCTGTACGTACAAGGTTCATTTTAGAGTAAGAAAACTAAAAATCTTCAAATCATGGATGTGTTGAGGTTTTTTCTTCTATTTTTTTAAGTAAAAAAAAAAATGTCAGATATGCACTTCAACGTCTTTCCATTCCTTTCTAATTTTCAAAATTGTTAAGCGATTTCGAGTTCTTTTCTAAATTTTTATGCAAAGGGATTTAAAAATTACCGAAAAATGTCCCAGACTTCGTGTAAGTAAGTAAACAGTTTTCAAGTGTTTGAAAAATGTCAGACAATTTGCAAACAGTCTCAGGGGTTCAAAAATGTCGAAATAAACTGTCTGTGAAATCTTGAAAATGAAACAAGAAGAATTTTTCAAATTGGATTTTAAAAATGAATGAAATATATATTTTTTTAATTGCAATAATGGATATACTTTACCTGAAAAATTATGATATGCAACTTTATTCACGAAGCAATTAATGAAATTAAAAAGAAATAAAAATTTTTCAATAAATTAAAAAATTGAAACAAGTTGAAAATTGTTATGCCTAATTGAATTGTCAAAATTTTATTGTTTTTTTAAAACCTAATAAAATGTCACAACCTATTTCAGTGATCGTGTGGTCTTTGATTCCCTAATTTTATAAACAAACTTCCGACACTCTAACATATCTCTGTTAAAAATTAAAATTGCCAAGTAACGTGAAAAGAAACACCCTAAAATTTTTCTTTTTTAGATTCAAACCATGTATCAGAAACTGAGGTGACCTAACAGGCCTAAAAATGTGTTTGTAACTTGCTAGGGGAAAAATTATCCACCGGATAAGTTTTGATCAGAATCGATTTTTGTAGGTGCTTTGCATCAGATGATTATCGAAGTGAATTTCAAAAATCACCTCGAATTGCCTCGATGAAATAATGTGGTATAATTTCGTCATTCGCATTGAAAATCGTGACTGAGAGAGACAGGCACCTCAAAAAATTGAAAAAAATTCAAGAAAGGTTGACAATTTCGTATTATTTTGACAAATATTGAAAAAGGGAAGGAGGTGGGGGGAAGGAAGGTCGAAACACAATCTTCGAATGGAAGTAGAGTTATTTAGAGTAAATTCCATGTACAGAAAATGTGGTTAAATATTAAATGATGGCATATAACTACTTTGATATTCAAAAAAATGCTGTTTTTTTTAAATTTTGAAGTACTTAAACTAAAAAATTAAAACAAGGGTGCTTTTCGAGTAATTTTGAGTTCGGACAAGACAAACATGAATTCGATGGAAATTTTGACTCAGACCGCCCTCACAACTATTTTCCCCTTAAACCTCGCCATGGATTCACGTGCTCAGGTTTATGAAAAACTAGGTCAACTAAATTTTTAATCACATTGACATAAAATTTTACCCTCAACAACTTTTTCGATACGTTTCTTTTGTGTATTGATCATTCGTTTACGATGAAATACCTTTTTGAGGTACATTTTGAATTTTTAAAGATGACCCTATTGATTTTTTTCAATGTAGGTAGGTACTCAAATTCACCTAAACCCATTTTTATAATGAAAAAATTCTATACACCATTTTTGGTTTTTGAGCCGAAGATATTACGATTTTAAATTTTCTTCGTCGATATATTCATCCTAAGAAGAGGGGATTTTGAGAAAAATTCAAGGAAACAGGCCCATAAGTAAGATAAAAAATTTCCCTAAAAAAAACTGGATTTTCGCTGTTGTGGCCAAGGGTGACGTAAGAGGGGAATTTTTTGGACTAAAATTACTTCAAGAGGTACCGTTCAATTTTTTAAAAATCTGACAGGAAGTTTCATCGATCTTGATAGAGGATTGCAAAATTCTCGTCAGAAATAAAATTTACTTCTCAGTTCTCGTAGAATTAATGTAATTTAACCAAAATCACAAAAAAATCATGATTGATACATTTCTCCGTTAAATTTCAAAATGTTCTCAAACACTTCGTCGATTACGTTTCAAAAAATAATAAAACTCATTTTTTTCAAGTAAACATTTATTTTCAACGAATAACAATCGTTATCAACAAATTTAAAAAGACATAGTTTAGAACCTGGTGTATTTTCTATCTTTACGATAAGCTTACACTATTAACATACCGTTTCAATTAGCTGAAGAAACTCAAAGCAAATGCAATTCCGACAAACGATAAAAACTAGACAGCTTGTTCACCCATCATTATCAACGCTTATCGGTAGTGTTCGTACGTTCCGAAAAGAATTATGTACACGGGTATCGTAAAACTAGCAACAAAATATTGTGAAATGAAGAGATAAAAATATCCTCCCATAATAATACCACACTAAAGGGTTCTCTTATCTTTAAAAACGTTTCAAATTCGAAAAAAATATACTAAAAGCGATACCAAAACTAATTTAATGGCTCCCACTGCTCAAAAGTTTAAAAATGCTCGAATAAAGAGCACAACTAAAAATTAATCACAATTAAAAATCTGTGCAACCAATTCGGTTTCAAACAAAATAATTTTTACAACTTCGTAATAAACGCACGAGCAAGAAAAAAAATAATAAATGCTCTAGGACAGTGTTAATTCAACAAAATACATAGTGTTATGATGAAATACTAAAAATGAGTCGATTAACGAATCACTCCAATGATAAAGTTTCACTGTGCATTCTCGTTTCCCTCATTTTTTGCAACGATAGCTCCAGATCTTGCATGGTGATTCTACGCGGTGATTTTTCATCGGATTGATCGGTAGAGCTGGAATTTGAAACAATTTGAGAAATAGGACCAGAACTATTTTAAATATTCGAGCGAGATAGCACTTACGACGAACGATTCCTGAAATAATCTCGAACTCTATAAATAGAAGCTTTACGACATAACTCTTTCAAATCGCTACCAGAAAATCCGTCAGTTTTACCGGCAAGTCGGTCGATATCGACATTTTCCAGGGGTTCTCCTTCTAAGATCAGTTTCAAAATTTGGCGTCTTTGTTCAACACCCTACACAAAGCGAATTTTCGATTAATAAGGTTTTTTGGACGTAAAATTATTCAAATAGATGAATTTCAAGTTCTCGTACCGGTAAACGAATATAAAACGAGGAAGGCAATCTGCGAAGAATGGCTTTATCTAAATCCGTAGGTCGATTCGTAGCTCCCATGACAATAACGGTGCAATCAGGATCGGTGATCAGGCCATCCCACAGAGACATAAATTGAGCTTTCATCATAGCAGTGGCTTCGTGATCTTGGGAGTTTCTTCGTCGTAAAAATGAATCTACGGTGTTTCATTACAATTAAAATCAATTTCAAAATGGATTCATTCGGAAAAAAATCACAACGAACCGATTTCATCGATGAATACAATACATGGTTGCAATTTCACAGCCAACGAAAACACAGCTGCGGCTAATTTTTGACTTTCGCCGTACCACTTATCGGTCAAAATGGAAACATCGAGATTAATAAAACGCATATCGGCTTCCTTGGCTGTAGCTTTGGCAATCAGTGTCTTTCCACAACCAGGTGGACCGAATAATAAAATACCTGAAACGTTGATATGATAAATAGTGGTTCAATTTGATAACAAATCACGATAAAGCTTTCGAACGAAATTACATACCTTTGGGAGGTTGAGTGAGTTTTGAGCCATAAAACAAATCGCTTCTTACAACTGGTAAAATTACAGTTTCCTTGATTTCTTGAATAACATCGTCTAAGCCAGCGATCTGAGACCAATCTACCATAATATCTTCGGGATTTACCAGATGACTGGCAATTGTCATTTCATAATCGTTGAGCTGCAAATTGTCAAATTTCGGTTAAAAAGAAAATTGAAATAAAAATCAACTTCATCTAACGAATGCTATACTTACATTTGTATCTGGAATCCTTAATTTATTCAATTGTTCTTGAGCCTGAAAAAATAAAGATGTCATTATTTACCCTTCTCAGTGTCGTGTTGGGAACTTCAGCGGATGATGAAACAATGTGAATTTCATCGAAAGCGCCCAAGACAAGTACAAATTATTGTTTCAGGATGCTTACTTTTTTCTTGGCTATTTTCTTCTGACGACTTGTCGGATCCAATTGAGAAATAAGCCATCTTACTGACAAAAATGTTCCCAACGAGAGGAGTGATAACTGTACGACGATCCGGATTATCTCCGGTTTCGTAATCGCTTTATCGTGCATGATTGTAAAAGACACACTTCAATAGTTCATAATCACAATAACAACGTAATTAATTTTACATTATTCAATTTACACGAAATAATTAAAATTTTACTCAAAATTCTGAGAGAATGGCGACTTTTTGAAAAATAAAAAATTTCATTGTGAAAAAAATAATTATTGTTTATTGACTTTATAGATGCATGCACATTTTTCGGCAGCATTATTTATGACTTCGTTCTAGATCGAGCGTAAAGGGGTGGACGACGTGGCACGCGGCATCACTAAAATTTTTTATTTTTTTGAAATTTTGAAATTTGAACGTGAGGAGCTCAGGACTTTCAATTTATTTACATGTTGTTCAGGGATGGTAACCGAAACCATAAACCGAAACCATAAACCCAAACATAACCATTTATTTTACGTTTGTTATAACCCGTAACCAGAAACCCAAAGCCCAAATGAGCAGGTTTTTTTTTGAAAACCTTAACGTCCCAAACCCGAACAAATTGAAGGAACCAGATCAAAACCAGAAAGAAACCAGAAACCGTAATAGTTCATTTCGGTTTCGGTTTTCCGCTTTCTTTCAATTTTTTTACGTATTCAAAATACTGCCCGAGCAAAGCCAGGGTGATAATTTAAAAAAAAATTATGCCTACCTATACTCTTCTTTGACATTTTTATGATAAAAAAAAATCTTGTCGAGCTGAAGAGAGACTAGAGCCCCTCGAGCCCCCCTCTGCGGGTGCGCTTATGAAAAGAATGATACATCGAAGAAGATAGAAGTTTTTTATAGGCCAAATCTCCAAAACAAAGGCGTGGTGCAGGAAATGGACACCGGATTCAGAATCTGCGACTTCGAATTAGTCGTATTCGACTCCTTTTCTACGTATTTAGCTATAAAAATGGCATAAATTATCGTTTTTGCAAGATGTAGGTATAATATGTAGGTATTCATAGCATGTTTGAGCTCCCACAAGACAACAACTTTTCAACCTATTCATTTTGAAAATATACCTATTCAATAATTTTAACTACTTTAAAAGCAGAAAATATCCAAAATAGGAGTCGAATATAACTAATTCGAGGTTGCTGATTCCGAATCCGTCATCTATTTCTTGCACCAGGCCTTTGTTTCGGAGATATGGTCTATTTTCACCTGAAAAATGTGATTTTAGGGCAATTAGGGGACGAAACACTAAAAAATACGATCATTTTTGACCAATTTGAGGTCGCTGATTACAATTATGACATTAATTTTCACCCATCTTGGATTGATTCACCATAAAGAGCATTTTCGAGATAAAAATGGGTAATATCTCCGAAACTAAAGCCCAGCATCGGGAACGGACACTGGATTCGGAATCAGCGACCTCGAATTAGTCGTATTCGACTCCTTTTCTGCGTATTTAGCAATAAAAATGGCATAAATTATCGTTTTCGCAAGATGTAGGTATAATATGTAGGTATTCATAGCATGTTTGAGCTCCCACAAGACAACAACTTTTCGACCTATTCACTTCAAAAATATACCTACTTAATCATTTTAACTGCTTTTAAAGCGGAAAATATCCAAAATAGGAGTCGAATATAACTAATTCGAGGTCGCTGATTCTGAATCCGCGGTCCATTTCCTGCACCAGGCCTTTGTTTCGGAGATATGGTCTATTTTCACCTGAAAAATGTGATTTTAGGGCAATTAAGGGACGAAACGCTAAAAAATACGGTCATTTTTGACCAATTTGAGGTCGCTGATTACAAATATGACATTAATTTTCACCCATCTCGAATCGATTCGCCATAATGAGCATTTTCGACGTAAAAATGGGTAATATCTCCGAAAAAAAAAGCGAAGCGTTTGGAATGATCACCGAATTCGGAATCAGCGACCTCGAATTAGTTATATTTGACTCCTATTTTGTATATTTTCTGCTTTAAAAGTAGTTAAAATGATTAAATAGGTATATTTTCAAAATAAATAGGTAGCAAAGTTGCGATTTGTGGGAGCCCAAAACTGCTATGAATACCTACATATTATACCTACATCTTGCAAAAACGATAATTTATCCCATTTTTATAGCTAAATACGCAGAAAAGGAGTCGAATACGACTAATTCGAGGTCGCTGATTCCGAATCTAGTGTCCGTTCCCGACGCTGGGCTATAGTTTCGGGAGATATTACCCATTTTTATCTCGAAAATGCTCTTTATGGTGAAGCGTATAAATACTTACCAGGCTGCAAAATCAACGAATTAGAAACGAACTTCGATAGCAATGGCGCAAATGTAGAGTAATTTTACTTGTAAATGAGACGCTCGATTTATAAAAACTTCGGCATGAACCAGATCATCGTCTTCTGAATATAAACGAGCTATTTTCATATATGTTTCTAGCTTATAATTCACTGTGTATTATCTGGAAAATATAAATAGAGTTAAAACAACTCAATTTTTGTATCTGATTGAAAATTAATCGTGATTACTTTTATCCTGTTTCCAAGGGTATTCTGACGAGGATGCTGGCAGCTTCACGCCAATTCTGCTCACGTTCGTAAATCATAGATAGATGCTGTCTAATCGCCGTCACTTGTTCTTCGAACGATATCACACGAGGGTGTACCTGGATTAAACCGGCGATTAGTTTCGAAATGAGTTCAGTTAGACGTAAGAAATTGAACTTACTTTTTCTGTCGTCCAGCTCGGTCAATTGATTGGTAATATCGGTAAGAATTTGACGAGAAATCACAAGGCTGACGTTTTCATTAACGACTAAAAACAAAACGTTCGTTAGATACTACCTGATGAAAGATTGCAAATAAGGAAAGCGTGTATGAAAGGATTCTTACTAGCTTCGATGAATATTTTCAATGCTTCGGCTACATCCATAGATGATTTTAATATGCTCTGCAGTATCGATCTATATCTGTGAATGAAAATCAACGTTAGTTTCGAATAGATTGAGCATTTTAAATTTTAAATCGATTGGGCTTACTTTTCGACTTGATCTTTGTGAGATCCGGTGTAATTTGATAATTGAGCTACCTGCTGTCGTACATCATTCGGCGTTATGGCCATTTTTCTAACCTGATTCGGGATACAATAGGAATTTTGAGACGAGATATAGATATTACAATGGTTTATAAAGCATAATTCAATCACCAGACTTATTTTCTTTACAAATTAACGCAATTTATGAAGATGTTCTTTTTCAAAACACGGCGCGAATTTTGTTATCAAAATAGGCGAAAATGGATAAGATGCCTTCGTCATAACTTAATGCTTCAATATTCTATAAAAAAATAATAAAATTTTTTTATTCGTGCCTTCGTAATAATCTAATACTTCAACTAGTGTAAAAATAAATACACAAAACGGGAGATGCGTACGTCACATAATTTGAACAACCAATCAGAAGCGAGAAACGACAAAACCAGTTGGAGAAGGGAAAGTTCAAAGACATTTTCATCCTTTTGAAGGTGAAGGAACTATTTATTTGTGTTGAATCATTGACCTGTTGACTCATCGTCATCCCTTACATGATGAGACGAAATGCCAGTTATAACTATGAGTGTAATGAGTACGACGTTGATTTTCGTGAAAACTGATCGTAATTATTACGTTTATGTTTGTTATAATGTCGAGTAAGTATTCTTGTAAAGTTATGTACTTAGAAATACGCGATTATACGAATAATTCGCATTTTTCCATCATAGTTCATGTTTGTACAAACGAATGATTATTTGACGCCATTTTTTCAAACATTGAAGCATATTGCTTTCTATTATTAATTTATTATTCATTCAGCTATTTCATGGGCGGCCATTTTATTAATCATTCGTCAATTTTATTTTTTACCCATTTGTGTTGTAAGTTGTGTGCCCTAAGTATGTATATTAAGACAAGGTTTATTTCTTGCAGTGTAAATTCGTGAATTTGAAAGAGGATTTTAAAAATTACGTACGCTAATGGACCAATTGACTGCATCCATCCACGCTTGAAAAATATCGCCGGAAATCATGAAGGAGTAAGTTTACCAATCTAAATATTTCTTTCAGTGCATTTATTCGTGTTGGTGTTATTAAATAGCGTTCTCTTTTGTGATTGTTCTTGAAATACCGAACTACATTTTTTATTCGAAATTCACATAGTTATTGGTGTTTTTTTTTCGATCTCTTTTAATGGTCCTGATAGATAACTGGTATTCTGTGTTTGATTTATTAGGTACCTACATTCATCGCTCAGCGTAGTAAACAAAGTATGTGATCCTGTTATTGAAAAGATCAAGATATACAAATACCTAGCGATTTGTGATTCAGACTACAATTACCCGGAGTGCCGGAGTTGAACAGGTAAAAATTTACGAATTAATTTTCACCGCAGTTTATTTCGATAGTTACTTCATTTTAGTATTTTTCGTTTCAGCGCGTGAACTTCGCAGAAAGTAATATATTGACATAGAAACAGCGGCCAAACTCAGATTACACAACATAAACTCTATTCTAAATACTTGTGGCATCACAAATTCAAGAAAATCTTTCAAATTTGATCGGTGTAGTGTGATCTACAAAATGCTGAATTTATTCTAGGTATGTTTAATTTTTTTTTATATTCCTAATAATAAAAATTATAGGTTGATTTGAGAGTAAATTTGAAAAAATATATCAAGTTAGGTATTCCAATTTTCAATTTGGTATTCTCATTTTGAAATTTCCCATGCATTCTGTAGAATCCCTTCTTCGTGCTGTTTATCGAAAACCTGGAAGGAATTTTTTTTGTAAATTTTCTCGCAGCGAAAGTCCTGTAAAATTCGTTTGAAAATACCTTCTGTTTTTTAATTTGGCATTGTATGGATTTTATTGAACGTATGAGTGAAATACTTACATTAACCAGAGCGAGAATTAGACGTATCAAATGGATCCAGTTTCTGGGCTTCCAACGCGTTTTTGAATTTCAACTGACATCGATATCTTAGGACGTACAAAGGCAGCACCGCGGTGATGGGCAATTTCACTTTCGCGTACGTCTTATCAGTGAGACGAAAATTAACATCAACGCTGGCCGTCATTCCTACTGCTTTTTCAATGATCATGGAAACTGCTTCGACGAAATAAATAAACTTCGGTTCTGACTTGATGAATATGAGATAATTAATTTCCAATTTCTTAGTAAAGAGAAGATCATCTCCGCAACTCGATTCGGTACCATCACTTTTCAAAGCTTGACTCCGAATCGCTGCTTTAAAATTCGCTGTCGTATTGTTCAATATATTCAATTTTTGTGTCACTGCGATATTGTTAAACCCACTCATAAGTCTGTACGATACGAGTAACTGAAGAAGCCTCCAAGACTTCGCTTCGTTGTTGTCAAGACGCTGTTCTAACACGTCAGGCTCGTATTTCGTTTCAAAAAGTAACTGATCGATAAATATGATTCCAAGGAAGTCACACAACTGCTGTACAAATCGAATGCTTGGTGAAATAAATATGATGACGTCCACTTGTAGACTCGACGTTTTTTGTAATATCTTCGTGTTTTCAGAATGGGCTTGAGCTAACGGTATAAAGTTAGCCGGTATGACTTCTGCTTCTTGGCAAGCTCTCAACACAGAGAATTTTTGTTTAATTCTCCGTCTTTTTGTTTCAGGCGAGGAAATCGGAGTGTTCGATTCAATAACAGACGGTCCAGGCGACGAACTTGCAGAATTGGGAACAAAATCCGGATCTATGGCAGAGGGATCTTCAATATCCGAATTATCGGACAGTTCTCCGTGAGTACTCGTTGAATATATTAGTTGCTGCGTGAAAATGGTCGAGATTTCCGTTCTAGGCGGTCTAATACCATGAATCTTGTGCGTCGCAATATTGTGTAATTTTACACAAGGAAAAAACACCTCTCGGGAAAATACTATTTTGTATTCTGGTCTCGCGTCTTCCACTCCTTGATTTCCTTCGCATAACACCAACGATTTCGTCGATTTAGTCGATTCAGTTTGATTACCTTCACTTTCTTCACTACTTGAAGCCGTAACGGCAGGACTGGATACGACATCACTTATAATTTTTAATATATCCTCATTAGGAACATTAACAAATACCTTGCCTTTGAGTAATTTGCGGAAATTTTCCACTAACTGTTGACTTGCAGCCAATACGTCTTCTGCATTGCTGATGTACACATACGTTGCGCTTCTCGAATTACTTCTACACTCATCAAATATACTGATAAAATAATCTGCCACGGAACTCATAGTTACAATACCGAAACACTTTTTATACATAAAATAGGAAATACGAATATTTAATCAAACACAAATGGCCATATTTCGAAATTAAATTATTGGAAATAGGATGTGCATCGATCTTACACTAAATGGATATGCAGCGGATAGTGGGCAGTGTTGCCATCTCGAAAAAATTCATTATGCTAGATGAGGGTAAAAAATATGCCAGAATATGCCAAAAATCCAGAAAAATTATGCTATATTTTTTTATGCTAAATTCAGGGTCCGGAACCACTTGGGAGAACAACCAAAAAAAGACCAGGGGAACCACTTTTTTCGAATTTTCAAATGAGAACCAGCACCAGAACCAGTTGAAAAAATTTATAGAACCATTCCCAATAAAGGGAACAACCAGGGAGAAGTAATTTTGAAACTAACCAGAACCACCAGAACCAGTTTTTATCTAGATTAAAAATTAAAATTTAGATTCAATTTCAATTATTTCACAAAAATTTGAAAAAATTACAAAACTATTCGCAGATCTTAATTTGACTTCTAAATTGAAGTTTGATGTGTTATTTTGAAAGAAAAACAAAAAAAATGACTGGAACTGGGAGCACCAGAACCACTTGGAACCGGGGGAACCAGTACTAATTGGAACCACAACCAGGAGAACCATTAAATTTTCTTGACTCCTGGAACCAGAACCAGAACCCCTCCCCCCAAAAAACTGACTATGGAACCACTTTGGAACCAGAACAGGAACCATTTCATCTCAAAGGTTAAAGAGCAGAGCCAGAAGCACCAGAAAAAAAAATTCAAATGGTTCCGGACCCTGGCTAAATTTCAATGCAATCTTTGCTAGTCTATGTTTTCGTTTTCAATAATTTTCAGTCACCCCAAACAAAATGTGTAGTTTTCCCTCCAATTTAATATGCCAAATTATGCTAAATTGTTCCGAAATTATGCTGATGTTGAGAAAATAGCCTAATTATGCTAGATTATGCTGAATTTGGAATAAATTATGCCAAAAAATTATGCTAGATTGCCAGAATTATCCAATTTGTTTAGACAAAACGTGACGAAAAACCAGCATAATTATGCTGAATTTCAAATCAAATTATGCCAAAAATTATGCTAGATTTTTTTTTATGCCAAAAGTAAAATGTTCATGCTAAATGATCTTCAAATTATGCCAGATTTGGCATAATTATGCTAAAATGGCAACACTGATTAGTGGGTCTTATGGGTGTTTTATTGTCAGGTAGATATAGAGCTGGTATCGGCAATTTCGATCTGCGCCGGTTACTGCGATCATTGGAAATCGATTTTTTAAAAAAATTCAAAATTCTCAACATTTGATTGAATAATTAAGATCGAGGCAGGAGAAATAAGTGGCTGGCACATCGAGAGTGAATGTTTCGAACTTCAGGATATTAACTAAATTTCCAAATTTCAAATTCGTAATCAGTTTTTGAAAAAAATTTCATTCAATCAAAAAGTGATGTAGGTAGCTTTAAAAATATAAAAAACCAATTTGTTTTTAATGTTTTCGGTATTTTTTTTACTAATGATTAATTAATAATGTGATTTCAAATTTAATTAAAACAGTGTCAAAAACCGGTCAAAAACAACAACAATTGCCTTATCATCGTCGCAGAGCGGATGGCGATTTTGCGGAATACACTAACGATGCGCCACTTCATTTTGTGGAGAAAAGATTATGATTTTTCATAATTTTTTTTTTTTAATTTTATTAAGTTGAAATTGAAAATTTTGTTTTACTCACATTTTTTGATAATTTTATTAATTTTCGACACCAGTGCAAGGAAACTAAAGGGTCTTACGCAATTAAGGGCCGTATTCAGGTATTCATAAACGATACTGGAGTAAGTGGAGTATTCCTTGACTAAGTAACGATTATTAATTGAATACATGTTTTGAGTAATTATTGAATAGGTTACAAATTTATGATTCTTCAATGATGAATCGATACTTGAGGAGTTAAGGATCTAATTTTTTGATTCAAATTTCAAATAAGAAATTTGTATCCAAGGAGGCTCCACGTCAACTATTTCTAGAAAAATAGCTCTAAAATTCTTCACTTGGTCAAGTAGATAATATTACGTAAATTTTCGAGATATTGTTGCGAAAAGTTCAAAGTTTGACTTTAAAATTTCACACACTACAATTTATTTTCTACTCATTCTTTCTTTTCAAGAAATTTAGTTTTTTAGTTGTTTTTTTTGGTTATAACACTATTTTTAATTATGAGCACAGGAAATATCTATCATACAAAAAAAATTTACAAAACTTGAATGATTGTAGTTACTTACTTTTGTCCAAATATTTTTTTACTTATCACTAAAAACCTCAGTGAGATATTTTTAATTTTCAATATTAAAGAAGATGAAAAATCGAACTTCGAGTTTCGACTGAAATATCTCAAAAGGTTTCTTTTTCAGAAAAAAATTGATTCTACTGTATGGAAAGGGAATTTTACGCACTACTTGTGTGGTCTATTCCTTTTTTTCTTGTATCCACAAATTTACTCAGAGCCAAAAAATTGATCAAGTGTCAAACGTTATCAAAAAATTCAACGAAAAATTTTGATTTGCTGGAATTCGTTCACTTTTTTTCTCGTAATCAACAAAAAAATAGTATATTATTATGCAACAGGGGAGATAATGTGATTTTCGACGAATTTTGAGGTTTATTGCCAAAACGAAGCGAGGGAAATATCTCAAAATTGTCAAAAATCATTTATCTCCCGAGTTGCATTTGTACGATATTTTTTGTCATAGAGGGAGAAAAATGCGAATTTAAGCACTCGAGCGATTCGCGAGAGGGAATGAAGTACCTAGCGTTTTTCTCCCTCCATAACGAAAAATAATTTTTCAAATAAAACAATCAGAATCAGATGAAAAAAACATATTTTTTTAAAGTATTGAACAATTCTGATTGATCGCTTATAGTCATCTTTTTTTCCCAAGTCCAGATAGCATAGCATAAATGTTTTTGGAAATTATTATCAAGTTTTTATCACGTTCAAATCAAAACATCCTTTGAATTTTTTCCCCATTTTGTAATGTTAACGTTTTCGCAAAAACAAAAATTTTTCACACACTGTACCTATTGAAAATTTTTTCAAACTCTTGAAATTTTTCTCAGTTTCATATTTTTTTTACCATAATTAATTTTTTTGAACTTTTGACATTTTTAGTCAAAAAACAAAAATGATCTCTGAAATTATTCTAAATTTTTTTCGACCTTGAGATTTTTCCGATCTTTTTTTCCATTTCTGAAATTTTCTCTTAATTTTGTTTTCAGTCCTAAAAATTTTGCTCGGCTTTTTCCCGTCCCAATAATTTTACTGACATAAAATACATACATGTATTTTTCTTTCCTGTCCCTGTTATTCTACGGTATACAGGCGCAATCTCATCATCAATCAAATGAGAAAATTGTACGTCCAAAATGTGGAACACTTTTTTGAAATTTGAAACGATAATTTGTATTGGTGACAGCGTGACAGCTTTTATTTTTATAAATTGGAAAAAATAGAAAAAAAATATAAATTTGGAAAAAATCTCGAGAGAATTTCAATTTAGAAAAAAATCAATGTTTCTGTAAAAATCCGAGTTTGGAAAACGGGAAATTTTTCTGTTTTCATTTTTAATGAAAAAAATTTTTACTTTTGTTTTTTTTTGAAAGTCGAAACGCAAATAAGTACGTGGTAGGTAAGTAATTAAATATAATAATGAAAATTCTAAAAATTAATTAAATGAAAAATAGAAAATGAGCGAAATGTCATTTTTTTACCTGGGGTAAAAAATGAACAGTCAGTCATTCTCATTATTTCATAAAGTCATGATCACTTGACACATAAATAAAAAAAAGACTAGTTTTATCTATATTTTTTTTAGAAAACGTCAGCGTTAGCTCTTTTTAATGTTTAAATTATCCAAATTTTCTCAAGATAGAAATCTTGAACTTTTTGTGCCCTAAAGATTTCATTTACAAAATTTGTGCCCCACATTCCTCTCACAAGTCTGTAAGTTCGTATAGATTTGAAAATTGATTTGATTTACTTACATTTTTGCTGCTACATAAATTAAAAATTGCTCAAAAAAAATCAAAACGAAAAAAATTGGTTTTTTCCTTTAATAACGTCAGTTGGAAAATGTTTTTCCTTTTTCTTTAATGGTTTTCAATTTCATTACGTTTTTCAAACCCTGGTAAAAAAATTCGAATTTCAAAAAAAATAAAGCAAAAAACAGTTCAGTTCAAAATAAATGAATTCGAAAATAAATAAAGATGAAATTTGATTGAAGAAAGCAGTAGCGAAATTTGTAGAGCTGGAAAAATACAAAGAAAACTTTCATCTCGAAAAAATTTTGGAGTTGATTAAAATTTGAGGGAAATATCAGTGTCAACTGTCAAGTCAGTCAAGTGTCAATGT
The DNA here is from genome assembly GCA_033439095.1 of Pseudococcus viburni. Taxonomy (NCBI): domain Eukaryota; kingdom Metazoa; phylum Arthropoda; class Insecta; order Hemiptera; family Pseudococcidae; genus Pseudococcus; species Pseudococcus viburni. The sequence goes on from JAVBJF010000132.1 coordinate 943,195, forward strand.
TCGAGAAAAGAAAAATACTAGAAATTAGAAAAACGAAAAAAAAATTAAAAACTTGAAGATTTGTTGATGAAAAATAACAAGCACGATCAGCGTTCGCTGATCGGGAAAGGGTTTTTGCGTTTTATAATAATACTTAATATAAATGCAAATCAGAAAAGACCACAAATTATAAGGAATCAATTCGCATAATTACTTCTTCATTGTCATTTTCCCAATTTTTTTTAACTGTTTCTAAATTTCGGAAGATTGTCGTTTACGAATTACGATTACGATTTCACTACCTTCCACTTGAAAGTTGAATAATAATTGAGTTTGTCACTGAAGCTTTATACTTTTAATAGTAAAATTGCTTGATTTTTTAAAAATATAAAATTTTTGGAATTTTAACACCATTGACAAGAAAAAAGTGATTATAAATACCATTTCCATTTTAATCCGACATCTGGATCTAAGTAAATTCGCAATAGGGTTTTCGCGCATCGCGCAAAAACCCTAAAAAGCATAAACTTGGTTTCAAATTCATTCAAAAGAATAAAATATTACAGATATCTTGTAAATTTTACCTTTGAAGATTACGAATACGATTTCTTTCCAGTTACTTTCAGTGTTATGATTAAATGGTAACCTTTTATCACCAATTTTTCGTAATTTTTTACTGAATTATTTGATATCTTTTGTTTGAATTAGTTTAAATTAAAACAAAGTTAGTTAAATATTTCAGATTCGTGATTTTTTTTTTTATTGATTTCTATTGAATTTCATTCACATTTGCTCATTAAACAGACCAACATACGAAAAATTTACCAAGTCTAAAACGTAAACACACCACAAAATACGTGATAAGCGTTCGAGGAGTTTCAGGGTCTAGACA
>JAVBJF010001320.1:0-16215 GCA_033439095.1 Pseudococcus viburni
AGGTACAATACCTACCTATATTGTACAAAGTTAAATTGTATTTCCAAGATATGGCATATGTGGTCATATTTTTCAGTTTGTGGTCAAGGAATCCTATACTATGAAAATGATAATTGTCTGTAGGTACCTACCTACTAGCATAAAAAACAGGTCAACATTTTAAAACTTTTGAAATGCTGTATTTGTTTTAATCATTGTTTTCAATCAAAAATTTAACGCTGATTTCAAAAATAAAATTGAATTTTCTCCACCAAGTCAGGATTTTTCACAATTTTTTATATACTTGTTGATAACTTTTGACAATAATTTTCTGAGCCAGTGGCGTCGGAAGGTGGGGTTGGGGTGCACTGCACCCCCCCCCAAAAAAAAATTCTGGCTGGGGTGCAAAGTATCATTTGCACCCCCCAAATTGCATCAAATTGGGATTTTTGACGTATTAAAACATGAAAATAGGCCTTTTTAGGGCATTAAACGCTCAATTTTTTCAAAGCTTCGCCCTCGCTTCGCTCGGGCATGAACAAAATCACAATTATATATATTATTTGAGTCAACAGTGCGAGAAAGGTTCCTTTTTGCCCCCTCCCCCGAAAATCCTTCTGTTATTCTTAGTTTTTGTACTCACTTTGCACCCTCCCAAAAAAAAAGCTTCCGACGCCACTGTTCTGAGCAAAGGATGAATCCTGCAAAAAAAATGAATGGTAACCATATTTTTTCGATAGCAATAACGTATATTCTACAAAAAAAATTTGCCCTCGCTTCGCTCGGGCTGAGTTTGCTACTTTCCTAACTTCATTAAAAATCAAAATCGCCTCAATTTATCTACTTTTGAAACATTTTCTCGCATCAATTTTTTGAATTCAACGTGAGAAAACTTTTCATGTTAGTTTTTCACGACCCTCTCCCTTTTGCTTTTCTTTGTTATGTAATAAAAACTGATAATTGAACGTTGAAAAATGTACCTGTGGCGTCGGAAAATGGAGTTAAAGGAGTACGTTGTACTCCCGAAATCGCGACCAGGGTACAAAATATCAAATGTACCTCCTCCTCCTCCTCCTCCTCCTCCTCCTCCTCCTCCTCCTCCTCCTCCCAAATTACATCAGGTAGGGATTTTCAAAGCATTAAAACGCGAATAAATGTCTTTTTTTGGACATTAAAAACCATATTTTTTCAAAGCTTGGCCCTCGCTTTGCTCGGGCATAATCAGAATCACAATTATATCATCAATTTGAGACGACAATGCAAAAAAAAATTCCCTTATACCCCCCCCCCCCCATCCTTCTGGTATTCCAAATCTCTATACCCAATTTTTACCCTCCCAAAAAAGCTCTCGATGCCACTGTATCTCAGACCCCCCCCCCCCAAGGGATGTCCAGTTACGCTACTGTAGTACATAATGAGCGATACGAGTGGAAAATTTTTCATTTTTCATTAGTTTTTTTCATAAATAGAACAAAACAGTTGAAATGAAAGCCTTTTTCATTAAAAATTTCCAAGATATAAACATACAAAACCCTAAATTTGAATGCTCGTTCAAGTCGTTCGTTCGCAAGTTGGACACGTTCCATTCAGAATACATACAAAAAAATGAGCGTTGGTTCCCGTTCCGTTCAAATTTTCCAAAAAGTACTATCGTTCCGTTCTAACGCGCGTTCTGAACGCGAACGCTGACATCACTGCACTTAGCCCAAACAAAACTAAGGCACTATAACTACAGGTATGCTGGTCCGCTATTTTCTTGCGTTGAATCGCCCGAGCGCTAAAACTCGTTCCACGACGTTACGCGGGAGTTCGGACAAGCCGATCACTTTCGAACTCCCGCGTAACGGTCGTGGAACAAGTTTTAGCGTTCGGGCGATTCAACGCAAGAAAATGGCGGACCAGCATACTTGTAGTTATAGTGCCTTACAAAACAAAATGTGTCTTGTGATAGTTATATTCCGTTTTCCGGGAACCCTCTTGCCAACACCCCCCCCCCCACCTCGCTTGTTTAGTACAGAAACACATTTTTTGCTTTAAAACACTTACTTGTGAACTAAAAAAAATATATGTATCCGGTGGGTATACTTTTCTATGGACCTCCTTTCACTTTTTTCACCACCTACCCCCCCCCCCCCCATTAATTTTCATTTCAAACACAAAAATCGTCAATTTTGGGTAAAATCCGGGCCCCTTAAAAAGCGAATAACTCTGTAATTAAGCAATTAAAGCCCATAATGAGTAGAATATGCGGTTTTGATTTGATATTTCACACCTTAACTGCACCACCCTGTATTATAAGGTCGATGCAAAAACAAAGACTGGTATTTTTTTTAGCAAATTCAATGTAGATTAAATAGTGTAACTGTAAGCAGGGCTTTCCAGCCAGTCAATAGTTTAAAGACAATAGCCGATAGATTATGGTAGCCAAAGGGGTTTAGCCAATAGCCAATAGCCAGTCAATAAAAAAGATTTAGCTGGTAGCCAGTCGATGACCAGCCAATGATTTTCTGATTTTCAGCCTTCTGAAGAAGGCTGAAATTAAATTTAAAAAAAATTTTTTTTACTAAATTTTTGAGTTTAATTTCAAATTTTGATACATTTATATCATTTTCATCGAATTTTTCATTTATCACGAAGTTTTGATTTTACTATGGTCATGTACACACTATGACGAGTATTTTGAGGGGTCGCATGCTTTTCAGCCAATAGCCAGTCAAACAACAGCCAATGAATTTAGGTAGCCAATAGCCAGCTTTATTTCAGCTAATGACAAAATTCAGCAAATAGCCGATAGCCAAAAGCCAATGAAGATTGGCTGGAAAGCCCTGACTGTAAGTAACTAACTATATTGTTTATTTGTTTCCAGGTTTTCAGTTTTTCGGAACGAATGAAATAGAGTCTATAAAACATCCCCAGGGAGGGGATAGTTTTTTTTGTAAGATGGCAGGTTTACCCATCAACAAACTCAAATTGGCGCATCATTTAACCTTTATATCCGAGAATGAAATTGTTCATATTCAAGCTCGTAATAATGGATCGTATTTTGTGGTGAGAGAAAACGCGTTGGATGTGTATAGGAAATACACAGATTGTTGTTACAATCAAAATGGCGGGAATGCCGCCATTGATAGGGCAATTGAGTTAATCGACGAATGCGTCGAGTACAATCTTTTTCAATGTAATTGTCAGCATTACGATTCATATATACAGGGTGGGGTGATGACAAAAAAAACAAAAAATTGTCTCCTTAAAGGTCTTGATTGTGGTGCATTTAAACAAGACACAATATTGGAACAAACGTATAAATTTCTTATCAAAACATTGAAGGATTAAATTTTTGTTAGTTGGCTCGAGGAACGAACGTATACTCTGAATAAGAAAAAGTAATGTGTGGCAACGTCGTAGGGGTGGTGCTTGTGAAGGAAAAGTTAGGGTTGCCAACTGATGCAGGGAATAAAAAACAGACGCATAGCTCGAGTTATACAGTGCATGTTAGGAACGGTTTTTAAAATTTGAAATAGGTTCATTTTCATTTGCCATGGCATAAATGAATTATTATTATTTTATTATTATTATTTTTTTTATTATTATTATTTTTTTTTATTATTATTATTATTATTTTTATCATTATTATTTCCAAAGAAAATTATAGTTTGTTCTTGTACTTTTAATTATTTCGCTCTTCTCTCGAATGTCAACTTTTAAACACTTGGATGTTGTTGTGCTATCATCAAAATCGATATTATAGTCGGGAAATAATGTCAGCTGAAATGAAATGAAAAATTACAATTTAGAAAAAAGTTCATAAAATGTCAGCATGTCACTATAAGTAGATACCAACAGACGTTTTCAACTTGAAGTATAATTACCATCGATCTTGTAAGATCGATGATAATTACATACGTACATCACCTTCACGAATTAAGTTGAAATTTGATGTTCTCGATGCATACATAGGTAAGTTATCGGCGTATTTTTACATTTTTTCAGGAAAATTTTTCGTCAGAAAATAAGGATTAGAACTCGAAGTTACGAATTTTAGAAAATTGTACTTTAATCGATCAAATAGGTCACCAATATGAATAATTCCGCGAGTATAGGCGCTGAAGTTCATAGGGATAAATTTTATAAGCTTTTCTTCACTGTTGGAAAATTCCAAAACATTTCGTAGTCTTCGATCCTTCCGAAACGTTTTGAAACCACTTTTAATCGATTTTTAAAGGTTGAAAATGGGATACAATCCAAATTCCATCTTTTTTTCGTTACTTAGATCAAATTTTTATAGTTTGCAGGGTAGTGAAATTTAAAAAAATTCGCCAAAATTTTATAAATAAACTTGAGTACCTGAAATTTTGTAATGAGTGTACTTTCGATTTATTCTTGTTTCGGCTCAAATTCTACTTTACATTGGGACACCTCCATGAAAAATGCATTAGGTGCCTGTATCTAATGATTTTTTTGGTCTTTTTCATTTCTTGTTTTTTTTTTTTTTTAAATAAACTTTTCAACTTTCATTCAGTTTTACCATCAACCACCACCCTCAAATTTTACCGGGTATTTGCCCGGTAAGGTACGCGGTCTGCACGCCCCTGAAATTTAGGTAGGTAATTAATTAATGTTTCAAAACCAATTATTCTTATAGAAATCGATATGCCGAGTAAGTTTGGTTATTACAATTTTTTCGATTTATCAAGTAATTTCCTTAATTTTGAGGAAGAAAGAATTGCCAAAAAATTGAAAACTTCCAAATTTTGGGAGAAAAATTTCAGTTAGCAGATAGCGAATGTGTTTTCCTCCTAAATCGAGGTCACAAAATCCAAATTCTGGGTTAGTTTCATCGTAAGTGTTACCTCAGTGCCCCAACTCAAATTTCGGCACATTAATCTCTACTTCGTTTTTGAAAATGAATTTTTTCTGAAAAAATCCTACACGTGCATTAATGATGTAAAAATGCAGAAGTTTACTAAATTTGAACCTTTCGGTTGAGTAGGAGCTTAGAAAATTGATTTTTTTATCATATCCATCATGATTTTCTGATTTTCTGCGCTACTAGATAAAGTACACCGTATATTATACACCGTAGCTGCGTTTTTACACTATAAGTGGAATTTTTGTCAAATCGCGTTTTTTTTGCATTTATTTTCCTCAGCTTCTAGCGAATGGATTGTGTTCAAATTAAGTACACTTTTGTATTTTTACGTCACTGATGCGCACATAGATTTTTTTCAGAAAAAATTTCATTTTCGTAGTCCTAAAAGGAGAAATATGGGTTGGAATTTGAGTGGAGGTACTGGGGTTACTCCTATGATGAAATTGACCCACAATTTAGATTCTGCGTCCTCAATTTGAAGGGAAAACAGTTTCGATTTCTGCTAACTGAAATTTTCTTTCAAAATTCGGAGATTTTCAATTTTTTTGTAATTCTTTCTTCCTCAAAATTAAGGAAACTACTTGATAAATTGAAAAATTTGTAATAACCAAACTTACTAAGCATATCGATTTCTATAGGAATAATTGGTTTTGAAAACTTAATTACCAACCTTCTTTATTCGTACTTGCCTATTATAGGATAAAAAATTCAGGTAGGTAATTACGACTTCAAAACCAACCACTCCTACATAACTCGACATCCTGAGTAATTTTTGTGATTACAAATTTTTTAATTTATTCAATAGTTTTCTTAATATTGACGAAGAAAGAATTGTCAAAAAATAGAAAATCTTCAAATTTTAGGCAAAAAAAATCAATTAGCATAAACCGAAAGTGATTTCTCCCTAAATCGAAGTCACAGAATTCAAATTTTAGGTCGATTTCATCCTTGGAGCAACCCAAAGGTCCCCACTCAAATTTCGACGCATTTTTCCCTTTTCGGCTTATGAAAATAATTTTTTTTTGGAAAAAATTCCACACATGCATCGAAAATGTAAAAAAGTATTCGTTTGCCAAGTTTGTATAAAATCCATTCAGTAGAAGCTGAGGAAATGGAAAAAATCGTAATTTGCAAGAAAACTTCGCTTCGTTAGCTTGAAAGGAAAAAACGTAGCCTAGTTCTATAGTATACAGCGTACTTTATCAAGTGTAGCAGAAAATCAGCCGTGATGAAATTGACAAAAAATCAATTTTCTCAGCTTCTACTCAATCAAAAAGTTTCAAATTTTGTACACTTCTGAATTTTTACATCATCGATGCTCGTGTGGAATTTTTTCAGAAAAAATTCAGTTTCATGAGCTAAAGAGGGAAAAATGAGCAGCCATTTGGGTGGGGGCCTTTGGGTTGCTCTTAGGATGAAATTGACCCGAAATTTGAATTCTGCGACCTCGATTTAGGGAGGAAACGCTTTCGGTTTATGCTTAAAATGGATAGAAATGGCACCTAAACACTACAACAATAACGCAGCAGGCTACCTGCTGTCGCGGTGTCGCTAGTTTTTTTTCTCGTGTCTCATTCCATTTCACGAATTCAATTTACAAATAGAAATAAACCACACGTTCGATTTTTTCAAGAATAGGGTATCTACTATCTACTAAAGGCATGCAAAGATGTGAATGATAAAAGATCGTATGCGACGAAAGAATTTTGGATGATAATTTTGAAAAGAAAGAACTGAGCGGCTCCCACCCCCTTTTTGGCGAATTTTTGAGATTTACAAACTGCGAAAACTCCCGGAAAATTCAGGAAATTTTTGTTGAAAAAAATTCTCATTTATACAATATCTACATAGTAGGTATATGTACCATCTTCTCAGGATAAAAAATATTGAAGTTCGAGCATAGGTACATAGACCTGAATTTGAGTGGGAGGAATAGAGGGGTTTAATTTTTTTTTTTGGGGGGGGGGGTTAACACCAATAGGTACCTACCTACCAATATTCTGAGGATTTTTGTCCCGTCGATTCAAGGGCATCTTACCAGGAAAAGCTCTTTTCATTTTAAAAAAATCCAATAATGCGCGAATTGTATTTCTTTCTCGAAAAAATTTAGTTTTTTAGCAGTGTGAAAACATTAAATTCACGTTATTACGTACTTCACTATACAAAGATGAAATCATTGTCAATCATTGATTTCATTCAACCAAATACGTGTGTACATACACACTTTGTAAATGCACAAATGAAACACGAATTCGATTATAAAAACACCATTTATTCGCACAATAAAAACATAATATTGATCAGAAGATCAATATTAGAATTTAAAAAGCACAAAGTGCCTACTCTTAACCTGTACACGAGGTAGATTATACACAGAGGCGTGACGAAGCAATATTTCTGGGGGGGGGGGGGGTGAAGCTCAAATTTTCCCAACTATTTTCCGAGAAATTCCCAACTATTTTTCCTACTTCCCAAAAAAAATTCCCAACTAGGTAATTTTTATCGTGGCTGCCCAGGTGTTGTGAAAAAAAAACAAATAAACACACTTGACAAAATTTCAAATTTCAACTTGAATGCAGCCTTGAGAGGCAGTGATATGGACAGAGACGAAACTTAGGCAAAAGTCTGAATGGGTGAAAATAGAAGATTTGCTAGTTACATTTTCAAAAAAAGGGAACTTTTCATAAATTGCACGCAAGCCACTGCAATTTTTACCTTGTTTCAGTAAATAAAAAAATCTAGGTTAGACTAGGTAACATATGTATTGATAATTATTTTGTTAAGATTTATACAGATTTAATAATGTGTTGAGCCCGAGCGAAGCGAGGGCAAATTTTTTTAGCGAAAATGGACTTTCAAAAATTGAAAATTCAACACACTTCTCTCATTGAGATTTTCCAAAATGTGACCAATACTTTCGAATTCTTCTCTATTCCTGCTTTCTATTTTCAACATCGTGGTCACTGACATCACAACTAATAGAAAAACAATTTGCAAGATATGGAACGTAATATTTAACCCGAGCGAAGCGAGGGCAATTATTTTTTTTGAAAAATGTATGATAAAATAAGCAAAAGAACCACTATTCTGAATTCCTTCTTAAAGATTTTTGAAAAGCGTGTCTTGAAAAAAAACAAAGGGGTTCAATAGTGATCATTTGGCGAAAAAAGGTGGCTTTAGTGACTAAGCGTGAAAATAGGGGACAGCCATTTAAAAGCTGATTTCTGTCTGAGGCCTGTAAAACCAATAATAAATGAGAAGGAAATTTTTTTCCCCCTTCAAAAAGTATTCAATATTGTCTGAGATAGAAGATGAGAGTGTTCATATCATTGTAAGTAGCGAGGGCGGAAATTTTTGAAGAAAAAGTATATACAAAAGCTGAAATTTTTTCATTTTTCAAATTAATAGGTGAAGTCCTCAACTCATACTTCTTAAGTAATTACATTGGTTTGCTTAGGTGTTGGTATATGCCCGAGCGAAGCGAGGGCTAAAATTTGAAAAGTTAGTGATTTTTAAAACAAAAATAATTATTTTTTCAATAGATTATTCTTTGAAAAATTTCTATTACTTCCGTATAAAAAATTTGTGATTTTAAATGTTTTTTTAAACGAAATTTTAGCTATTTTACACAATTTGCAATCAACTTTTTCGATATTCTCAAGTTTTTTCAACGTTCCCAAGCACAACTTTTCAAAAACTTGGGAATTTTAACTTTTTTGAATCTAAACTTGAGAGAATTGGAATAAGTTGGGAAAAAGTTGGGAATCCCAACTTCACACAATTTTCCAAGTCCAAATTAGGGATTGTGATATTCTCAATTTTTTCAGCTTTCCCAAATCCAAACTTCAAAAAAGTTGGGAAAATTTGGAAAAAAGTTGAAAATCTCAATTGTACTAAGTTTTCCTAAAATTTGATTTGGGATTGTGATTTTCTTAAATTTTTTCGACTTTCCAAAATTCAAACTGCGGAAAAATTGGGACAAGTCCCAACTTTTCCCAATTTTCCCACTTTTTCCTGATTTTCCCAACTTTTCTCAACTTTGGAATCGTCTGGGGGGGTTACGCACCCCCCACACCCCCCCGTTAGTCACGCCTCTGATTATACAATACACGTGAACGCAAACAATACGTTGTTTTACGTTGAGAAATAAAATATAACAACCACGCTTTGAAAGCACCAGTTTCGAGATGGGTAGGAATGAGCTTTGGCTAATCTGTTATTGGTTGGTTTGGTGGCAAAAGGAGAAAGTTAACTCTGATAGGTCAAAAATGACATCAGACGACGAGCAACTTTCCCCTACAGCGAAAGTTCAAAAGTCGAAAATAACTCGCCAACAAGGGCGGTTGCCGAAGCCTAAACTTTTAGATAAGCTTGTCAATGTAGCTGAAGCTCCGTTGATGGCGATTATGGCCAAACGTCAAGTTACAAGATTAATTGATTTAATTTCGATCGCACACTGTACCAACACAATAGACCCGAATATTATTGCCTACGCATACGAATAGGTACCTACTTATTGTTGCTGATAAATAGGTACGCATTCGTCTAAGCAAATGCGATGTCCAATGGCGCGATTTAGGTAGTTTTATCAGCTACCGCTTCAAGTTGAAGAATATTTGAAGAAATTAAAGTTGGAAAAATGATTACTTAATCTGAAATTTTTCCAATTTTAAAAATATTTTAATTTAAATTTTCTCAAAATTTTTTCAAATTCATATTCATCAAAATTTCTTCCATTTCGTTAACTTTTTCCAGTGATTATAACATTTTCCCTCAGATTTTTCTTCAAGTTTGAATTTTTGTAAATCTTCAACTTGATGTTTTTTTTTCAAAATTTCTTCCAACTAAATAATTGGAAAAAATTGTAAAGTTAAAAAAATCAAAACTGGAAAAATTATGAAAAAAATCAAAGTCTAAAAAATTTTACTGTCGGAAAATTTTTTAAATTAGATAGGTACCTACAGTTTTGGAAAAAAAATAAAATACGAAAATTCTCATGCAACAGTAATTTGAATTTTCTTATATCTCACATGATGCAAACCGTAGCAATTTCACTTTTCCAAAAAATTGAATGAAAAAAAAAACAAACACAATTTCAATAACGTATTTTTAATGCGCGTAAAATTTACAAAATTCGAGTGATATTTACAACCGCGTTAAACGAGGCATAAATTAAATAACGAAAAAAAAATGGGAGGGGAAAACTTGAAAAACTTAACGAATACGTATAAAATTGTTCAACTGGTACATAATAAATAACAATAAGCGTCACATAACATTTTTCATCTATCTCGAACAAAATTCATAATAGCGCGCGAAATTGAAATTTTTTCAAAAACAAAAAAAAATACACCTAAATATCTACCAACAGCAGCGTCGGCGTCGAAAAAAAAAACAATAAAAACGTACGAAGACGCTTCGGGCGCCTGATTTCGTAAATGAATGAGTTTCGCAAAAAATTAATCCATATTTGGAGGGTGTAGCAACGCCCACCTATGATCCGTTTCATCGTCTAGTACTTTCTTCCATTTCTTCTTCCATTTTTCAGCAATTTTTTTCAGGAATATCGTAACCGAATAACGAACTGAACGAATACGATGATTTTATTTACGGTATTTGTGGTTCTTGAGCAAGTCAGGGTTCTACGTACATCGCTCTATTAATGAGATCACAGATGAATATAGTTTTTAGACCCTGTGTTAACAACGATGTAAGCTCGACAGAAGTAGAAAAGGATGTAGTGAACATTCAGCAGTATTCGTCAATTCGACAAGATCGTTTCATCGCAGTTCTTCGGTTCCAAGTCATATTTAGCTTCATTTTTTCTCTTCCGAATGAAAACATTGAATGTGATTCGAATGTGGTAAGAAGAAGGGGATGCTGGGTACCATTATTCGGTACCCAGCATCCCCTATTCATCCAACTGCGTGCCTGTAGACAATGACACCCGCTGAGCATACATAACGGTACTCAAGTTAGCAACATTCCTTAGTACAATAACAGTAATACCTACTTTAATCGTGATTATTAAGCGAACCGTCGGTCCGATCGAGATGGCAATAGCACCATTGAATCGGGCGTGATCTCAGCTTCAAGATGATGTGTCATAAAAATTTTAAAAAAATTTCTTCAATTTTTTAGGGAATTTTTCGAAGTTTTTACCCATTTTTTCCCAAATAAAGCCCATTTTGAGGCGGAAGGGTTGTGCGGATTTGAAATCTTTTTGCATTTTTGAAAAGAGCGTTGAATTTGGGTCTAGAAACGAGTAAAATATATGTAGGTTGTCGATTTAGTTTTTGAGTGAAAAATAATTTCAGGTATAATCATATGAAAACCTGGCTTGGTTGAAAAAAGTGGTATTTTGGCTGAGATTTCTCCAGTTCAATCCTTTAATCGTGATTATTAAGCGAACCGCTGGTTCGATCGAGATGGCAATAGCACCATTGAATCGGGCGTGATCTCAGCTTCAAGATGAAGTGTCAAAAAAATTTTAAAAAGATTTTTCTCCATATTTTTAGGGAATTTTTTGAAGTTTTCACTCATTTTCCCCCCCCCCAAAAAAAACATTTTGGGGCGGAAAGGTTGTGCAGATTCGAAAAATTTTCACATTTTCGGAAAGAGCGTTAAATTTGAGTCCAGAAATATGTAAAATATTACTAGGTCGTCGAGATGATTTTCAAGATATTGTCATTTGAAATAAAATTTCCTCATAAAAGTGACCCATATTAGCTATCATAAGGCTTGAAAATTAGGTATTTATACATATACATGCTGAATAGATTGAAATCATTCTACTTAAACTTAAAATATTATTAAATTTATTAATATAATTACGATGGGAAGATGGATGAGAATCAGTAATGAAATAAACAGTGATGCAAGCATCACAAACTTTCCGGACAAGTGTAAAAAAAATCAACGAGCGAAAAACGTAGGTACCTACTTGTCTGAATTTTGCCCATGAAAAAAAAAATATACGTTATCTTGAAAGAAAGAGGCAAAAATGCTGACGCGAGATATATTTGGTTCTCTCTAAATACGTCCTCCCATCGATAAGGAGAGAAATAATTGTTATCGCGTTTTAGATTACGATTACATGCAATGTAACGCGGCAAATGACCAATCTCAAAGATTTTTGGATTAAATCGCTCGTAAAAAATTTTCTGGTGAACCTATCGATCTGAAATTTTGGCATAGCCTTCCTTTTTGCATACCCCAACTCCTATTAAAATTTCAACGAAATATTTAAATTAGGACGGATGTAATCGTGTTCACAGACATTTTTTATCCCACATACATACATACTAGAGATGAGCACGATGCCGCTAGTAGTCAATAAAACGCGTGTAGCAGTAGCAGGCATCGTGATTACAACTACTTTTTTGTAATCATGACTACTTCCCAAGCGATGCCGCTACTACGCTACTTTTATCGGCGATGCCTACGATGCCGATACTTGCGATACTAACGTTGACGCATCACAGATAGCCAGTCATTTGCATGAGTCATAGTATAGGTAAAGTCAATTGCAATACCTTTATCCCCAATACTTTTCTCATTATGGCGATTCTGGCGATTCTTGCGATGCCAGCGATGCCTGAAATCGGCATCGTACGATGCTAACGCTACCTGCTACTAGCGATGCCGAATTAAAACCGGTATCGTCGCTACTGCGCCGACCCTAGAAGCGGCATCGTGCTCATCTCTAATACATACATACATACATACATACATAGTTTTATTTAACCTCAAACTCGTAACCTTTTTTATTGTATACAGGCAAAGTCGTAACGTTTTGGCAAACTCGTAACTTTTTAGGGTTACGACTTTGCCAAGTACCTCTCAGATGATTCTACTACCCTAATAACACATTTCTAGATGGTTTTTAGCAGGGTTGCGAGTTTGCCGTTTATACACTTCTCAAAATTGCCCAAACTTCGAACACGCGAAAAAAATATAAAATATGAATTTTTTGGAGTGTATATTGGTAAATTAGGTAGAAAACAATGGTGGCAACACAGAGAGAAGGCGTTGGGAACCCCTCGACGTGATAGACGCGAACTACAGGCATGGTGCGGGTTTGCTGTTTATACAAAAGGTTACGACTTTGCCTGTAAACAATTATATATACATACATACATACATACATACGGAACATCATCTGGAATTTGGTCAAAACAAACTTGTACAAAATCAGAATTTTTCTAAACCCAATATTTCCGAAAACGAATTTCGACCCGAAAACAATACTTTCCTTAACAGCGCTACGCGCTGTCCGGAAAGTAAAAAATAAAAAAATGAAAAGAACCACATAACGTGACTTCAAACACATCATTCCAACGTGTAGAATCCGCCTAACACAACGGTGCGGTAGCGCTACCGCATCACTCGATTTGTATGTTTTATGTAGTTTGCAGTTGTGAGATTCCGGCGGACGCCTACGCGAGTACACTATTTACTGCTCAAGTGTTCACTGCATTGGCTCTACCGTTTACCACGTTACCAGTCACCAGTCAATCGCGATCAATTTCTGCCAAGACATGAATAAGGCAACCCGAAGATTATCACTCTTGATATTCGCCATTTTAGTAAGTTGACTTCACTTTGAATAAGATACATAGTTTTTCGAATTTTGTGGCGTATTATTGCATGTAAATATTGTTTTCATACTACAAATGAAGACTACCATATTTTTCCAAAAAATATCAAGTTCAAAAATTCTGTATAAGAAAAGGAGCTCAAGTGTGTTTTTTTTTTCATTTTTTTAAGCTTGAAGGTCAACATGAAAAATAATGTACCTATAGCAATTCATTTTCATTAAACTACACACCTACTTTGTAGGGTGCGACGATAAAATTACTACAATAAACCGCGTATCACATTAATTTTTCTCGTAGGTATCCGCTTTCCAATATGATATACCTAATTACCTATGCATGAAAAAATATTGTGTTTTCTGCGATTAACGTGACTACGTGAGGAATTATCACCTATTATAAATACTTATTACGTAGGTACGAGTATTTATGATGAAAATCATCGAATTAACAAGTTAACCGATTGCGCCATGGAATTGGCTTGATCGCATTTTCTTTACGTTTTGGGCACTTAGTTGGGATCACAATTATACTACAATTGTTGTTATCGTATTATTTTCATTATTTTCCTGGTTGTTTTCGATTTCGACGTAAGTAATTTTCATTTTCATTTTGATTTGATTATCAATGGGGGACTGGCATCTAATTTCTGTTGATAGGTCCTGAATTTGTTGGTAATGTAGGTAAATTGTTATCTGCCTAATATTGACGAGTTTTTCATCTTCTTCTTTCTCGGCCGTTACTTTTTTCTTAATTACCCAATAGGGATCATCTCGGCGAGGACACAATTTTTAAGGTAAGGTCAAGCGGGATAATAGGGAACACTGGGTAATTGAGAACACTTCGAATACTGAGAGACTGTCGAAAGTTAAAATTTTGAAAACGACCGCAACAGTACCTACAGTTTGTCTACATCACTTTCAGTGGCGTAGCCAAGGGGGGGCAAACATGATTTTTCCAAAAAAATTCGCCCTCGCTTCGCTCGGGCAGTATTTCACTATCTTTATTTTTTAAACACAGTATCATCCTTTCGATTTGAATCAATCAAATTTGATGAGATTTTCCTTCTTCGGATTAATGAAATAATTTTCATCGAAATTTGGTTATTTTCACTGGTATTTTAGTTGAAACTTACTGATTTCTTAATCAATTTCCAATTCGTCAAAAAATTCAGTAATTTTAGCTAAATAAAAATCAGTGAAAAATCACTAATTTTCAAATAAATTTATTTCACAGAATCAAAAAGTTAGAATTTCACAAAAATTGGCTAATTCATATTTAGACAGTATAAAGTGTTTGTTCCAAAAATCCTATGAATCTTTGTGTTACTGTTACAGTCGTTTCATTACACACCCGTTACCTCAGACTCAGTTATACGTACACTACGAAATATGCCATGAAAAAAATACTCGATATGTTTCAAAACGACCACAGAAAATTTGACAAAAAAACTCGTTCTTGCCCCCCCCCCCCTTGACAAAATCCTGGCTACGCCACTGATCACTTTGCACTGTAATTTGGCTTGATTAAATTGATTATCCGAGTGTGGAGAGTTTTTTCGAAATATACTATCCAAATTACAGTAGTTCAACATGGCTGCTGTTTGTTTAAGAATTTATTAAACATGAAATAAAACGTCTGATACGATCAAAAAGCTACTAAACGATCAAAAAACATTCCCTTATCAATTTAAGATCAACATCTGGGCCCAAACTAAATTCAAAATAATTTTATTTCGTGTTCTCCATTACCCAAGTGTAATTTTCAATTTCAGGGTAATTGGGAACAGTGTGATTTTTACATGCGGTAACGCTGGTTTTCAAAATAAACATCAAAACATCCCAAAAATATTGATAACTATTCTTCCGAATATCAAAATTTTGAAAACTTGGTTCGAAATGATGTTTATTGTAAGTAAAAAAAATACATAATTTTCATTTATCCACCTATTATTCACCTATGTCATCAAAATTCAATTTTTCTCAAATGGTGGGTTGAAAAAATTAATAAATTACTGTTTTCCTTATCTCTTTTTTACTCAACTGAGTTCATTTTGCCGTTTTGTTGAAAAAAAAAGGTGTTCCCAATTACCCAGGTAGAACCGGGATAATGACGAATCCTGAAGGGGTAATAGGGAACAGTTGATAAAAAGAAGACGGTTCAAGATATCCGATTTCTTTTTTTCATAAATTGTACCTAAAAGAATGCCCTTTCTGCCGATATATAGAAATTTCATTCAAATTAATGTGCAGGTCATTTTATGGACTCTCGAAAATAATTTTGTTGTAAATTTTTGCCAAGTGTTCCTCATTACCCCGCTTGACCTTACCTAGTGAAATATTAATTCGTAAAATGATCAAAGTTTCAATTTTTGCCATGTATTTTATAAATGGGCAAAAAAATTGAATTTTCTATAAAACTAATTAACTGTTATGGCTCATGGATAGAAAATGTGAAGAGGATCAAAAAATGTTATGTACATATATTGCCTTATTTGAAATTTTTCCGATTTAAACTTTGTAAGGTTGGCAGTTTTACTGCCACTGAGCGCTAATCGGGTAATTAAATGTATTGAAAAAAAAACTAAAAGAGTTAGAAACATACGGAAAGTGGCATCGGATTCAGCGTGTTTTGCTCAACTAGGTGGCATGATTTTCAAAAAAACGAACTATTTTTCGAATTTATACAAATTATTATTGAGCGAAGTCCCTCTGAATTTTTCGTCCATGCATAAATCGTGTGCTACTTTCTAAATTCTCAAAATTATCG
>JAVBJF010001321.1:0-16213 GCA_033439095.1 Pseudococcus viburni
TCATCGACGAAAAAAATTCCCCTAATACGATACAATCGTTCGCAAATATACTCGTTTTAACATATAAGATGGACATGGATTCATCTTCACTTTGTTACAGTCGATTAATTTACGAAACTCGAGCACGAGCAAGGGCAAGCAACAAGTTCATCGTTATAAAAGCAATTAATATAGATTAACTTTTGTATGGTAAACGCGTGGCTATATGGCCACTACAGCCGAATTCAAATCAAATTTCGCCACAGCGAAGATTTTTTCATTTTAATACGTACCAGAACCGGCACAGATACGAGATCGCATTCATGCATTTAAATACCTCGATTATTTCGATTCGATTTGTTTCAGCAGGATATTGAACGGAAGCTGGGATCAAGGGTACAAAAGTTGACGAAATTTAACGCTGCATAATTACTTTGTGGCTCATTAAACGAGTTTTTTTTTTCTCCTTCTCGGGAAAAAAATAAGAAAAACTATTCATAATGATCGATTAACTCGGAAGGGTAAAAATCTATAAGCGCTTTGTGTACGAGTATAATCCTTAAATTGATATTAGTACCGCGCGTGACTAAATTACCGAATTTACTCGAGGGAGAAAATATTAACTATTGCGAAGATTTTGATTTTTTTTTTTGCTTTTTTATCGCCTATACCGTCGATAAAAAAGCGGACCATTAAAACATTCAACTTTTGCCTAAGTGCTGCGCTTTAGTATCCTTGCTGTAGGACTATATGCCATAGCAAAGCTGTGCTGTATAGGGAATATTCGTCGTACACCTGTGCTGCTGCGACAACAAAGAATCCGGTTAATATTTTTTTGCGGCATGGCATGGCATGGAGATTCTATATTACGTAGACGTACCGTTGGTACTTTCTTAACGGCGGCGGCGGATTAATGATAATTAAGTTTTAACATTGTACACAACGACGCCAACGTAGCGACGTAAGCAAAAGGCTACACGAAATTTTATCAATTATTGTTACTGTGCTGTGCGCGTTATGGTTTTATATCTTGCAGCGGTAAGTGAATTTTATACGAGGACAAAATGGCCATTGGTACTGGATGCTTTTTGCAAATTAGTCCTCGTGTATTTCGGTACGAGTAAAGGTTTTTCGGCTGGATAGATTTTTTTTTTCGCCTGAAGTATGGTAATGCGTAAGCGAATGCGGAGAGAATTCTGAGAGAAATTTTCAGCATTGGGCGTAGTAATTCGAATTCTACGAGTAATTAATTTAGGTAGAATGAGAAGTGCTTGTTTGAGATGTCTTGAAAGGGTTTCTCGATGGGTTTTTTATGATTCTATTATCAATGTGGTTCGTTTTCGAGAAAAAAATAATTTTATGGGTACGAACAATAATAGAAATTACATTTTTAAAATCTTCAACTTGAGAATTTTTTCGAAGATTTATTCTCGACACAAAACCTATCTTAGATGGCTCTACTTCTTTTGATGAAAGAGGAATGGCTTGGTTGAAGTTTTTGCAAAAAAATTTAAATACAATTTTGAAAATTTCGAAATTTGTAGGGTTTTACAATGTGCTAGGATGTTGTCTCATTTCCAAACAGAAAATTACTCCAAAAAATTTAAACCAATTCAAAAAATAAATACTTACACATGAATGACCGAAAAATTGAGCAAGCAGAATCTCGTAATTGTATTCAATTGTTAAAAATTGAATAATTGTGAAATTTTGAAATTTTTTAGAATTATTTATCATGGCTTATTTTAAAAGGAGATGGTTCGACGACACCATGACCACGAACGACAAAATGACGTATCACAGAAAAACTATTCGAACAACAATTTTAAATCTGTAACAGCCAAATAAAAATCAAATCTCGTCCCAAAAAAATAATACCGAACAATAAAGGTTAATTACCTTCTAAAAAATTTATTATATGTACATAAAAAATATGTACTTGCCAAAAAAAAATATATCATCAGCCAAAAAATTTCTATCTACTAAAAATTCGATTAAAATGGAATTTTTTTCCGTTTTCTCGACTCAAAGTGCGATTTTATTTCAGTGATCTACAAAAAAAAATGTCACCATTGAAAAATTTTCGACTCTTCAAAGCCTAATTTTTTTGATTAACAATATAAAGCAGCAATTATTTGAAGACGAGCGTCCTCTTTGCTACAATCCCTCCCCATTTGATCTTACCAGAAAACTTGAAAAGAGTAATTTCAAACTTCAGGACCCACCCCTTCCCGTAATACTACCAATTTTGATCACTCATCAAGAGTCCTCAATTTTTTCGTATTTCATGATTTTTTTAACATAATCAACTTCGATGATTCTGTGGCTTTAATGTAAGGTCAATGAGCCTAATTGAGAACACTTTTTGTAATTAAAAAAAAAAAAAAAAAAATTGAAGGGGTTCTAATAAGAGGAGAAGTACACATTTTGAAAGTTTGGTGGTTTTTGTATTAATTTGGTATGTTTAGAGTCTAAATGAGCGATAATTGGATTTTTTGGTTTAGAAATGAAAAAGTTATGAGGTGTTCTCATTTGACTTTGAGACAGTGATGTTCTCCATTACTCATGAATTAGTGGATAATTGAGAACATCCAAACTTTTCAGCTAATTTTTTTTTTAAAAATAGAAATTTATGCCTAAAATACGACTTTATACCTTAATTTTTTTTTTTTGAAGCTACGTGTTGCAGAACTTTTTTAAATCGCCATGGTCATAACAATATTTTTGATAGCTTTTTTAAATTAGGAATTTAAAATCCATTAAAATGATGATAAAACTTCAAATTTTCAAGCATGTCTATTGAACTAATGATAATTTCAAATTTTTAGCTGTAAACAAAGTGATACCAACAAAAAAAAAATCAATGTTCCCAATTACCATAGAATTCTGAAATCCTATTTTCAATTGAGAACACGATTTATTAAAATTTTATGCGATCATAAATGAACGTGTCACAGCAAAAAAAAAAACATATAGAAAAAAATGGCGTTTTTGGGAAATCGCCATTGAAGTTTTGAGTATACTTTTTTTTTAATACTAAATTTAGGAATTGAGCTGGGAAAAAATTACCTTAAAATTTCATATTTTTGCTACAAGAAAACAGCTCACCCATCACTTGATATCTTTTCTATTTTTTTTCTATAATTGAAAACAAAAGGTTGAGTTATAGGTATGTCCTTTTTGTTGTGACAAAATTTCATTTCGACCCGTCTACGTTTGATGACGTATAATTTTTCCGGAAGTGAAAACTAAAAAAAATTCTTCATACAGTACAAAAGTTTAAGAGAATGAAAAAAGGAACATTTCTGGGAGAAAAATTTCAAATTATCTCTTCAGGGAGCGGATATATCGCAATTTGAAAAATGACAACTTTTTTTTCATTTTCTTGGTTTACAAAAAAATGCTAAAATACATTTTTGGACGAATTTTATCATTTTTTTTTTTTTTTCAAATTTATGACCAAAAATCAACTAAAAAAACACTTCATTAAAATTTTAAAATTTTACATCATCTGCACAGTGAAAAAAATTAAACATTACGCAAATTCCTCGAAAATCAAACGAATTTTACAAACCGCCATAACTCTTCAAGGAAAACATATTGGAAGGTGGGAGGGGGCTCATTGGATAGAAAAACTTCTGAGAATACGAATCGCTTGTCGCATCAAAAAGGACATATGCCTGATTTATGTTATTTTTGTTGTGACACATTCCAATTAAAATTAATACTCAATGTTAATATTCTACCCCACAGTTGGTTTTGGAGAACTTTTAAATACGTTTTTTTCTAGAAAGCGTTCTCAATTAACGATTATTGTTCTCATTTAGGCTTATTGACCTTATTCCTAATAAAATTGAAAAAGTTGTAAAAGTAATGATAACCCAAAAAAAATGCGTTTTGCAGATTCTCAGCTCCCCTTTCCCCTCCTCGTTAAGGCGATAATCCCTCATCACACGCAGGTTTTCGTATTTTAAAAAAAATAACAATTCTGGGCGGTGAATGGGGGGAGGGGGATTTGTCAAAGCGAACTGTTTTAAAGACAAGACATCACCCTCATTAAAATTTATTTTCTTGGAAAATTCGTATCTAATAAAACACCGAAATAAAATTTTTCAAAAAGGATTTTGAGGTGTGAATCACTGAATGATTGATTTGGCTTTGGATGGCTTTGGTATTTAGATTTAGAATTATAAATTTACTCAGATTTGTAAACTTTAAAGTATTTACTCGCCATAATCCAGATTTACTAGGCATATATTTTTTTATTATTTTGGCATTAATTTCAACTGGATTTTTTTCAGACTTGTAGGGAATATTCAATACTTCCAAAATTTACCTCTAAAAAGTGAAAATATCAAATATTCACCTACACTGAAATACAAATTTTAAGGTACCTTTTAAAAAAAAATATTTCACACACCGCCATCGTAAATTTTTTTTTGCTACTTTTTGTGAAATAAATTAAAAAGATGTTCTTTTAGGAAATTTATTAGAGGAGATTATCCCACGAATATGTTCTTCTCAAATTTTTATTTCAATAAAAAAAACGAAAAACTGGTTGGGGGCAAAATTCTGCTCTTGAAAGGGAGAGAGCAGAAGTGTCAGACAATTCTAGGAATGAAGTTTTGAAGTGCTGTTTAAAATTCAGCTTTTTGCTAATTTCCTTCCAGATTTGAATTCGAAATTGAAACAAAAAATGATCGACTGGATTACAACACATTTTTGCTTTTCTTTCACTCTAAAGACACTGATGTAAAAAAAAATTGATAAATTTTCATCAGAAATGAACTTGAATTGGCTTACTTAGATAAATGTTATCATTTCTAGGAAACACATTTTAATGGATTTTTTTGAGGGGGGATTTTTCTTCAAGAAAGTCAATTATAAATATTTTAGGGTGATATTTTTTTATTGTTTATGATGTGATATCGGTTTTTTTTGCTTGTTGTTGGAATGTTGTTTCCCCTTCGCAAAATTTCTTTCATTTCTGGAATCCAACCATGTAAGATCAGTTTTAAAATTTACTTACCAACTGCTGACATGAATTTATTTAAAGTCGAATTTTATTTGAACAGTACATTTTAGCAAATTCAAAAATTGTTCAAACAATTCTCTCGTAAACGATATATCTCCGATTCTGACTTGTTTCGAGTTTCAAAGGGAGAAAAAACATCACTCGAGTATTTAATTTTTGCTACCAAATTTTTTTCTATTGAAAAAAAAATGAACGAAAATGTAGTATACTGTTTGTCCCTGATTCCAAAATTCCTCTTCTTATACAATATTAGCCATTAGAAATTTTTACTGGTATTTAACACTTTTCTAATTAGACAATTTACGAACTAGCATGAATGCTAACTTCGTATTATTCGAATACCTAATCGTTGTTTGTCTAAAAAAAAAATAGCTCACCTATGTACCATGGGTATTGGGTATTATACCAAAATTTAAAAAAAAATCTCGCTTCTAAAAAAATATAGGTAACAGTTTTTTAAATTGCACAATGCACAGCTTAATTACTGCGCCAAGAAGAAATAATTTTTTTTTATTTTTTTACATTTCTCCAAATTTACCAATTCGAAGTATGTTTTTCAACAATTTTAGAAAAATTGAAAAAAAAGATTTTGAACCTAAGATTTTTTCTAACCAGGTAGTTTACACATTGAGTAGGTATAATTTCCTAAACTACAAGATAGAAAGAATACGTGAAATAAAAACTCGATTCAATTTACGCTTACATTCTATATATTAATAATTTCATAAAATTCGAGAATTTTACAATGAATAATGATAAAAATTCGAAATAAAAAAAAAAATATTTACGTTTAGCAAGTAATTTCTTCGTGAGTAGGGTTAAGAGAATTACCCGCAACCGCGAAGCATTTAGTAACTGGTCCATTGAATGATTTTGTGAATAAGGTTTTCAGCGAATCTGTGAACCAGTAATGTTCAACTTTCAGGTTAACGTTGGAAGCTCCATTGGGAATTTTGATTTCTTTGGTGACACCCAAACGGAAATCTCCAGAACTCTCGGATTTACTCTGGCCGTTCAGATTATATGAGACGGTAAATTTAGCAACGTATCCGCTCCTGTTGTACACGGACAAGGAGCCGTCGGCGGCGTAAGCGGACGCCACCAACACCAAAGCGAACAGACCGAACAAGGCAGCTTTCATTTTTTTTTTAAATTAAATTTTTATTATACTGGGCGTGTGTAATTGCCAAGATTTTTACGCCCAGTGTGGAGAGAGGTTGGGAAGAGGGGGTTGGAAAGAGGGGGTTATATTTGGTGTTGGAGTTTAAGTTCTTTTATCAAGAGGATGATTTTTTGCATTTCTGTTTTTGAGTCTGGTATTGTTGGGTTGTTTTCAGAGATGTTTAGGTTCTGTCTCGGTTGTTTTAAATTAGGGCAGTGAAAGAGGAGATGTTGAGTGTCAAAGGGTTCTGAGTTGCAAAAAGGGCAATTGGGTTTGGGGGCTCGAAGGTATAAATAGTTATGGGTGAGTTTTGTGTGTCCAATTCTGAGGCGAGTGATTATTATTTCGTCTGATCGATTGAGGAGTGAGAGTTTTTTCCAAGGGTGGATGGATTTTTTATGAATATGGAGTTTATTGTCAGTTTTTGTATTCCATAGATTTTGCCAAGTTGTAAGTTGGGATTTAGTGAGCATATTTTTTATGTCATTTGGATTTAGGAGGTTCAGGGGGGAGGGTAATTCGGCTAGTTTTGCGGCTCTATCTATTTCTTCGTTTCCTTCGATGCCTACATGACTGGGAACATACAGAAATTTAATTTTCATGTTGGAAGATTGGATATCAGAGATTACTTGATGGATTTTTTGAATTATGTATAGATCTGAAAATTTATTTTGGATTGCTAGTAGGGAAGATAGTGAGTCTGTTATAATGAGAAATTTTTTATGTGGGGGGTTTGTTTCAAGTATAACTTTTAGGCAATGGAAAATAGCTGTAATTTCTATAGTGAAGATAGATGAATGTTTGTTGGTTGTATAGTTTTGTAGGTTTCCATCTATTGAGAAAGCATAGCTGGAAGACTGGGATTCAGTTTTTGAGCCATCTGTGTAGCATAATTTGTAATTGTTATAACTGTTAATTACTTGGAGGGATTTATTTCTTATTGTAGTTAGAGTGTGTTCTCCTTTTTTATAGTCAGTCATTGTTAAATCAATTTTGGGTATGTTTATTTTCCAAGGAGGATATTTGGTATGCTCATGGAGTAGGTTTAAAACGTCAGTGTTGTAGTTTTTGAGAGTGTTGTATAAAAGTGAGGTTTGATTATCTTCTTTGGGGATGGATTTTTCATATTGGTTAATTAATATATTTTGAACTGGGTTTGATGGGTTAATGACTGCAGTTAATAGGAATTTATTAAGGATTAAAGGGAGTCTGAGTTCAGGGGGCATTTCACCGGCTTCACAATAGATACTATCTATGGGTGAGGAGGGAAGAGCACCAATACATAACCTTAAAGCAGCATTTTGGGTAGTTTTGAGGATTGCTAGGTTTGATTTTGTTGCATTGAGAAAAGCAGGACATCCGTATTCAAGTTTACTTCTTATTAAGGATCTATAAAGCTGAAGGAGAAGGGTCCTGGAGGGGTTATATTTGGGGTTTTTTATTACTTTTAGAAGGTTAAGGGACTTCATGAGATCCTTTTTAGTGTTTAGAAAGTGTGTGGTCCATTTTAGGTTTTTATCAAAAGTTAACCCGAGAAATTTGGTAGAGGATTCAAATTTAAGGTTTTGGTCTTTAAGTGTAAGTATTGGTGGTTGTATTTTCCTTTTGTTAGAGAAGAGGATACAATGTGTTTTTGTTTTTGAGAAAGTGAGTCCGTTTAAGTCAGCCCATTTCTGAATTTTGTCTAAGGTGTCCTGTAAAATTAATTGAGCTAATTTCATATCCTTTACTCGAAGTGAGATGTTTAAATCGTCTGCAAAAATCCTCAATGTAAGAGGCCATAAGATAACATTTTGAATTTCATCCATTAGTAGAATAAAAAGTGTAGTGCTTAACACTGATCCTTGGGGGACCCCATTTTGTATTGGATAGGATTTGGAGAAGGTGTTATTTATTCGAACATTGAAGTATCTATCTTTGAGAAAATTTGTAACGAAGTGAGCTAAATGACCTCTTATTCCTATCAAATGGAGTTTTTGTAGGATTTTATAGCGCCAGGCTTTATCGTAAGCTTTTTTCCAAGTCAAAGAAGATGGAGATTACACTATCTTTCTCAAGTAGAGCAGATGTAATTTCTTTTTGAAGGGTGTAGAGATGGTCATTTGTTGATCTCTTCTTTCTGAACCCACTTTGGTGATTTTTGATAGAGTTTGTTGATTCAATATACCAGATTAATCTTTTATTGACCATTTTTTCTAAGAGTTTGCAAGGGACTGAGGTTAAGGAAATAGGACGATAACTAGATGGGACTGAAGGGTCTTTGTTTGGTTTTAAAATTGGGATTATAGTAGCGATTTCCCAGGATTTAGGAAAGGAATCAGAAGTCCAGATTTCATTAAAGAGATTTAAAAGTTGTTCTTTAGCTAAATCTGGTAGGTGTTTGATCATAAATGGGTGGATTTCATCAGGGCCAGGGGAAGAATTTTTTATGTTGTGTTTTAATACGTAATCAAGTTCATCAAATGTAAAAGGGTGATTGTAGTCTTCTAGGTTATCAGATTGGAAATTTAGGGTTATTTTTTCAGTATCAGATTTGAGTTTTTGAAAGGTTGGATCATAGGAGTCATCTGCAGAGACTATTGCAAAATTTTGAGCCAAGATGTCTGCAATGTCTTGTTGAGTATCATAAATGATGTTGTTATTTATTATATATGGTATAGAGAATGGTGTAAGTGTCCCTTTTAAGGATTGAATGCTTTTCCACATATGTTTAGTTGAAGTTGATTGGGTTATTGTCAGCATAAATTTTTTCCAGCTCTCTCTTTGTTTTGTGAGGTTGAGGCGGCGGGCAAAGGCTCTTTTCTTTTTAAAGTTAATCAGATTTTCTTAATTTTTTTGTTTTACGAGATTTAACACACTTGTTATCAAGTTGAAACACAAAATCGCACAATGATTAATATGCTGGGCTAATTTGAGATTTTATATGATTTTACCTATTTACGTATGCGGCCCATTATCGGTTTAATAATTTGCCATTTGAACTGCCATTAAAATTATTATTAAAAGGCATCGTACCATCTCAAAAATGCCTTTTTTTTGTTTTTTGTTTTTTTATTCTAATGGGTTTGGACTACACGGTTCATTAGCCTAGCCCAATAAATGCCCTTTAAACATGACATTGTTTACAACTATGAACGTTGTTTGTTAAGATAAACTTTTATTCGCGTTAAAATAAAAATACACACATCTCGAATCGACGTTTCGTACACACTCGGGTGACTTCTTCAGGGTAATGATTAAAAAACACGCTTCAAAAAATCCAATCAAAGTAAATATTGTAATCGTGATGAAAATTATGAATGTACCTAATCTTAATTGGTAGTATCTCATTTCTGGTATAGCTTATTTTTGAAATCCGGCAGAAAAATAAATTGTAATAAGATCACTTGATTAAGATGGGATAATTCCACGTCAGTTCGTACGCAAGGTGTTGGGGGGAGGGGGTCGGCGATTTTTTTCATTTTTTTTATGCGGGTAGACCTCGATGAGAGATGACGAATGACGCAAACCGCAGCTCTCAAAGTCTTTTTGGAGGGCTGCCACGAGCATTTAAAGTTTTGAGTTAAAGTTGAATATGGTAAATTTGGGGCGTGGATAACTCGAAAACCACGATGGGTTGAAAGTTGAAACTTTTTCTAATGTGAAGGGTCTTTGAAGAGCTTTTTTATGATTTTTTGAAAATCAGTTTGCCACTTTTTATAACACGAAAAATTAGCTGTAAAAGTTGAAAAATGACATTTCCCTATGATGTCAATCGTCAAAAATTCTGAAAAAAATCTGTAAAGTACAATTTTATATGCTGATTAATATATTAAAAAATTGAGGTGACGTTATTTCGTATTTTCGAGAAAAAAAATTCCAAAGATTGGAAGAAAATACAATTTTTTTTTTCAAAGGTCAAAATTGTGTAAATTGATTTTTTTTTGTTAATTTTACACCATATTCAAAGAAAAAGTCGGTAAAAGCACGTATAATTTCAGCGATTTTCAGCAATTCAACTTATGATATATCATGAAAAAGCTGAAGAAATTCTCTTCAAAATTAGACAAAAAACGATTAAAGGAGAAATTTTAAAGATTTTTTCAAAAAATGTGAACTTTTGACATTTAAGTTCAACTTTGAGTAACTTCGGTATATTTTCAGAGACCACAGAGTCGGTATAAAAACGCGTCTTATTTAACCTGGTCCCTGAAATAATAGATGGAATTCTATTTTTTTTTTCGAAAGGTTAATTTTCAAAGAAAATTTTTTTGGGCGCCTAATTTGGACCTCCTAAAAATTTGTTATAAAAACATTGAAAACGTCGTATAAACGCATATATTTCAATTTTTTAATGAGAAATTACGCGTTCAAGCAATAAGAACAGCTTTCTAACTTGAGTTAAAGTTGAGTTAATGAGTTAGTTGAGTTGATGAGTTTTTTGTGACGGAGTCACTAAATTCGAAAATTATTTAAGCCCCAAAAACTTGTTTATAATCAAAATGTTTTTTTTCCAACTTTTGAAGTTAACATTTAATAACTCTGCATTTTCACACATATTAACGGGTGTTGAATGGAATTAAAATGCTTTTACCGACTTTTTCTTTAAATATGGTGTAAAATTAACAAAAAAAATTAATTTACACAATTTTGACCGTTGAAAAAAAAAATTGTATTTTCTTCCAATCTTTGGAATTTTTTTTCTCGAAAATACGAAATAACGTCGCCTCAATTTTTTAATATATTAATCAGCATGTAAAGTTGTACTTTACAGATTTTTTTTCAGAATTTTTGGCGATTGACATCATAAGGAAATATCATTTTTCAACTTTTACAGCCAATTTTTCGTGTTAAAAAAAGTGGCAACACTGATTTTCAAAAAATCATCAAAAAGCTCTTCACAATCTTTCATCGAGGTCTACCCACATAAAAAAAATGAAAAAAAATCGCCGACCCCACTTACCACTTTGCGTACGAACTGACGTGGAATGACCCACCTCACAGTTGGTTTTAGGAGAATTTTTAAATACCTACGTTTTTCTAGAAGCAATTAAAATTGGAAAAGTTGTAAAAGTAATGATAATCCAAAAAATGCGCTTTGCAGATTCTCAGCTCCTCTTTCCCCTCCTCGTTAAGGAGATAATCCCTCATAACGCAGGTTTTCGTATTTTAAAAAAATTACAATTCTGGGTGGAGAATGGGGGGGAGGGATTTGTCAAAGTGTACTGTTTTTAAAGACAAAGAAACACCCTCATTTATTCTCTCTGAAAATTCGTATCCAATAAAACGACGATCAGACTAAAATAAAAATTTTTAAAAAGAATTTTGAAGCGTGGATCACTGAATGATTGATTTGGCTTTGGTATTTAGGTTTAGAATTATAAATCAACTCAGATTTCTAAACTTTGAAATATTTACTCTCCATCAACTAGATTTACTAGGCAAATATTTTGTTTTTATTTTGGCATTCATTTCAACTGGATTTTTTTCAGACTTGTAGGGAATATTCAATACTTCCAAAATTTACCTATAAAAAGTGAAAATATCAAATATTCACTTAATACACTGAAATAAAATTTTAAGGGTACCTTTGTTAAAAAATATATAGGTAAGTACGTAATTTTTTTTTGCTACTTTTGTGGAATAAATTAAAAAGATGTTCTTTTAGGAAATTTAGAGGAGATTATCCCACGAATATGTTCTTCTCAAATTTTTATTTCAATAAAAAAACGAAAAACTGGTTGGGTGCGAAATTCTGCTCTTGAAAGGGAGAGAGGAGAAGGGTCAGACAATTCTAGGAATGAAGTTTTTGAAGTACTGTTTGAAACGGAATTTTGAAATTCAGTTTTTTTGCTAATTTCTTTCCAGATTTGAATTTGGAATTGAAACAAAAAACGATCAACTGGATTACAACACATTTTTGGTTTTCTTTTACTCGAAAGACACTGAGTGCAACAAAAAATTAATAATTTTCAATCAGAACTGAACTTGAGTTGGCTTACTTACTTTGGAAGAGCAAAAAATCAAAAATTTTCGACTCCAATGGAACTTTTCTCAATTTTTTCTGACTCGAAAAGTACGACTTTTTTTTTTTTTTCCCAACGAAAATTTTTTTCTTACAAATCGTCCCACTAATGTTTAAAACCGTCCAAGTGCCATTTTTCGTTTTTTACAGGAAAGCTGAAAAACGTAACAAAATTTTCATTGCGCTTATGGACTTTGCAAATTTATAACTCTTTTTTTTTAGGGTTTAAATTACTTTAAGTTACGTTTTTTTATATTTTAATCGATGCAGCTTGATTCGCTGAATCCCAAATTATAAAAAACTCAATTTTGAAAAATATGGCACTTAGACGGTTTTAACATTAGTGGGACGAAATGGAAGTTTTCTACGAATCGTCCCCTCTATCTCCTCCCCTTCGATTCGAGACTCTGTATTCAATTGATTTTATTTCGTTCACAATAACAAATATTGGCCAAAAAAATACGCATGAATTTATGCCTCAAAAAATCGTTACAACTTTTTTTTTGTCTTTTCAAATTTTCAATCCTTCGTTCTCTTTCTATCAGAAAAGAAACAGTATCTCCAAATTGGAATGAATGAATGAATGAATGAATAGATAATCTAATGGCAGGCTTCACTAATTCAATTCTTTTTTACAAAATTCCAAGCACCTAAAAAGAAATTTGGGAATGCCCATAGCAAAATTTTTGGTATACGTAGCTTGAAAAAAGTCACAGTAGTAATTTAGCTGTTCTTTTTTTTAAATCCAATTTATTCTGAATTTTTTCCTCGAACATTCCATAAAATAATTCATTATACTTTTAAAATTGAATAATTTGTATCGGAAGAGAATATATCTTACATGGAAAATTTTCGACAAGTAGTTCCCTACAATTTTGATCGTTGAAAAAGTACATTTCTTAAGATGAGAAGTGCTTTTTCAACTCACACATGTGCATATTCAAGTAAGTAAATACCCAATACCGAAATATTAATAATTTATATGTACTCAAGTAGGTATTATGTACCTATACCTATGAAAACATATTCGTTATCTCTATCGTAATATTTCATATCGTCAAAATAAGTATTTATTTTGATTTAGTACTCATTCTTACTCAGCAATTATATTCGTCTCGGTTTACATTTTACGTACCGAAGTGTTTAGGAAACGAAAAACCAAGAGTATCAAAACATCGATGTCAGAAGCGAAAAGAGCGAACGATTTATTGTATAAACGCGAAACGGAACCGATAAATAAAGAGCTGTTTAAAAAATTGCCACGAAAATATTTTAAATACCGAATGACGTGAAAATGTCGAAGATAATTTAAATGGAAACGTTGAGCGTAACGGAGAAACAGCGATAAAGAAAGTATTAAGTATATATATTTAAGAAAAGAAGGGCGAGGAGGGGGTGAAAATTGACGATTTTTTTTTGTTTTTTCAACAAAATGCTAAAACTCATGAGCGAATATTAAGCAAAGAAAAAAACAATTTTCGCAATGCTTTTAAAAATCGATTATACTATGAAATTCAATTAATTTTTATTTAAAAACAGTATTTTCTCGGTTTTCAGTTTTTATTTATTCATTGCGGAAGTGGATTAAGGAAAGAAGAAAAACGTACCGCGTTCGCGCTCCCCCTCATTCGTCCGCGCCTTCTGCGTACTATACAGTTCGGACTTAGCCGACATCATTTATTTTACTCGAAATTTAATATTTTAGATTTCAATCTGTTCTCCGGGTTGCGATATTTTTGACTGCGAGGTTTGATTTTTCATTTTCAAATCCTATTACGACGCTTGTACTTGGACGGGCTTTCGTCACCCAAAACGAAATTGGCCGCTTGCTTTTAGATTAGAAAATTATAAATTGAAACCGATGTAGGCGCTAAAGTGAGCAAAGGGTGAGAAAAATGAGTAATTTTTACAATATTCGAACGAAGAATCGTGTTTTCGAGTGGAATTTTCCAAATATTTGCCGAACTTCGTAGTAGAAAGAGAAACGACCAATTTCATTATTTTCCATAAAGAAAGAGAAATGAAGTGAAAAGTTGGAACTTTGAGATGACTGAAGGTACATAGAAGGTAGCTTTTAATTTCAATCGAGGGTTGTTTTCTGTAAAGGTTAAAGATATTTCCGAACGAAATGATCCAAACAAGGGACAAAATGTAGTATTCTTACATCCAAAAATTGAAAATTGTCGAAAAAAATTCTACGAAAAATTGGAGAGAAATTTACCTTTGAAATCAATTAGGAAAAGATAATGGACAAAAAAGGTCAAAAAGTTGGACTTCTCCTTTCCTTCTCCTCCTGATAAAATCAGTCGAAAAAAAAGCAAACTGCGACGGAAACAAAATACGGTAGAGTATCGCGATGGCATACAAGTAGACATATGTAAAATAATGAAAAATTAACCCATAAATTATCCACATTAGATTGTACATTGTAATTTCAACGTGATATATCTCTGCATAAAGAATGGAACCTTTAAAGGAAAGGTATGTCTTTCTGGCAAACAACGCATTAATGGTAAAGGGAATGTTTACAAAAATTCTTTACGAAGTTTTTTTTCTTCTTTTTCTCCTCTCTCTTAACAAAATATACGGTATTTACGTGAATTTGTAAATTATTACGTAGTGGGAATGGAGTACGCGGTTGCGAGGGGGTAAAATGTTTCGGCTTTTAAGCAATTTGGAATTTCTGAAGTTTATATAAGTTATGCAGACACGTTGCAAGAAACATGTACACTGTACACGTACAGTGTACCTAATGTAGTTCGTAGTGGTAGTAGATAGGTAGTAGGTAGGTACTACGAAGTACGAATACGAATACATCAGAAAAAGTTACATATAAGCCAAGTTTCAAGTTCAACTTTTATGCTTTGGTAGAAAGCACATAGTTGGAAAATGATAAAATATAAAATTTTAACGATTCTGTATTTATTTTGAGACGAGTCAGAATTTAGATTTTTTGAAATTGAAAATTTTCAATCCCAGGACTTGAATCTTGGATCTTGATCCAAAGTTGATTGATGTGTAGTCATATCAATATTAAAGCAGTCAGAGGAAATGAGGAAGAAATAAGACAAAATATCACTACAAAATTTTCAGAAAAAATAATACCTCTTACAAAGGAAGTACCCCAATTCAAAGTAAAATTGAGCCCAAACAAAAAAAAAGCGAAAGTACATCATAACAGGACCTCGTATCCAAAATTTCAGGTACTGAAGTTCATTTCTCGATTTTTGGCGAATTTTTGAAATTTCAAAATTACCACCGCCCTGCGAAATATGAAAATTTGATCTAATCAACGAAAAAAGCTGAAATTTGATATATACCCTATTTCGACCTCCCGAATCGATTGGAAGCGGTTTCAAGACGTTTTTCGGAGCAATCAGAAAATTTTGGAATTTTCCAGCGCTGCACAGTGGGCCAGAATGCAAAAAAACGCGCTCGTTAGGCCGAAAACGAAAAAGTCACATTGGAGAGGAGCTGTCTAGTTAGGTCGATTATAAACAACATTCCTAGTAACATATAACATGTGGTAACACTGATTTATCCCCTCCTCTGCGTTTGGTGCGTGCCGAAGTTGGGATGTGACGAGTTACGGATGGTTTTTATTTAATGTATTGAAAAACGGTGTTTTTCTTTATCGTTTTCAAGTAATTAAGTAATCGTTTTTGTGAAAATATAATGAACGATTCCGATAGAAAAAAGTAAGCACTTTTCAAATTTTCAAACCATATTTCGCTAGCTTTTTTTCGTTTTGTTTGTAAGTGGTTTCAAAGTTGCGCGAGTTTTACTGCAAATAATGTGAAATATTCAATACGGATTAGGGTGTAAGTTTCGATTCCTGTCGATTCCCGTTTCGCCACTGCAGTAAATTGTATTGTTGTAGTGTGTGTGAAACAATGGCGAAGAGTTTTTTTTTTACGATCTGTTTCGATCTCTTTTCGTTTATTCGACTTTAAATCAAGAGATGTCTGTTTAAAAAAAAAATCATTCATAGAGCTACTTTTTTATAAACTGAAATGCTTACCATATATGTCAT
>JAVBJF010001322.1:0-16204 GCA_033439095.1 Pseudococcus viburni
AATTTTTAACACCCAACTTCCTTTTACCTCAAAAATTTGAAAAATTTAAATTTCTTGTAAAAAAATTTTCAATAAAAAGGGAAAAAACTGCTTAAAAGAAAATTATAAATTTTTAAAAAATTAAAAAAAATTTATCGGGGATCTCCAAAAAAACAAATGAAAATTCCATTCCTCCGGGCTAAAATTCAAAAATTTTTCCATTTTTTGCCTACCCCCTTCCCCCCCTAAAAAGAAAAACACCCCAAAAATTTAAATCCCCCTATAAATGTGTTGGGGTCGACAAATTTGGGGGCAAAAATTTTTTGTAAAAAAAGATTTCAAGAATGAAAATTCCCACTTTTTCCTCTTGGGGGTTTCCAAATAGGGCCCCAAAATTTTGAATTTCTTTTCATCCCCCATTTTTTTTTATAAAAATGTGGTCAAGGGAAATCTCACAGCTCATTAAAAAGTAAGTTTCCAAAAAACGTTGATTTCAAATAAATTCTGTAGGAAGGGTGTAAATTACCTCGAGTGTGGCGAGCAAATTTTTTTTTTTGAATAATTCATAATTTAATAGATAATAACATGCATTTAAATATCAATTTTAGTAAACATTACGGTCAATAAAAAATGATGAATTAAAAAATCCGATGAAAGATGTAATAATCTGGCCGGAGAGCAGCGAGGGCGAAATTTTTTGAAAAATTTAAAATAAAATAAGCAAAGAAACAATTTTTTTTTTTAAATTATTGAAGTATTCTTTTTTTGGATTTTCATAAAATTTCAGAGAAAATTCCAAAATTTCCTAACTTTTCCAGACCACCAAAATTCTCTGACTTTTCCCGGTTTTCCAGAAAATGGAAACCCTGCTGACTTTTCCAGACCACCAGAATTCACTGACTTTACTCGGGTTTCCCGGTTTTCCAAAGAATGGGCACCCTGTAAAAATATTGACAAAATTTATTAGGATTTCTATGACCCTCTAGAATCAATAAAAAAAAACCGCGAAATTTTATTCTTACGTTAGGTACAATCTGGCGAACAATAAGAAAATTATGGAAGAAAACACACATTTTGGCTCCTCCTCCCCCCCCCCAAAAAAACAAAAATCTGGAGCCAAGGGTCCAAAATTGTTGTCAATTTTTTTACCCAAATAGGCGACCCTTTTAGGGTAGAAGCAATCAAAATTAGTTTCAGAGACGCTGAACCAGCCACACACTTTCACCGTTTCATCAGTCGACCAATTTTGTCCAAATTCCGGATCAAGGGTCTAAAATTGTTGTCAAATTTTTTACCCAAATAAGCGTCCCTTTCGGGGTAGGACCAATCAAAATCAGTTTCAGTGACGCTGAACCGGCCACACTTTCACCGATTCATCAGTCGACCAATTTTGTCCATTTCGACATTCAAATCAGGCTAAAAATGACTGATCTGTCACGCGAATATTCCACATGATTCTCGTCCATCGATTTACTTTGTTGCACTTTTTCACCTTCGTAAAAACACAATCATCATTTATCATCGTATACGTTTGGAAATGAAAAACCCCAACGACAATAATATACGATACTCTTATACTTACAAATCATACGTAAATATTTTTGTCCCGAACAACAAACACCTACCATCAAACACCTGTTTTACGAACTCGGTCGTCGAAATCGAAATACCACCATAGGTGCCTCGTACCCGAACACAAAACTATACGGATAGTGTCACCGACGCAAGCTGCGTTTCGCTTTTGCTTCGCTTCGTTTGCATAAAATTAACGTACGGTAAATTGTAAGTTTTCGCCTCCCTTGCGACGATACGAATCGTCTCTCGTATCCGGTCATACGGTATAACCAAAATATGTATATAAATACGAAATATACGAGTAAATTTAGCTATAGGGTATAGGTATAGCTAGGTACGTAAACCTATGTACGATTATAACCACCTATGCATCGCATAAGGTACCTTTTAAGCCCCGACCAAGAGAAACACAAGCAGACTACACAGTATATAAATATACCGCGCTTTATATCGTACTAGTGTAATTACGTTATTAGTCGTTTGTTATTTTGACACAATATCAAGTTGAAAAAAAAAACAAAACCATAACCAGCATACACCAAACAATCAACGTCGCAGCGTCGTCGTAAAACCATAATATTACATACGACGTAAATTTAGTTAGATAAAAAAAAAGCAACGCAAAGCGTACATAACAAAACAAATTGCGGAATAGTTCCCCTACATTGTACAAACGAAACTGCGCAAACATTCCGATAATAAATTTTAAGTAAAAGCATCCAAACATTTAATATCGTTCCCAAAAAAAACATGCAGTTTTTTTGATTTCGTAAGTACATTCATACGAAGCCTGTGGAGGTCTGTACGTTCGTACAACGTAGATTAGATATTACGAGGATTCCGCCCTTTGCCATAAACGACGATCAGAAAATACATAATTTTATCGTATATACAACGATTTGTGGTACAAACGTAATATTTTTCTACGTTTTTCTGTTCATGAATTGGGGAACTAGGGGCTAAAATCATGCGTTCGCCTATCGTGACGTAGTTCGTAAAAATATTCGCAGCTGCAAGAAAACTCAAAGGGTATTCGATATTCCAGAACATACGAACGAAATATTCCCAGGATTTGGTTCGGTTAAAGACGTTTGATTCAAAGTTTTGCCTTTTCTGGTTCGAAATTCAGAAATTCGTTACAAATGTAACGTTGTGCCATACTGCGACGGATTTTGAAGTTAGAATTCTTTCAACATAGGAGACTTTACCAGGCACCTCGAAACGATCGTAAAATTGGTTTTGAAAATTTGTCGAAAAGTTAAAAAATAGGTAACTGAAATCAATCCCGTTACAGCTGACGAAATCATTTTCCACGAAACATGACCTCGGGTATACGCTACATCGATGTTTTATAGTTCAGCCAGTATTTCGTCGATTGGATTTCACTTAGCTTTATGTAGGTAGAATTCAACTTTTTTTTTCCACAGAGTGCAATAGACAGGGCGTAATTAAAAATACCACTTTTAGTATCCTAGGTGAGTTCACCTCCTGCACTCCCTCCTTTACTAGAACTTTTTTTCTACTTTCGAAGTAGGTCTACGACTAAGTTCTGTTGGATGGAAAATGTACGACGTATGACGAAAATTCTGGCTGAAACGTGGGGCGCCTGATCAAGTAGTTTCAGTACGAAAGTTTTCGTACCGAGATTCGGGAAATAAAACTTACACGGTCTGCGATATGATCGGTTAATAAAGTCAGAAAACTTGTAAAAGATTTTAGGTAAAAAATACGTAGCTAAAATACACGATGGCGTGATCAGAATTAATAATTTGGATAATCTTACCTGGAGAATCTTGCAAACTATTATTTCCATCTGGTCCTAATAATGAGCGATCGGTAGAGCTATCAAAATCTGTAAAATTAACGAAAAAGTTTATTAAAATTAGCTAATTAAAGGTGAGATCATTATATTGACATAAATTATAATATAATTTTATAACAAGACGTTATCGTAAAATTTGTTCGGATTAGAGTAGGTAATTTTGAAATCATGCAAGTTTTCCAAAAAAAATTGCAAGAATTTTCAACATGGTGTCCACTATTATTTCAGAAATGATTTTCCCTGACTTTTCCAGGTTTTCCAGACCAATTTTTCGAATTTTTCCAGACCTTATAAATATGATATTCGTAAACCAGGGAAAGGGGGGGGGGATTTTTTCGCGTGATGTACTTACATCCCGAAATTTTGTATAAAAATGATATAAAATGCATAGGGTCTTACGATTTTTTTTTCAAATCACTAGAATACTTTTTACGAGATCTTTAGATGCCCTTCTTCGGGTCAAAAAAAAATATTCAAATTCAATTCTTAAAATTTTTCCACCCATCCAACTCCCCCTCGCCACAAAAATTTGAAAATTTGAATTTATTACCTACAGAAAAAAATTTAAATAAAAAGGAAAAAAACCAAGTATTCCCACGCAAAATTAAGTTTTGAAACATGAAAAAAATTATGCCAGGGTGTTTACCAAATTGAGAGCGAATAAAAATTCGGATTTTTCCGGCTAAA
Source organism: Pseudococcus viburni (assembly GCA_033439095.1). NCBI lineage: Eukaryota > Metazoa > Arthropoda > Insecta > Hemiptera > Pseudococcidae > Pseudococcus > Pseudococcus viburni. The sequence continues at coordinate 4,064 of JAVBJF010001322.1, forward strand.
AATTCCAAAATTTTCTTCACATTTGATTCCCCCTTTCCGCTCCAAAATGAAAAACATTTGTCTCAAAATTTATAAATTCACGCAATCCCTTGCAATTTTTTAGTTTAAACCAAATACTGAAAAAATGAATGAGAAGGTAAAATTAAATCATTTTATGAAAATATATAAATGTGTTTGAGCCCGAACGAAGCGAGGGCGAAAAATTTTTGCGAAAAAGATCTTCAAAAGATGAAAATTCACCACTTTTCCCTCATTCATGTGTTCTATAAAATGGCCAATAATTTCGATTTTTGTTCCATTCCCTCCCTTTTTTTTCAACATCGTGGTCAAGGGCATCATGACGTTTCTTTTTCATTATAGCTCATTAAAAAGTAAGTTTCCAAGAAACTTAAGATTAAAAATAAATTCTGTAGAAAGAAAAAGTGTAAATTACCCCGAGCGTAGCGAGAGAAATTTTTTTGGATAATTCATAATTCAATGGACAAAGACATGTATTTTAAATATGTATCAATTTTATTGTACATTACGACCGACAAAAAATGATGAATAAGACAATAACTGGATAAAAGATGTGATAATTTGGCCCGAGCGGAGCGAGGGCGAAATTTTTTGAAAAATTTATAATAAAATAAGCAAAAAAACATTTTTCTAAATGATTTAAATTTTTTGGGATTTTCGAAAAATTCCAGAGAAAATTCCAAAATTCCCTGACTTTTCCCGGTTTTCCAGAGAATGGACACCATGTTCAAAGCTATTAAAAATCAACAAAGCCTCGATGAAATTATGGGAAATATTCCAAAAAAATTTCAAGTACCATCGAAAAATCAATTCAAATCGCAAAAAATGGCACAATCACTGCATTGCCTTTCATAGAAGCGTATGTAACCAGCTCCGAGAGAACAGGGCTTAGGGGAGAAAAAATGAGTTTTGATTTTTTCACGGAGTTCTGATACTTGAAAGTATGTAGAATGAGATGGGATAGATAGTTTTTTTCAAAAAATTTTATTACACGTCATAAAACGTGAACAAATGAAGGAAATTTCAAAAAATGAAAAAAATGAAAAATATCGAATAATTTTTAAAAATCTCAAAATTAATTTTTTTTCAAGTTATTACATAAATTTGGCAACCTAAATTTTTGAAAAATTGTCTCAACTCAATTTTCGCCCTTCTCTTTCGTTTTTCTGTGGACTGCCTCGCCTGTACTGCTGCATTCGCTGCATCCGAGTTTGATTGTTTTTTTGGTTTGCATCTGTTGAATTTCAGAGACGCAGTCGATGTTTTTATTTCCTCATCAATTTTCTGAATTTTCTTCTTTTTTTTCGAATGATTTTGCGATCAGTTTTCAGCTTTCTCTTTTAAAAATACGATAAAGCGACGTGACAACAGCCTGCAATAATTGAAGCTAGCGTCACCCATGGGCAAAAAAAGTTGGAAATTGTAGTAGTGACGTCATCGCAACAATAACCAATGACAGCAAGGCTTACAAGAGCATTGTAGCCACATTTGCACAACTTTTATTTCGCGCAAACTTTAAACGCGTTTTTCTCGAAAACTTATTTTCTTCCTTAAGCCCTGTTCTCTCGGAGCGGGTCACATATTAAGAATGGGAGGAACTTGTTGCACTCTCCAAAAAAGAAAAATTTTCATGAAAATGGTAAAAAAAAAGGAATTTTTTTTTTTAAAATCATACTCTTCTTTGACATTTTTATGATAAAAAATATCATTGCCGAGCTTAAGGAGTGTAATTCCCTATCAGAAGATTTTTTTTCAAAAACACTCACTTTCTTGACCAAAAATTAAGGGTAAAAACACCTATTATTCATCAATTGACAGCATTTTTTGAAAAAATCGAAACTTGTATGAATATCTCCCCGAGACTCCCCCTCCCCTTGGGTGTGCCCCTGGAAGTGATGAAAAGATTCTACATTTTTTATTAAAAATTCATTTTTTGGTTTAAATTATAGCCTAAGCAAAAAATAACTAAAAAATAGAGCTTCGAATCAAAGCTCGCTTATTTTTTAAATTCGTGAATATAATTATGTACCTCACAAGGGAAAATTCACCCCCGAAGTGTTACACGTGGGTCCAGGCGACTACACCTTCTGCAGGTGGCCTATGGTGAGGTTAGTTCGTGGTAAAAAAAAAAAATACGTCCTAAAACCCATAAGTTGCGAAGTTATTTTAATTTTTCCATTTCTCACATTAGATTTTCAATCAATCAATCAATAGTTTATTTGTAAGATATGACATAGCCATTTTTACAATGTCTTAAGTACTATTCTTATATTATACTAGGCGGAGGGGATCATTGGTTAAGTGGAGGGATGGGTGATTTTCTATAGGAGAGGACAAGAACAAGGGTATGGAATATATTACATTAGCTACAAGCCACTTCTTCAATGTTGGGCGAAATTTTTTAAGGGACAATGTTTTGAATTGGTTAGGTAATTTATTATAGATTTTAGCTGCCTGTGTGTCAATATTGGAATGAAATATTTGGGATTTGAACTGTGAAATAATTAGATTTTCTTTTTTTTCTTGTTTCGTATGGATGGGTTAGATTTTTTTAGATATAATTGTTTTATTATGGACTAGTTCTGCAATATTAAGGATGTTAGGCTGGGTAATGTGATCATATTTTGTTCTTTAATAAAGGTTTTTTCTACAGGATTCATTATAGCCTAATCCAACATTATTCGAATGCTTTTTTTTGTAATTTGAATACCTTTTTGTAAATTTTGTATGGTCCCCCCCCATATTGCAATTCCATAGCTCATCACAGATGCAAAGAGGCCATGGTATGCTAGTAAAACAGTTTCCCTATTTCTATTTGTCGAAGCCTTAACAATAGGTAGACTATTGATGAGAGGCGGGAAGTGAGATTTTCAATTATGAGTATTCCCATTTTATATTTTGCTGGATTGCCAGTCCTAGGAATTTGGAGGTATGGGTTGAAGGTCTATACTTGACTCTATTTCTATTTTGTTTGTGCCAGCATGTATATACATAAGTTCAGTCTTATCTTCATTTAAGAGCATGTTATTAGAAGCAAACCAGTTACGTAATTGAAAGAGGACTATTTCAACAACGGCTTTTCGAGGGGTTTTCAATGTTAGTTACTTGAAATTAATGCTGTTATATCATCAGCAAATAGTTTAAGGGAAAATCAATGAAGTTTGGTATATCATTTATATAGATTACGAATAATAGTGGTCCTAATATGGAGCCTTTGGGTACTTCCAATTAAAAACTCTACAAAGATTTGAGAAAGTTAGTCCTTAGGAGTAAGCTATTTTTAACTGTTTGATATCGATTTGTGAGGTAATCTTTGATCCATTTAATTAAATTTTCATTTAATCCATATTTTTCCAACTTTTTTACTAAAATTTGATGATCTACTCTATCATATGCTTTTGTAAGGTCACAAAAAATGGCTGCTGTTTTATTTCCAATTATGTAAAGACTCTAGAGCATTATGCAAGAGTGATAGATTGCATGTGTAGTACTTCCCCCCCCACCCCCCAAAAACTTCTTCCAGGTATAAATCCAATTGTGTTGGGGTAAGCAATTAAAGTGGAGGAAATTGAGAGCAACCATTATTATATAAATTTTCAAAGATTTTGGAAAAAATTGGACAACTGTAATTGGTCGAATAGTTTTTTATCACATTTTTTTCCCCCCTTTTTTATACACAGGAGTTTACTACACCAATTTTCAATGCATTTGGGAAAATTCCTTGATTAACAGAATCATTAAAAAGGGTTACCAAAATAGGAGCGAGAAAATATTTTGCAATTTTTATTACTTTTACATTTAAATCATAGTAATCTTTTGCCAATGTATTTTTTAATGAGGTGATTGTGGTAATTTTTTCGGTGTATCAGGCGATTTTTCGAAATTCAAAACTCCATACCCCCCTCAAGTCAACTTCAAGAGCTAAACTTTTGGCTGCGGAAGTTTCTTGTGATGTTCTACAAGCCTGTAGAAATTTTTTTGGCGTGTCACACCTCATGCACTTCCCTTGTTAGTAACAAAATTCGAATGATTTTGGAAAAAATTTCAGGAATTTTCAAACAAACTATCAATATAGTAGGTATTTTCTTAATCTGAATCAGCCAAATTTAGTGGAATTCTGCCTTTTAAAATCAGTGATTTTTCACCGGTTTGAAATTTCATAAATAAAAGATCGCAGGTTTTAAATACGTATTCGATTCATATACTCGTTTTTTAATTTTGAAAAATGTTTTCATTTTTAGGATTGTTACTGAAAACGAAATGAAAATTATGGTTACTATAGGACGAAAAAACACTACGTTTTCTACCTCGTTAACAAAAAATATCATATCCAACTAGGGAGTTAAATGATTTTCAACAAATTTAAAAGTTATTTCTCTCGCTTCGCTTGGACAGTAAACCTCAAAACTCGTCGATAATTAAAGTATCTCACTAACGTAAGTAAATGATATCCCATTTCGACTCTGATAATATTTTTCAATGTCTTCAAAAAAGGCCATAATTTTCACTAATCTTTTGATTCGGATTTAATTTCCCCGATTAAAAATTGCTATGTCAAGAGGAAGAAGAATGGAAGGACGGAAGGACGAATTTTCTTTTTCAACCATTTGATTCAGCTCTACCTAATAATTTCATTTTAACCATGAACAAGGTACGTAAGGATTTTTCTGACGACTATTTCGTTGAAATTACATCACGCGTGGAAAATCGCTTCGAAGTTCAAAAATTTCGGTTTTTGAATGACTCAAAAGACGAACGTTCAACAGATGTCGAACTTTGGGTAATTTTTATAACATGTTTCGCGCTGATCACGAGAAAAGTAGTGAAAAAATTCCGACGTGCCAGGTTTTTTCACAATTTGAATTTTTTTTTTAAATTTTTCTTACACTTCTTGATAACTTTTGACACTACAAGTCAATTTTCTGCGCATAGGACGGGTTCTACGAAAAAAACAATTGAAACATAAATTGTAGAACATAAAATTTCCTTCCTGTAGAGTACAATTCATTTTTTCTAGAAAGTTGAGCTTTCTAGATACATCAGTAGAGAGTTCAAAGTTCAGCTTCTATCTCTTATTGAAAATGTCTCGAAAACTAAACATCGAAGAAGAAAACTAATCGAACTCTATTGATAGGAAAATTTAACGTTCTACAATTTATGGTTCTAAAATTTTCTTTCGTAGAATTCTTCGTATGCTCATAAAATTGACTTGAAGAAGTAAAAAAAATTCAACAAAAATTCAAATTGGAAGAAATCGCGAAAAACTTAAACCATGTTACGAACTTAGCACCAAAATATAGGTCAGAATCACTTATCAGAATCGATTACATTTCAAATCCTGAAAATGTGGTTCACTAAAAAAATTGATTTTCTGCAAAAATCAAGCCTCCAAAAAAAATATGAGCAGAATACGAATTGTAGAGCGTAAAATTTATTTTCTGAAGAGTAAAATTCGTTTTTTTCTTAGGAGGCTTAGTTTTTGAGATATTTTCAATAAAATATAAAAGTTGAATTTTCAATCTTCAACTAAAATACCTCGAAATCTAAGCTTCCAGGGAAAAACTGATCGGACTCTAAAGAGAGGAAATTTTACGCTCTACAATTTATGTTCCATTCATTTTTTTGCAGGACCCTTTCTTCACTCAGAAAACCAACTCCAAGGTTCAAAAGTTATATCAAAAAATATAAAACAACTTCTTAACAAAAAATTAGAATTATAAAAAATTCTGACAAGATGGAAATCACCCGAAACCGTCATCCAGAAATGAGCTAAACCCTTCAAAGGGTACCGGCGCGCGGCGGATAAGATAGGTTAATCTGCCCCCGAGCTGAAATTCGAAACTAATTGATGGAATTTGGTTCTTATGGTCTGAAAACCTGGTGGTAAAAATTTCGGCCAGCTACCCCTTGTTATGGGGGTAAACGTTACTTTTCCAGTCTTTTCATTAGGAATTTTTATTTCCGCGAGTTTTCAATCAAATTTTTCCAAATTTGCGGGAGTAGTACACTAGTGAGAGGTATTAGAGGGTGGTTTGAAAAAAAAAATTGTCGATAACTTTTTGTAGCCGAAACTCGTGCTTGAAAACTTCAGATCGAGTTTTCTACGTGATGTTTCAGAGAAGAAATTCTGAAAAAAATTTTTTCATAAACTAGTCCCAATGTACAACATGATATTGATTTTCAGAATTTTTCAGGTAGTGGAAGTGGAAGGTGGAATTCCTTCAAAAATGTGAAAAACCATTTTTCTACGTTTTTCACTCATAAAATTGTCATTTTTGATCGAAAAATTTTTTTCTTGTAATCATACTCCAAAATACGTATTTATTCACCACTTTGCCCGATTTTCACTTCATTTCATTACTTTTTTGTGATTTTTGTAATTTCAAGTAAGTTGGTAAGAATGGTAAGATACATAGCAAAAGACTAAAGATAGAACATCTCATTTTTTTTTGCATACAAAATTGTCATGCGAAAAAATTACCACAGATTCGTGTTCAGCAGCTCAAACTACCTCCATATACTCCATTTACAAGATCTAAGAACTCAAATTTCGAAAATTCATTGAAAATCGAGCAAGTGGTGAATAAATACTTACAAGGGAGGTATCCAAACTCAAAATAATTTTTTTAGCCCAAACAAAAAAAAATATCAAAAGTAAGTACATCAATTACATCATAACAGAACCTTGGACCAAAAATTTCAGGTGCTGAAGTTCATTTCTCAATTTTTGGCGAATTTTTGAAATTTCAAAATTACCGCATCATCATAAAAAATATGAAAATTTTATCTAATCAACGAAAATAGCAGAAATTTGGTATTTATACCCTATTTTCGACCTCCCCAATCGATTGGAAGCGGTTTCAAGACGTTTTTGAGCCACCAGAAAATTATGGAATTTTCCAGCCCTGGAGAAAAGTCCATAAAAATGGCCCATGTGCACTTCAGCACCTACAATCGCGGATCATCCATATTGGTGACCTATTTGATCGATTAAAACATAATTTTCCAAAATTCGTAACTTTGCGTTCAAATTCGCATTTTCGGGCACGAAATTTTCCTGGAAAGAATTTAAAAATTTGCCTAATGCGCATACAACGAGGTAAAAAGTTGAAACTTGGTAGATACCCTATTTCCGACCTCCCTAATCGATTGGAAGCGGCTTCAAGACGTTTCTGAGCTACCAGAAAATTATGGAATTTTCCAGCGCTAGAGAAAAGCCCATATCCAAAAATGCAAATTTGAACTCAAAAGTTACGAATTTTGAAAAATTGTATTTTAATCGATCAAATAGATCACCAATATGGATGATCCGCGATTATAGGTACTGAAGTGCATATGGACCATTTTTATGACTTCAGCACATGAAATTTTGTGTACGAGGTCCTGTTATGAAATTATGATGTACTTTTGATTTTTTTTTTGTTTGGGCTCAAAATTTTACTTTGAGTTGGGATATCTCCCTTGTTAGTTTGGGGTGTAATTACAAGAAAAATGTTTGTGACCAAAAATGACCATTAATCGCCGCTGGGTAAAACAATTTTAAAGTCAGTATCATCTAATTTACTTTTAATGATTTACAAATTCGACTTCTCAATTTTCTATAATTATCATAAATTATTCCACTTGGCCCCCTAATTATTCCCATCCAACTTTCCATTTCTGTCAATTTTTAATGGTTTTTCGAATTTTTCAAGGTGTTCCCGCCTGAATAATTCTGAGAAAAATATCACTTAGTACATACATAGGGACTAGTTACATGAAATATATTAGTTTCAGAATTGCCTCAATGAAACATCATGTGTGAAAACTCGATTTAAAGTTTTTAAACACGATTTGCGGCTAGAAGTTTGAAAGAATTTGGTTGAAAACTCACGGAAATAAAATTTTTCAATGGAAAGGCTGAAAGAAGTAACGTTTTGCCCCATAACCAGGAACAGAAGAGGGGTAGGGGAAAAAATTCCATCAGTTAGTTTAGAATTTCAACTCGGGGCAGATTCCAGGGGTGCCGAAATCCCCCTGAGCGTTTGAGGAATACCCTCCAATTTTTTTAGTCGCCCCCCTCAATTTTTCCAGCCACCTTCCCTTTTCTTTGCATCATTCCTCGTTTTTTTGCGGCTCTCAATTATTATCAAAAATACTTTTTTTTTAATATTGCTTTCCTTGACGCTAAACTTTGAAATATAAATTTCTTAAATCAACAAATATGAAATTTCTTCAAATTTTAAAAATCAAGACATTTTTTACATCATAGCTTACGTAATTACAAGCAAAACGATCTAAAATAGTATAAAAATCAACATCTGTAGTCAGTGACTTACCGAAGGTATTTCCCCGAGGGAGGGGGTGAGATTCAAATTTGCGAACCAATTTTTTTCAAACTTTTAAATTTACATGTATAGGTACTAATCTTTCCCAAAGCACGTGAGGTTTTTTTATTTTACTCGTTTTCATCATTTTTGCGAACTTTTGAAGTTTTTACAACCCATTACTATAAGACCCTTTTTGAGATAAAAAATCTGAATAAAATTTTCATTGGTTACTCCAATTTTTTTTTCAAACCTACGAGCAATATCATTGTAGTTAAAAAAATATACGAAATATTTTATTTGCCTTGAGCGAAAAAAGGGTGGAGTTTCGAAGAAAAATTATAATTTTACATCAATAAAATTTTGTAATTTCTATGTAAAGAATAGGGAGATGGATTAGGCCCGAGCGAAGCGAGGGCGAAAATTTTAGAAAAACTCAAATTGAATGTGCAATAAAATAGTGTTTTGGAAGAATAAACTTTAATGAAAAATCGACTGCTTCTATTTTGAAATGATTGAAGCAGAAATATACCGTGGCCGAGCGTAGCGAGGCCGAAGCTTTGGAAAAATTGGATTTTCAAATATCAAAAATAAGTTTTAAGGAGAACAAGAACAATGAAATTAATTTTAATAATTTTGAAGAAAAATTCGAAAAAATCTCTTTTAAATTACAAGTACAACATATAAAATTTTTTTGGTTGACGAGTAAAAATTTTCAAAATGCAAGGTAATTAATAATTTTTTTCCTAAAAAAGCATTTATTATACAATGGTTTTAATTCTTCGCTGGGAAAATGATCAATTTTCAGTTGGAAAAGGTTGGGAAAATGACTAATTTTTCCAACTTAAAAGTGAAAATTTTGTTGATTTTCGACTTTTAAAATAGGTAACCATTTTATTTATTCATTTTTCATTTAAAAAATAAATACCAGTCGTCCCAACTGACATTTTTACTCATCACTTGGGAGAACGACCAATTTTGAGTTGGAAAAATAACCAATATTGAATTGGGAAAGTTACCTATTTTGAATTGGGAAAATTACCAATTTTGAGTCGGGAAATTTACCATTTTTGAGTCGGGAAAATTACCAATTTTGAGTTGGAACAAGTGAAAATTTTGTTGATTTCCAACTTTTACAATAACCATTTTATTTATTATTTTTCATCAAAAAAATGAATCCCAATTGTCCAATTTTCCCAACTGATGTGTTGAAATGTTCCATTTTTCTAACTCACAAGTAAAAAATTTCCTCTCCCCCTATCGGTACGTCACTGTCTGTAGTTGAGTAAGTAACTAACTATGAAATGAAGCAAAGCAATTTGAAATTTTTTTGAAAATTAACATTTTAGTAAGCAACTCAGACGTCTATAATCCTACCAAGGATTGTCATGAAAATTGGCCTTGAGTGACTGGCAATTGGGAAGGATTCAGTAAACAGTGAAGGATTCTGGATTAATATTTGGGAGGTAATCTTGATTTCCAAAGAGTGAGTGATTTCCCCCCCCAAAATCGATTTGAGGTTCCCCCCCAAACCCCAACAAAAATCGATTTGAGGTTTCCCCCAAAAAAATCTATTTGAGGAAGCTTCCTCAAGAATTCAGGTTTCTCAGCACCCCTGGAAGATTCGCCTATCTTATCCGCCGGTACCCTTCGTCAAAATACGATTTTTTTTTCAAATATCCCTTTTTTAGTAACACATAACACTACTTACACAATTCACCCTTTGCTCTCTCCTTTGGCTAGAAAATTGGTTCAAACTTGAGCCAGTAGCCAAAAAAATGTTTCCAATCATTCAACAAACTAACGTTAAGGTGGAAAAGGTAAAATTGCGGAAACACTTACTCGTTGCAGACTGGTTATTGTGAAAAGGTAGGCCGGCCATGGACAAATGGGAATTTTCATCTCGTTCGTTATCGTTATCCTCGGTCGTGTAACTATCGTCGTTGGTGTCTTCGTTATAGGAGTCTTCAAGCTGTTCGTTTTTCACCTTAATCATGTCGGAGATGGATTTATTTTTCATGAGGCCGTCAGCCAGCGCGGTACCGCAGTTAGGCGTACTATTGGTGATAGGAGGTACTTTGTTGCTTATCACTGGAGTAATGTCCATATGAGGAGACTCGACTTTCGGAGGTATCGACGGCGAAGGTACGTTCGCTTTACCCTCCATAGCCGGCATGGACTGCGCTTGACTCGGAACTTCGCATACGTTACTCACGTCGATATTATTGTAAGTAGATATCGCAGACGAAGGATTAATCGGCGTTACGACTAAGCCTTCGCTTTTAATAGGAGGCAGTAACTTTCTGCGCTTTATACTAGGCGAATTATTTTCTAACATATCCGACGATGACTTGGAATTGTTGGTGTTGTTGATGCTGGCCACTGCGGCGGCCGCGGCCGCAGCAGCGGCAACCGCCGCCGCGTGATGATGGTTTTCGATGACGACCGCCGACGACGATTTAAGGTACTTTTTCGAAGACTGCGTTTGCGTTACCAAGCTCGGAGGAGATCTCGATCGTTGTTGACTGATTAGAGGGGTCGCGCCATCCCGCGATGTTACGCCGCCGCCGCCGCCACCGCCACCGCCGGACCCGTGTAATTTACGCGAATCCGCCGAGAGCTTTTTATTTGAGTGCGAATACAGCGAGCCGGTCCCGTGTAATGAGTTATTGTCGCGTATAATACCGTTATTATTTTCGACGCAGTGACTATTATCCGTTAAGCCTCTGATTTGTAACGATTCGGCCGCTTTTAAAAACGATCCTAGCGTTTCTTGCGTTATATTCACCTCGCCCCGGTACATGTAGTTCATCATAGCTTGAAGTTCTTGGTATTTTATGTCTTTCAGTATTAATATCGGGAACTTGTCGTAGTGCTCTCGTAATAGCATCTGAAATGAAAAAAAAAACAACTCGGTTAGAAAGTTTGATCATTTATAGATCATGGTGTCTGAAAAATCGCAGAATCGGTTCACACTCCAGAATTGGGGCAAAATTCAATCATTTTTGATGCACTGGTTTTCGATAACTTTCTCAAAATTAAATAAAATGAAGAGATCTTCAAAAAAATAACGCGTACCTATAAAAATTGTAAGGTGTTGAAAACTGAACATATTTCGTTTCAATAAAATTTTCCCCACATATTTGTTTTGTGTTACAATTCTAATGCCTAAATTCTGATTCTAGGAATCGAAATACACCAACATATGTACTTATTTGTGGCTTTCAAGTTTGCTTGGAGGGTGTGTGTGTGGTGGGGGGGGGGGGAGAGGGGGGTCGAAAAATAAAGTTTTTCGAGAACAATAAACACGTTTTGGCTTAAGTCTTATAGAAAATTTCACGGCCAATCCAGGCATCATAGCGAAATTTCGAAGAAAAAAGTGACTTTTAGTGACTTTTTTGAGCAAAAAGTGACAAAAAATGACCAAAAAGTAACCAAAAGTAACCAAAAATTCGATTTTTTCGGGGGTAATTTTTTTACAGTTAAAAGAGGGCTGAGAATTCAAGAAAAAAGGAGGGGAGGGGGTCAAAATTCAATGAAAAAATTAGGTAATCTAAAAATTTAACTTTTTTTATCGGCACTTTAGGAACCAGATATACATAATTAATTCAATAATACAGATTTGAGAAAGGAAAAATTGAAAAATGACGAGATTTTTGGAACAAACAATTAATATATGAGCTATACCTATCTACTCTCTAAATCTAAATCAGTAAATTTTCGAAAAACTGTGCCTTTTTGAATCAGTGAAATGAATTTATTTGAAAATCTGTGATATTTCAATTGTTTGATTGATTTTTTTAGTCAAAAATTATTA
>JAVBJF010001323.1:0-16196 GCA_033439095.1 Pseudococcus viburni
CCAAGGCTCTCTAACGATCATTCACCCTATTGCACCAGAGAAAGGCGTCCCTTCCCTAGGAGCAGGCTCCCTAGGAAAGAAAAAAATCACTGAAAATATTATAATTTTGCTTCAGAGAAACACTCCTTGGAAGGGATTCACATGTCAAAATCACCCCTGTGTGTAGTGAAACACTAATATAACGTTCTCAAAAAGTACAACTTTGTACACGATTTGTCTGAAATTGTTTATGGAAAATTTGCTTTTGTATAACAACCTGTAGGTAGAGTCGCCATACAACACTAGTTGTTTGTCTGAAGAGATAAGGGGGTCAAATTTCATCAAAGTGGCAAGTGGAATGGTGGGTACTAGTCCATTAATGACTTACAGTATTTAATTCGCATAATTATTTCATCTTATTGGTGATAAATTATACACTTTATGTTGCTTGTGTATAATATATTTATTTACTAGGTAATTTGCGACAATAGAAAGTAGAAGCTGTCACTGCTATCATTCCCGCTGCAGTCTAGATAGTGTTGTAGAAACCTATAAGCAATCAATAACTCGTTTATAAAATTTATATTTCCAAGACATATGGATAGGGTTAGATCAACTAATGAATTTTATATATCTTTTTACAATTTTTCTGCAACTATTTTATGTAAGTAGTCACAAAAATTATGTAAGCTATCATACAAACAATGCATTGTTATAAAATAATCCTCAGGATCGAAGTCTGGATTATTGTTTTTTATCTCTTCTGCAATTTTGGTAGTTATATCCAATGATTTAAGATGTGTTTCCGTAATTTCATGTGCACCAAAACCATATGTATCAGTTGTACCCAAGAATACAAAACTATATTCTTTAGGATGTCCTTTGAGCATGAGTTTTTCTGTCAGTTCCCATTCAGATGTAAAATAATACGTTTCAAATTGCTCAGATATATAATCAAAAAAAATTTGTTCATTCTCATTGAGAATATCATATTTTACGTAGCAACAATCAGCATAGGGCTTTCCACAATTTTTGTCAACCATACCAAATATTAAAACATTTTTCTTTCCATATTTGGCGATAATACACTTTTCAAGTAACTTTAAATAACTCATTGCTTGATTAAAATTGTTATTATTAATAAATTGATCAAGTTTTGGTATATCTTCTATGCTATTCATTATAACAATGTAATGTTATTATTGTTTTTAATATTTGAATTATGCAAAGTTTGCATATTAGGAGATGAGTCTATCACTGAACAAGGCTGTATAACTACTGATTGAGCACATACAATTATATAGGTATATACTAGAGATGAGCACGATACTGCTTTTTGTCGTTGAAAAGCGTGTAGCGATAAGCGGCATCGTAATTTGTTCATTCTCATTGAGAATATCACTACACAAAGCAAAATCATAATATTTTCAGTGATTTTCTACCTTAGGGAGCTCTGCTCCTGTTGACCATATGCTAGGATAATGCTAATGTAATGTGCAGCATCTGTATTCTCTTATATCTCTTCTTCCAATACCTTGTAAATGTCATAATTTTGATTCAAACAGTCAAGTTTTCCTACAAAAACTAATTTTCCATCGACAATTTCAGACAAATCGTGTACAAAATTGTACTTCTTGAGAACGTTTTAGTGTTTTACTACACACAGGGGATGATTTGACATGTGAATCCCTTCCAAGGAGTGTTTCTCTGAAGCAAAATCATAATATTTTCAGTGTTTTTCTACCCTAGGGAGCTCCGCTCCCGCAGGTGGAAAGGCTTCTCTCTCTGGCGCAAGCGCCAGAGAGAGGTAGCCCTGAAAATATTATGATTTTGCTTCAGAGAAACACTCCTTGGAAGGGATTCACATGTCAAATCATCCCCTGTGTGTAGTAAAACACTAAAACGTTCTCAAGAAGTACAATTTTGTACACGATTTGTCTGAAATTGTCGATGGAAAATTAGTTTTTGTAGGAAAACTTGACTGTTTGAATCAAAATTATGACATTTACAAGGTATTGGAAGAAGAGATATAAGAGAATACAGATGCTGCACATTACATTAGCATTATCCTAGCATATGGTCAACAGGAGCAGAGCTCCCTAAGGTAGAAAATCACTGAAAATATTATGATTTTGCTTTGTGTAGTGATATTCTCAATGAGAATGAACAAATTACGATACCGCTTATCGCTACACGCTTTTCAACGACAAAAAGCGGTATCGTGCTCATCTCTAGTATATACCTATATAATTGTATGTGCTCAATCAGTAGTTATACAGCCTTGTTCAGTGATAGACTCATCTCCTAATATGCAAACTTTGCATAATTCAAATATTAAAAACAATAATAACATTACATTGTTATAATGAATAGCATAGAAGATATACCAAAACTTGATCAATTTATTAATAATAACAATTTTAATCAAGCAATGAGTTATTTAAAGTTACTTGAAAAGTGTATTATCGCCAAATATGAAAAGAAAAATGTTTTAATATTTGGTATGGTTGACAAAAATTGTGGAAAGCCCTATGCTGATTGTTGCTACGTAAAATATGATATTCTCAATGAGAATGAACAAATTTTTTTTGATTATATATCTGAGCAATTTGAAACGTATTATTTTACATCTGAATGGGAACTGACAGAAAAACTCATGCTCAAAGGACATCCTAAAGAATATAGTTTTGTATTCTTGGGTACAACTGATACATATGGTTTTGGTGCACATGAAATTACGGAAACACATCTTAAATCATTGGATATAACTACCAAAATTGCAGAAGAGATAAAAAACAATAATCCAGACTTCGATCCTGAGGATTATTTTATAACAATGCATTGTTTGTATGATAGCTTACATAATTTTTGTGACTACTTACATAAAATAGTTGCAGAAAAATTGTAAAAAGATATATAAAATTCATTAGTTGATCTAACCCTATCCATATGTCTTGGAAATATAAATTTTATAAACGAGTTATTGATTGCTTATAGGTTTCTACAACACTATCTAGACTGCAGCGGGAATGATAGCAGTGACAGCTTCTACTTTCTATTGTCGCAAATTACCTAGTAAATAAATATATTATACACAAGCAACATAAAGTGTATAATTTATCACCAATAAGATGAAATAATTATGCGAATTAAATACTGTAAGTCATTAATGGACTAGTACCCATCATTCCACTTGCCACTTTGATGAAATTTGACCCCCTTATCTCTTCAGACAAACAACTAGTGTTGTATGGCGACTCTACCTACAGGTTGTTATACAAAAGAAAATTTTCCATAAACAATTTCAGACAAATCGTGTACAAAGTTGTACTTTTTGAGAACGTTATATTAGTGTTTCACTACACACAGGGGTGATTTTGACATGTGAATCCCTTCCAAGGAGTGTTTCTCTGAAGCAAAATTATAATATTTTCAGTGATTTTCTTTCCTAGGGAGCCTGCTCCCTAGGGAAGGGATGCCTTTCTCTGGTGCAATAGGGTGAATGATCGTTAGAGAGCCTTGGATAGTTCCTCATCCACCTTAAGAGATATGGTAGGTGAAAAAGAAGTGTCATGATGGCCAAAGGAGAGGTAAACTAGGTGGAAAAAAATTGTTTACTTCTCTAACTGTGTAACACAGCAGCTTTTCCAATTTATGTCACCATTCAAGAGGTGAGGTGAGTGGAAAATAGGGTTTTTATCCACTTGGAGTGGTGAGGTAGGGTGAAAAGAAAGTGTTGTGATGGACAAAGAGGCTAGGTAGGTTGAAAAAGCAACTCAATATAATCTTTGTGCTCTCTTATTAAATGTATAAAATACAAAGAAATAACAGAAAATTGGACATATGTACTGACAATAGATTAGCATTACTCTATACCCAACATGACAATGACAAGAAGAAGAAAAACAATAAATATAAGCAAGATGATACTAGTGGGGAAAAAACAGCATTTATCTTCTCCCGCTAATCAACACAGCAGTGCTTCTAATGCATGTAAAGATTACAGGGAAAGAAGCACTGCAACGAATTAGCTTAACAATGTAAGTAAAAAAGGAACATGGTAAAGAGGCTTCTGCCAGTCATTCACTGAGAGGAATGATGTAGGGTAAAAATAAGTGCTCAAGTAGTTGGAGAGGTAAGGTAGGTGAAAAAGAAGTGTTGAGATGAGAGAAGCCTTTAGCACTCATCCACCTAAAGAGATAATGTAGGTGGAAAAGGTATACAACCATCAAACTGATTAATGCTAAGATTAATAAGAAGTGTATACTTAAGTGTATTTTTTTTTATAGTTTTTCTGAAAGCCAACATATAAAATATCAAAAAGTCATTTAAATATTTAATTTGGTTTTCAATGTATGAAATTTTCTAAGCAATTTGAAAATTGATTTGTATATATAAAACAGATATGAATAACTTTTAATCCTGTCATAGAAGTTAGGTAGGTGGAAAAGATGCTGCTCAATTACCCAGAGTAGTGAGGCAGGTGAAAATGAGTGTTGCTAAGCTTAAGAGGAAGGAAGGTTAAAGCCTCTTTAGACCCTCATTTCTCAAGTGTATAGCTAAAACCCTAAGAGACAATGAAAATAAAACATTTCACATTGTTAAATTGATCCATTTTCTACTTAAAATTACACTTACCAAGTATAAGAACTCCACATCGACCTTAAAAAGCATTTTTTTTTTTTTTACATTATTTTGAGAGTGAAATAGAGGCGAGGTAGGGTGAAAAGAAGAAGTCACTTATCCAGCTCACCAATGTAGAGATTGCTATGATCACAATGAGAGACAATTGTTCAGTTAAAAAGAGGAAATGAGAGATTTTTGCCATTCATTCACCTAGAAAGATGATACAGGGTGAAAAATAAGTGTTGTGGTAGTAGTTGGGGAGTCTAGGTAAGCAAAAAAGAATTGCTGATATGAGGGAAGCTTCTGCTATTCATCCACCTGTGACCCAAGGTGGGTGGAAAAGAAGTGTGCAATCATCCCACTAACTAATGTTGAGATTGATGAGAGAGGCTTTTAATCCTATTATAGAGGTGAGGTAGGTAAAAAAGAAGTAATTATTTATCCAAGTGCCTAACATAGTAGTCTATTCCATGTTATGATTAGAGTGGTAGATAGAAAAAGTGCTTCTTATCCACAAAAAGAGGCTAGGAAGGGTGAAAAGAAGTACATACCAGCACTTCCAACCCATGTTATGATCGGAGAGGTGAGTTGAGTGGAAAAGGAGTACCTAAGATGGTTTGAGAGAGAGAGAATAGAGGTATATTTAAAGGCAAATGTACATCCAATTACTTAAAGTAAACATAATTATCCTATCATACACATTTCAAATTAATTAAGTAATAACAATCAGTTAAATTATCCAGTGGCTATGCTCATTATTGAGCGAACACCATCTGGGCTCTCATGACAGTATTCAAGTAAGTAAATTTGCAAAATAAGAAAAAGGAAAAAAAGTTTTACAATTCCGCCGAACAAAGTATAAATTAGGTACAATAAAGAATCAAATACAAAATCTCACAATAATAAATAAATAACTACTTTGTAAGGACCTGTCAGCAGGTATAAGCAAATTCCAATATGAAACAAACCAATGATCACAGATAACAATGGGCATTTAAATTAAACATTTGAGAAAGCAGATCTATGACATGACAAAGAAAACAAGGTATCAAATGGACAAAAAAAACATTCAACCATGGGTAACAATGGGCATTTTAATTTATACTGGTAAAAAGAAGTATCCCTCCCTCTTCTTCCACTAATTAACACAGTAGTGCTTCTAATTCATGTAATGATTAGAGAGGTAAGGCAAGTGGAAAAGAAGCAGTGTAACAAATTAGCAAGTGAAAAAGGAATATGATAATGAGAGAGGCTTTTGCCACTCATTCACGAAGAGGGACGATGTAGGGTGAAAATAAGTGCTGTAGTAGTTGGAGAGATGAGATAGGTGGAAAAGATGCTTCACCCATCCAACCTGAGAGTTAAAGTAGGTGAACAAGTAGTGTTAAGATGAGATAAGCCTCTGCTACTCATCCACCTAGAGAGACAATGTTGGTAGAAAAGTGTTCAACCATTCAACTGACTAATGTTAAGATCTACAAAAGGTGTACAAGTGATGATTTTTTACTATGAAAAAGTCATCAAAATATCAAATTTGATTTTAAATCTATAAAATTTTCTTTGTAATTTGAAAATATTGATTTAAAATAGAAAAAAACAGACTTGAATAACTTCTAATTCTGTTATAGTAGTGAGAAAGGTAGAAAATATGCTTCTTATTAACTTAGGGAGGCAAGGTAAGATAAAAATTAGTGCTACTAAGCTTAAGAGGATGAAAGGCTGAAGCCTCTTTAGACCCACCTTTTGTGAGTCTACAGTTAAAAACCTAAGAGTCAATAAAATAAAATATTTCACATTGTCAAATTGATTTATTTCCTACTTACAATTACACTTACCATGTATAAGAACTTCTCATCAACCTTTAAAAGTTTTTACATTGTTTTGAGAGTGAAAGAGAAACAAGGTAAGGGTGAAAAGAAGCAATTACTCATCCAACTAACCAATGTAGAGATTGCTATTATCACGATGAGAGGTAGTTGTTTTGTTCAACAGACTCGGTAGGTGAAAAGCGTCTTTTGTGAAAAAGAATTATCTGCTTAACCAACTAACCTACACCCAGATTGTTAAGATTGTGACAATAAACACTTCTAATCCAGTTTGAGGGGTGAGGCAGGTATAAAATAAGGGACCACTATTTGTTTGGCCATTCTATATAATATCACTTCTAATTTGAGTTATAATTGGTGGGTGAGGTATGTGGAAATGAAGATTTTTATCTATGTGATCAACACTATGTTGCTTCCAATCTAGTTAAAGAGGTGAGGTGAGTGGAAAGAAAAGAACTACAATAATCAGAGAAGCGAGGTAGATAGCAATAGGGTGGTTGTAAAAAATGGCGGCGCTCTGTTTACATGCTGTTATCGTTTTGGAGGTACAATTTCTTTTAATTTGATTGGTCGATTTATGAGCCAGTTCTGATCACCACCAATCAGAATTGGAGAAAATACCTCCAAAACGATAACAATAACCTGAATTGCTCAATTGCCATTTTTTACAACCGCCTTATAGAAGTATTGAGATAATTAGTGAGGTAAGGTGGGTAAGTATGATATTAGAAATACCAATGTATCTGCAATACTAAATATAGCAATTGGAAGAAAGATACAACAAACACACAAAATAATAATGAGTATTATGCATATTCCTTAATGACAAATACTTCTGGGTTCTTAGGTGGGAGGAGAAATGTACTTACAAAATATCATAAACCGGTTATAGAAATTGTACTACCATTATTCAAAATGATTCATAAGTGATGAGAAAAGCGAGATGTAAGGTGAACAATGTCACATTAAATTACCTATAGCCTATTTAGTTATTATAATTCCAAATGAACTTAGTTGTGATCAGAGAGGCAAGGTAAGTAAAAAAGAAGTGCTATGATGGTTTGTGAGGTGAGGTAAGGTGGAAAATAAGTGCCTATTCATTTTTTTAGTCAGTTACATCTCCATTTACACTCTGTAATTGACTAGTGAGCTGGTAAATCTCTTTAAAATATATGAATAACCTTGTACTTTGTACCATATATAAGTTTCCTTAAATCTATAAACAAACAACAGCTGTTTTCATAAAAAATGAAAAAATTTTAAAAAAATCATTCATTTTTCTACCACTGGGATCTCTTAATAGAACTCTGTAATTAACCAGTTTTTTACTCAAAATATCCATTAAATCTTTTAACCTTGGACTTTTTAAAATTATGGTGTAAACATTAGCTGTGAATATAAACTATGGACCTAAGAAAACCAATTCAAACAATAAGTTTTCCAATAAAATCAAAATTAAAAAAATTAAAAAAATTGAAAAATTAGTTTGTTTTTCTGCCACTTGGATCTCTTATAGTACTTTATAATTAACCGGTTTCTTTTAAAATTATATCTTTTAAATTTTTTAAATTTAGGCGCAAACATTCCTTGAAAACATAAACTATATACCTAAGAAAGTCTATATAAACGATAAGTTTTCCAATAAAATGGAAAAAATAAAAAATTGAAAAAAATTAGTTTGTTTTTCTGCCCCATGGATCTCTTATAGTACTCTATAAATAACCGGTTTCGTGTATAAATCAATAAATATGTTTATTACATACTAAAAACAAATTGTTTTCTTTCAGTCATATAATTTTTTGGGAGCAAGAGGGAGAGAAAAAGATAACGAGAGAAAGAGAGAGAGATGAAAAAAAAATAATCAACACTTAAAATCATGTGTATGATATACCAACAAATTTTTTGTTTTTCTGCCACTTGGATCTCTTATAATAGTAATACTCTATAATTAACCAGTTTTGTGTATAAATCAATAAATATATTTATTGCATACCAAAAACAAATTGTTTTCTTCCAGTTATATAATTTTGGGGGAGCAAAAGGGGGGAGAAAACGATGAAGGGAGAAAGAGAGAGATGAAAAAAAAATAATCAACACTTAAAATCATGTGTATGATATACCAACAAATTTCTGTGTACAAATCGTATATAAAATAATTTACACAGTAATAAACCAAATATTTTCCAAACATCGATATATTTCAAATTTATTTTAGGTGCGGAATAATTTTCAAACTAGTTTGTTTTTCTGTCACACTTGCTTCTTTTGTAGTACTCTGGCATCAACTAGTTTTTACTCAAATATTATTTCTTCCAAATTTAAATTTAAGTGAGAAATTTACAGACAATGATTTTTGTAATTCACCAGGAAATTTCCAAACTAGATAAAATTCAAATTTATTTTAGGCGCGGAATAATTTTTTAATTTATCCTAGAACTTTCCAGATAACGAAATCGGTAATTTACCCAGTTATTTCCATACTTAGATATATTTCAAAATTGTTTTAAGCGCAAAATAATTTTCAAATCTAGGCGGGAAATTTGAAAAAAAAAAAACAGAAAAAAAACGAATTCAGTAATTTACCAGGTAATTTCCAAAATGCAGGGACTTTCAAAAAAATTTTTGAGCAGAATAGACTGTTTGCCTAACATCAAAAATGGAGGGGCCAAGGGTCATTGTCATTTGGCGGAAATTTCAAATTTTGGCGGGAAAATTTTTTTTGGGCTTTTTTTTAACTAGTCCAGTATCCAAGACTAGTTTGACATATCAAATTTATTGTTACCACAAAGCTATCTTGTCATTTATATTTTTTTCACCAAAATTTACGATGCAAGTGATGCAATAAATTTGTTAATTAAGTATGAGATGAATAACTACTTTGGTAAGCTCGTAAATCATTTTATAATATGAATAACCTTGTACTTTAAATCATGTATAAGTTTCCTTAAATCTATAAACAAACAACAGCTGTTTTCCAATGAAAAAAAAATAGTTCATTTTTCTGCCACTGGGATCTCTTAATAGGACTCTGTAATCAACTAGTTTTTTTCTCAAAATATTCATTAAATCTTTACGCTTGGATTTTTTTTCAAATTTTGGCGGGAAAATTGCAAATTCAAATTCGGTAATTTACCAGGTAATTTCCAAAATCCAACGCTTTTCAAAAAAATTTTGGCGCAAAATAATTTTTAAATTTTGGCGGGAAATTTTTTTTTTGGGCTTTTTGGGCTTGCGACTGATGACGTTTTAGCCAGCATCATGACGTCACGGTAATTATGACGTCACGGTAATTACGGTAATGGTGGGCAACGGTAATTACGGTAATTACGGTAATTTACCGGTAATTACCCGGTAATTACATTTGTCCCTTGAATCTGCTTTTTGTATCTACTGTCATTTATCTAAATATTTGCCTTCGCTTCTCTCAGGTTTTATTAATTTAATTAATTTAAAAAAAAAAACAACAACAACATGCGATGAAAAAGTGATGAGTTTTGGAGAAAATTTGTGATAATCGAAACTCGAATTTTTATAACTCTCTCCAGCTCCCTCCCCTTACAAAAAAATTGTTTTAGTGGAAGGCAGTAAGAAAAAAAAACCTTACGCAGTCGCGTAAGGTAACCGACTTTTCAGTTTTCACATACAACGTAATGTAAATTTATTAGCATCGAAGGATGATTCAACTCGAAAAATTAAGGCCAAATTTGAAATCAACAATCCTTTTTACATAATTTATATTGCTTCTTTTCAAGTTAAGTTCAAAATTTTGAACTTCGATACCCCTTATGACATCTAGGGAAATTCAAATCGAAAAAACTAAGGCCTTTGAAATCAGTTTCAAGTTATTACTCGAAATTAAAATTTTTGCCCAGTACCCAATTCCAAAATTTTGGACCTCTAAGCTGTCTAATGTACATAGGGGAACCTAGGGGGCTGAAATCGAAAAACCAAAGCCTAATTTGAAACATAACCCCAAATTACATAAAAGCTGTATGTATAATTTTAAAGTAATTGCCGAAATTGAAATTTCAGCCTTTCCCTCCTCCATCCCCTCAGGCATCCTCAAGTCCCTAGGGACATCTAGGAGATTCGAATCGGTAAAACAAAGACAAATTCGGAATCCGCGACCCACAATGTGTCAGAATGTGCCCTTTTACCGAATTTTGAATGCCAAAATGCAAAATGTGAGTTTTGAACCTCTCATTACGCCCTTTAGTGACCGTTTTTTTGAGTAAAGGAGGCGTCCCGCAAAAAAGTTAGTGAAGGACGTTGTAGAGAATTAAATTTACTTTCGTCAGTGTGTCATCACATTTTTTTGAGTGGGCTTCAAAAAAACTGTTAATCAATTTTCAGCTACCTGGTGGATGGCATACCTGAACCGATTGAACTGAAATTTTTACTGTATCACCTTCCAACTTTCCTCTGTCACTTCTGAAAATTTCAGCTCAATTGGTTCAGGGGTTCTTGAAAAATAAAAATTTAAAGCGTTCTGCAACTTTTACTTCATTTGATTGAAATTTCTAAAATTCCCACCTTTTTTATTTTATTCAAATTTCTCAAAGTTCAAAGTAAGATATCTCGAAAACGGCTGATTGGATTTTAAATCGGTTTGAAAATCTCAAAATTTCGATCCTTCCTCTACGATTTTTGTAATATCTGTCCCCTTATGAAAGTTCACAGCTTTCGCGGTTAAGCAAAGACAAAAGTGTACCTTTTTCATTAAAATTTCACAAATTTTTTTTTATTCATTTATTCAAATTTCTCAAACTTTAAAGTTCAATATTTCGAAAACGGTTGAATGGATTTCAAATCGGTTTGAAAATCTCAAAATTTAAATCCTTCCTCTACAATTTTTACCGACTTTTTTGTAATTTGTGTTTTTTTTCTGAAAGTTCGCCGCTTTCGAGTTTAATCAAAGACAAAAGTGTACATCATTCATTCAAATTTATCAAAGTTCAAAGTTGTGATATGTGTTTCCTTCTGAAAGTTCACAGTTTTCGAGTTTAATCAAAGACAAAATTGTACCTTTTCCATTCAAATTTCTCAAATTTTCACCTTTTTTATTCATTTATTCAAATTTCTCAAACTTCAAAGTTGAATATCTCGAAAACGGCCGAATGGATTTCCGAGATATCTTACTTTGAACTTTGAGAAATTTGAATGAATGATGTACACTTTTGTCTTTGATTAAACTCGAAAGCGGCATTGTTAATCCTAAAGACTAAACCTCACCTTACCTTGACATTCAGTCGGTCTAAAAAAATCGTCGTTTTGAAAATTCCAAAATTACGATGAAAAAAAATTTCAAAAAATTACTCCGCCAGCGGGATTCGAACCCGGGACCTTCCGCACTGTGAGCCATCGCTCTGTCCATTCAGCTACCGGAGCAGCTTGCCGAAATGTGTTTGACAACGACATACATGTCACTAAACTACGTAAAACTACCCCCCCATGCTCGCGTACGCGTACGCATACGTATACACGCGTACGCATACGTATACACGCGTACGCATACGTATACACGCGTACTACGTCATTAATATTTTCCTGTCATGAATTGTTTCCCAATTTTGTCTTTGATTAAACTCGAAAACTGTGAACTTTCAGAAGAAAACACATATCACAACTTTGAACTTTGAGAAATTTGAATGAATGATGTACACTTTTGTCTTTGATTAAACTCGAAAGCGGCGAACTTTCAGAAAAAAACACAAATTACAAAAATTGTAGAGGAAGGATTTAAATTTTGAGATTTTCAAACCGATTTGAAATCCATTCAACCGTTTTCGAAATATTGAACTTTAAAGTTTGAGAAATTTGAATAAATGAATAAAAAAAAAATTGTGAAATTTTAATGAAAAAGGTACACTTTTGTCTTTGATTAAACACGAAAGCTGTGAACTTTCATAAGGGGACAGATATTACAAAAATCGTAGAAGAAGGATCGAAATTTTGAGCAATTTTTGTGATATGTGTTTTCTTCTGAAAGTTCGCCGCTTTCGAGTTTAATCAAAGACAAAAGTGTACATCATTCATTCAAATTTCTCAAAGTTCAAAGTAAGATATCTCGAAAACGGCTGAATGGATTTTTAATCGGTTTGAAAATCTCAAAATTTCGATCCTTCCTCTACAATTTTCGTGATATGTGTTTTCTTCTGAAAGTTCACAGCTTTCGAGTTTAATCGAGGACAAAATTGTACCTTTTCCATTCAAATGTCTCATATTTTCACCTTTTTTATTCATTTATTCAAATTTCTCAAACTTCAAAGTTCAATATCTCGAAAATGGTTGAATGGATTTCAAATCGGTTTTAAAATCTGAAAAGTTCAAGCTTTCCTCTACAATTTTTGTGATATGTGTCCTCTTCTGAAAGTTCGCAGCTTTCGAGTTTATTCAAGGACAAAGTGTACATTTTTCAGTCAAATTTCTCAAAGTTCAAAGTTAGATATCTCGAAAACGACTAAATGGATTTTAAATCGGTTTGAAAATCTCAAAATTTCGATTCTTCCACTACAATTTTTGTGATATGTGTTTTCTTCTGAAAGTTGGCCGCTTTCGAGTTTAATCAAAGACAAAAGTGTACATCATTCATTCAAATTTCTCAAAGTTCAAAGTAAGATATCTCAAAAACGGCTGAATGGATTTTAAATCGGTTTGAAAATCTCAAAATTTCGATCCTTCCTCTACAATTTTCGTGATATGTGTTTTCTTCTGAAAGTTCACAGCTTTCGAGTTTAATCGAGGACAAAATTGTACCTTTTCCATTCAAATGTCTCACATTTTCACCGTTTTTATTCATTTATTCAAATTTCTCAAACTTCAAAGGTCAATATCTCGAAAACGGTTGAATGGATTTCAAATCGGTTTGAAAATCTGAAAATTTCAAGCTTTCCTCTACAATTTTTGTGATATGTGTCCTCTTCTGAAAGTTCGCAGCTTTTGAGTTTATTCAAGGACAAAGTGTACATTTTTCAGTCAAATTTCTCAAAGTTCAAAGTTCAATATCTCGACAACGGCTGAATGGATTTCAAATCGGTTTGAAAATCTCAAAATTTCAATCCTTCCTCTACAATTTTTGTGATATGTGTTTTCTTCTGAAAGTTCACCACTTTCGAGATTACTCAAAGACAAAAGTGTACATAAACGTATATATATATATATATATATATATATATATATAAGGAAACCTCGTTTTTTCTCACACGTCCTATCGTGTTCAGAAGGTCCTAAAACGTGAAGAAAAGTTGGTCCCGACGTCCATTTCAACCATGATGAACAATTTAGTACTCGACTTTTCCATAAATGGAAAAGTCGGTAAAAAATTAAAAAAATTGAAAAATTAGTATGTTTTTCTGCCACTTGGATCTCTTATAGTACTCTATAATTAACCGGTTTCTTTTAAAATTATATCTTTTAAATTTTTTAAATTTAGGCGCAAACATTCCTTGAAAACATAAACTATATACCTAAGAAAGTCTATTTAAACAATAAGTTTTCCAATAAAATGAAAAAAATAAAAAAATAAAAAAATTGAAAAAACTTAGTTTGTTTTTCTGCCCCATGGATCTCTTATAGTACTCTATAAATAACCGGTTTCGTGTATAAATCAATAAATATGTTTATTACATACTAAAAACAAATTGTTTTCTTTCAGTCATATAATTTTTTGGGAGCAAGAGGGAGAGAAAAAGATAACGAGAGAAAGAGAGAGAGATGAAAAAAAAATAATCAACACTTAAAATCATGTGTATGATATACCAACAAATTTTTTGTTTTTCTGCCACTTGGATCTCTTATAATAGTAATACTCTATAATTAACCAGTTTTGTGTATAAATCAATAAATATATTTTTGCATACCAAAAACAAATTGTTTTCTTCCAGTTATATAATTTTGGGGGAGTAAAAGGGGGGAGAAAACGATGAAGGGAGAAAGAGAGAGATGAAAAAAATAATAATCAACACTTAAAATCATGTGTATGATATACCAACAAATTTCTGTGTACAAATCGTATACAAAATAATTTACACAGTAATAAACCAAATATTTTCCAAACATCGATATATTTCAAATTTATTTTAGGTGCGGAATAATTTTCAAACTAGTTTGTTTTTCTGTCACACTTGCTTCTTTTGTAGTACTCTGGCATCAACTAGTTTTTACTCAAATATTATTTCTTCCAAATTTAAATTTAAGTGAGAAATTTACAGACAATGATTTTTGTAATTCACCAGGAAATTTCCAAACTAGATAAAATTCAAATTTATTTTAGGCGCGGAATAATTTTTTAATTTATCCTAGAACTTTCCAGATAACGAAATCGGTAATTTACCCAGTTATTTCCATACTTAGATATATTTCAAAATTGTTTTAAGCGCAAAATAATTTTCAAATCTAGGCGGGAAATTTGAAAAAAAAAAACAGAAAAAAAACGACTTCAGTAATTTACCAGGTAATTTCCAAAATGCAGCGACTTTCAAAATTTTTTTTGAGCGGAATAGACTGTTTGCCTAACATCAAAAATGAAGGGACCAAGGGTCATTGTCATTTGGCGGAAATTTCAAATTTTGGCGGGAAAATTTTTTTGGGCTTTTTTTTAACTAGTCCAGTATCCAAGACTAGTTGACATATCAAATTTATTGTTACCACAAAGCTATCTTGTCATTTATATTTTTTCACCAAAATTTACGATGCAAGTGATGTAATAAATTTGTTGATTAAGTATGAGATAGACAACTAATGCAGTAAGCTCGTAAATCATTTTAAAATATGAATAACCTTGTACTTTAAACCATGTATAATTTTGCTTAAGTCTATAAACAAACAACAGCTGTTTTCCAATGAAAAAAAAATAGTTCATTTTTCTGCCACTGGGATCTCTTAATAGGACTCTGTAATCAACTAGTTTTTTTCTCAAAATATTCATTAAATCTTTACGCTTGGATTTTTTTTTCAAATATTGGCGGGAAAATTGCAAATTCAAATTCGGTAATTTACCAGGTAATTTCCAAAATCTAACACTTTTCAAAAATTTTTTGGCGGAAAATAATTTTCAAATTTTGGCGGGAAATTTTTTTTGGGCTTTTTGGGCTTGCGACTGATGACGTTTTAGCCAGCATCATGACGTCACCGTAATTATGACGTCACGGTAATTACCGTAATGGTGGGCAACGGTAATTACGGTAATTACGGTAATTTACCGGTAATTACCCGGTAATTACATTTGTCCCTTGAATCTGCTTTTTGTATCTACTGTCATTTATCTAAATATTTGCCTTCGCTTCTCTCAGGTTTTATTAATTTAATTAATTTAAAAAAAAAAACAACAACAACATGCGATGAAAAAGTGATGAGTTTTGGAGAAAATTTGTGATAATCGAAACTCGAATTTTTATAACTCTCTCCAGCTCCCTCCCCTTACAAAAAAATTGTTTTAGTGGAAGGCAGTAAGAAAAAAAAACCTTACGCAGTCGCGTAAGGTAACCGACTTTTCAGTTTTCACATACAACGTAATGTAAATTTATTAGCATCGAAGGATGATTCAACTCGAAAAATTAAGGCCAAATTTGAAATCAACAATCCTTTTTACATAATTTATATTGCTTCTTTTCAAGTTAAGTTCAAAATTTTGAACTTCGATACCCCTTATGACATCTAGGGAAATTCAAATCGAAAAACTAAGGCCTTTGAAATCAGTTTCAAGTTATTACTCGAAATTAAAATTTTTGCCCAGTACCCAATTCCAAAATTTTGGACCTCTAAGCT
>JAVBJF010001324.1:0-16186 GCA_033439095.1 Pseudococcus viburni
TTGTAACATTGTAAAAAAAGTTGTAAAAAACTTGCTGAAAATTGTGAAAAAATTGTTTATTTGGTTGAAAAATTGCGTGAAATGTTGCTCAAGTTGTCGAAAAATTGTTTAAATTTTGATGAAAAATTGTGTAAAATGTTGGGAAAAAAAAAGTCGTAAAATTGCATTAATTTGTCGAAAAATTGTTTAAATTGTTGAAAATTGTGTGAAAAAGTCGAGATATTTGTTAAAAATTGAGAGAATTGTCGAAAAACTGCAACAATTCATGCAATTTTTCAACATTTGAAGCAATTTTACAACTTTTTTTCAACATTTCACACAATTTTTCATCAATTTATGCAAGATTTCTCGACAATTGAAGCAATTTTACGACTTTTTTCAATGTTTTACACACTTTTTCATCAATTTAGGCAATTTTTCCACCTTTTAGGCAACAATTTAAGCAACATTTCACGCAATTTTTCGACAACTTGAGCAACATTTCACGCAATTTTTCAACATTTTACACAATTTTTCATCAAATTAAACAATTTTTTTATGATTTTCAAAAAAATTGTGGGGAAAAAGTCAGATTTGGCCTTTTTTCGCGAAAGTTTCATTTTTTTTCACGAAAGTTGCACTTTTTCTGCTGAAAAAGCACCATAACTCTGACTAAAATTGACGAAAATGCAAAAACGAGGGCATTTTCGGAATCCTCTCGTCGAGACGAATCGAATGGTGTATTCACGTTTACATTTTGAGCTTTTTTCGCGAAAGTTGCATTTTTTTCACGAAAGTTGCATTTTTTTTACCGAAAAAAAGGCCATAACTCGTCAACAAAGGCTCGGCGAACAAAACGGTCGCCGGATTCGGAATCAGCGACCTCGAATTAGTCGAAAACGACACAAATCTCGAATTTTTTGAAAATCATCAAAATCCAAAAAAATCATAAGGGGTTAGTTCATGGTTTTTTCGAAAATTGATGATTTTCAAAAAATTCGAGATTTGTGTCGTTTTCGACTAATTCGAGGTCGCTGATTCCGAATCCGGCGACCGTTTTGTTCGCCGAGCCTTTGTTGTCGAGTTATGGCCTTTTTTTCGGTAAAAAAAGGCAACTTTCGCGAAAAAAGCTCAAAATTAAAAAGTAAATACACCATTCGATTCGTCTCGACGAGAGGATTCCGAAAATGCCCTCGTTTTTGCATTTTGGTCGATTTTACTTAAAGTTGTGGTGAGTTTTCTGCAAAGGAACTGATTTTTCAGTTCAAAAAAATGCAACTTTTGCAGAAAAAGGTTAAAATTAAAAAGTGATTACACCATTCGATTCGTCTCGACGAGAGGATTCCGAAAATGCCCTCGTTTTTGCATTTTCGTCGATTTTTATCAAAGTTATGCTGATTTTTCTGCAAAGGAACTGATTTTTCAGTTCAAAAAAATGCAACTTTTGCAGAAAAAGGTTAAAATTAAAAAGTGATTACACCATTCGATTCGTCTCGACGAGAGGATTCCGAAAATGCCCTCGTTTTTGCATTTTCGTCAATTTTAGTCAGAGTTATGGTGCTTTTTCAGCAGAAAAAATGCAACTTTCGCGAAAAAAGGCCAAATCTGACTTTTTCCCCACAATTTTTTTGAAAATCATAAAAAAATTGTTTAATTTGATGAAAAATTGTGTAAAATTTTGAAAATTTCCGTAGAAAAGTGTCTTTTTTGTTGAAAAATTGCGTGAAATGTTGCTCAAATTGTCGAAAAATTGTTTAATTTGATGAAAAATTGTGTAAAATGTTGAAAAATTGCGTGAAATGTTGCTCAAGTTGTCGAAAAAATTGTTAAATTTGATGAAAAATTGTGTAAAACAGTTGAAAATTAGCGTAGAAAAGTGTTTTGTACAAGTCGTAAAATTGCTTCAATTGTCGTGGAAAAATTGCCTAAATTGATGAAAAAGTGTGTAAAACATTGAAAAAAGTCGTAAAATTGCTTCAATTGTCGAGAAATCTTGCATAAATTGATGAAAAATTGTGTGAAATGTTGAAAAATTGCGTGAAATGTTGCTCAAGTTGTCGAAAAATTGTTAAATTTGATGAAAAATTGTGTAAAATGTTGAGAAAAAAGTCGTAAAATTGCATTAATTTGTCGAAAAATTGTTTAAATTGTTGAAAATTGTGTGAAAAAGTCGAGATATTTGTTAAAAATTGAGAGAATTGTCGAAAAACTGCAACAATTCATGCAATTTTTCAACATTTGAAGCAATTTTACAACTTTTTTTCAACATTTCACACAATTTTTCATCAATTTATGCAAGATTTCTCGACAATTGAAGCAATTTTACGACTTTTTTCAATGTTTTACACACTTTTTCATCAATTTAGGCAATTTTTCCACCTTTTAGGCAACAATTTACGCAATTTTTCAACATGTAAAACACTTTTCTACGCTAATTTTCAACATTTTACACAATTTTTCATCAAATTTAACAATTTTTCGACAACTTGAGCAACATTTCACGCAATTTTTCAACATTTTACACAATTTTTCATCAAATTAAACAATTTTTTTATGATTTTCAAAAAAATTGTGGGGAAAAAGTCAGATTTGGCCTTTTTTCGCGAAAGTTGCATTTTTTTTCACGAAAGTTGCACTTTTTCTGCTGAAAAAGCACCATAACTCTGACTAAAATTGACGAAAATGCAAAAACGAGGGCATTTTCGGAATCCTCTCGTCGAGACGAATCGAATGGTGTATTCACGTTTACATTTTGAGCTTTTTTCGCGAAAGTTGCATTTTTTCACGAAAGTTGCATTTTTTTTACCGAAAAAAAGGCCATAACTCGTCAACAAAGGCTCGGCGAACAAAAACGGTCGCCGGATTCGGAATACAGCGACCTCGATTAGTCGAAAACGACACAAATCTCGAATTTTTTGAAAATCATCAAAATCCAAAAAAATCATAAGGGGTTAGTTCATGGTTTTTTCGAAAATTGATGATTTTCAAAAAATTCGAGATTTGTGTCGTTTTCGACTAATTCGAGGTCGCTGATTCCGAATCCGGCGACCGTTTTGTTCGCCGAGCCTTTGTTGACGAGTTATGGCCTTTTTTTCGGTAAAAAAAAGGCAACTTTTGCGAAAAAAGCTCAAAAACAAAAAGTAAATACACCATTCGATTCAGTCTCGACGAGGAGTTTTTTGCATTTTGGTCGATTTTCTTAAAGTTGTGGTGATTTTTTTTTTGCAAAGGAAATTTTTTCATTTTAAAAAAAATGCAACTGCGAAAAAAATTTTTGCATTCGTTTTGGTTCGATCAATTTTTTAGTCAGAGTTATGCTTTTTGCACCATTCGATTCGTCTCGTGCGAAAAAAAAAAGGAAATGCGCCTCGACTTTTTTTTTTTCCCCCCCCCCTTTTTTTTTTTTTCATTTTTTTCGATTTTTGAAAATGCAACTCGTTTTTTTGAAAATTCGTGAATGTTGCCAAATTGTTTGAAAAAAATTTTTTAAAAATTTTAGGGAAAAAAAGTGTAAAATTTGAAAAATTGGGGTGAAATGTTGCTCCCAAATTGGGCGAAAAAAAAATTTTAAAATTTTATGAAAAATTTTGGGAAAAAAATTTTTTTAAAATTTGCGTAGAAAAAAGTTTTACATGTTTTAAAAATTGCTAAATTGTTTCTTTAAAAGGGGGAAAAAAATTTCCTAAATTTATGAAAAATTGGGGTAAAACATTTAAAAAAAATCTAAAATTGCTTTTAATTGTTTGAGAAAAACTTGCATAAATTGATGAAAAAAAAATTTTGAATGTTGAAAAAATTGGGGTGAAATGTTGCTCAAGTTGTCCCCCAAAAATTTTTAAAATTTTATGAAAAAAATTTTTGTAAAAATTTGGGGAAAAAAATCTAAATTGCATTAATTTTTCGAAAAAATTGTTTAATTTTTGAAAATTGTGTGAAAAAGTCGAGTATTTGTTTTAAAAAATTTAGAGAATTGTCAAAAAATGCACAATTCATGCAATTTTTCAACATTTGAAGAATTTTACAACTTTTTTTCACATTTCACACCAATTTTTTATCAAATTTTTTGCAAGATTTTTTTCGCAATTGAAGCAATTTTACGACTTTTTCCAAAGTTTTTTCACCTTTTTATCAATTTAAGGGAATTTTTTTCCCCTTTTAGGCCCAAACCTTTTTTACAAAATTTTTCCATTTTAACCTTTTTAAAAACAAAAAATTTTTGACAACTTGAAACAACATTTCACGCAAATTTTTTTTAAAATTTTACACAATTTTTCATCAAAAATTAAAAAATTTTTTATGATTTTCAAAAAAAATTTTTGGGAAAAAAATCAGATTTTTTGGGGCATTTTTTTTTTTCCCAAAGTTTCACTTTTTTCCCGCTGAAAAAAACACCCTAAAAATCTGACTAAAATTGAAAGAAATTCAAAAAAAAAGAGGGCATTTTCGGAAAACCTTTTTCGTCGGAACGAAAACGGGGAAAGGGGTATTCACGTTTACATTTTGAGCTTTTTTTTTTGGAAGTTTTCATTTTTTCACGAAGTTGCATTTTTTTTTTCCGAAAAAAAGGCCATAACTTTGTCAACAAAGGGTTTGGCGAACAAAAAGGTCGCCGATTTTGGAAACAGCACCCCGAATTAGTCGAAAACGACACAAAACTCGAATTTTTTGAAAAACATCAAAAACCAAAAAAAACATAAGGGGTTTTGTTCATGGTTTTTTTTTGAAATTTATGATTTTCAAAAAATTTTGAGAAATTTTTGCGTTTTTCCCCACTAATTTGAGGGCGCCCATTCCGAATCCGGCGACCCTTTTTTTTTCGCCGGGGCCTTTTTGACGAGTTATGGCCTTTTTTTTTGGGAAAAAAAAAGGGAACTTTTGCGAAAAAAAACTCAAAAACAAAAGTAAATAAACCATTCGAATTTGTCTCGGAAAAAAGAGAGGATTCCGAAAATGCCCTCGTTTTTTCTTTTGGTCGAAATTTTTCTTAAAGTTTGGTGATTTTCTGCAAAGGGCCCGATTTTTCAGTTCAAAAAAAAGCAACTTTTGCGAAAAAGGTTAAAAATTTAAAAAAAGGGTTTCCCCTTTTTGATTCGTCTCGAACGAGGGGTTTTCCGGGGGGAAAAAGCCCTCTTTTTTTTTTTTTCATTTTCGTCAAATTTTTGTCAGAGTTTTTGGGGCTTTTTCAGCGAAAAAAAGCCTTTCGTGGAAAAAAAAAAGCAACTTTTCCGGGGAAAAAGGGCAATTTTGGCTTTTTCCCCCCAATTTTTTTTTTAAAAAACATAAAAAATTGTTTTTTTTTGAAATTTTTTTGGAAAAATTTTTTTTTTGGGGAAACCAATTTTTTGAAGGAAAAATTTTTTTGTTTTAAAATTTTTTGGGGTTTCTCAAATTGTCGAAAAAAATTTTTAAAAAATTTTATAAAAATTGTGTAAAATGTTTAAAAATTTGCGTAAAAAAAATTTTAAAAAAAGTTTGAAAAATTTCTAAATTGTTTTCTTAAAAGGTGGAAAAAAATTTCCTAAATTGATTTAAAAAGTGTGTAAAAAATTAAAAAATCGTAAAATTTTCTTCAATTGTCGAGAAATTTTTGCATAAAATTTATGAAAAAATTGGTGTGAAATGTTGAAAAATTGCGTTTAAATGTTGCTCAATTTTTCGAAAAATTGTTAAATTGATGAAAATTGTGGGAAAAAGTTGGGAAAAAATTTGTAAAATTGCAAATTTTTCGAAAATTGTTTTAAAAATTTTTGAAAATTGTGGGAAAAAGTCGAGAATTTGTTAAAAATTGAGAGAATTGTCGAAAAAAATGCAACAAATTTATTTCAATTTTTTAATTTGAAGCAATTTTTCAACTTTTTTTCCCCAAATTTTAAAACAATTTTTCATTTAATTTTTTGCAAGGTTTCTCGACAATTTAAGCCCCCTTTTAAAGACTTTTTTTTAAAGTTTTACACAAATTTTTTTTATCAAATTTTGGCAAATTTTTTTCCCCCTTTTTTAGGCCCCCCATAAATTTAAAAACAATTTTTCATCAAATTTAACAATTTTTTTGACAACTTTTGGGAAAATTTTTTCCCCAATTTTTTTAACATTTTAAACCCCAAATTTTTATCAAATTAAACAATTTTTTTATGTTTTTTAAAAAAAATTTGGGGAAAAAATCAGATTTTTGGGGGTTTTTTTTTTTTGCGAAAGTTGCATTTTTTTTTTTACGAAAGTTGCACTTTTTCTCGAAAAAGCCCATAACTCTGACTAAATTGACGAAAAAGCAAAACGAGGGGATTTTTTGGAAACCCTCGTCGAGAAAGAATCGAATGGTGTATTCAGTTTTTCATTTTGAGCTTTTTTTTGGAAAGTTGGGATTTTTTTTAGAAAGTTTTGCATTTTTTTTTCCGAAAAAAAAAGGGCCTAACTCGTTCAACAAAGGCTCGGCGAACAAAAAGGGCGCCGGGTTCGAAACAGCGACCTCGAATTTGTCCCAAAACGACACAAATCTCGAATTTTTTTTAAAATCATCAAAATCCAAAAAAATCAAAAAGGGGGTTGTTTTTATGGTTTTTTTGAAAATTGAGATTTTCAAAAAAATTTGAGATTTGTGTCGTTTTCGACTAAATTTAGGTCGCTGATTCCGAATCCCGGGACCGTTTTGTTCGCCGACCTTTGTTGACGAGTTATGGCCTTTTTTTCGGGAAAAAAAGGCACTTTTTTTCGAAAAAAACCAAAAACCCAAAAATAAAAAAAACCATTCGATTTTTGTCTCGCGAAGGATTCCGAATGCCCCCGTTTTTTTTTTCAAATTTTTGGGGGGATTTTTCTTAAAGTTTTTGGTGAGTTTTCTGCAAAGGAACTGATTTTTCAGTTCAAAAAAAAGCAACTTTTTCAGAAAAAAGGTTTTAAAATTTAAAAAATGTTACACCATTCGTTCCCTCTCGACGGAGGATTTCCCAAAAAGGGCCCCCCCCCGTTTTTTTTCATTTTCGGGCATTTTAGTCCGATTATGGTGGGTTTTTTTACAGAAAAAAAGCAACTTTCGTGAAAAAATTCAACTTTCGCGAAAAAGGCCAAAAACTGACTTTTTTTTTCCCCAAATTTTTTTGAAAATCTAAAAAAATTTTTTTTAAATTTTATGAAAAATTGTGTAAAATTTTTTAAAATTTTTGTAGAAAAGTGTCTTTTTTTTTTTGAAAAAATTTCGTGAAATGTTTTCTCAAAATTTTTCGAAAAATTGTTTAATTTGAAAAAATTGTTTAAAAGGGTTGGAAAAATTGGGGGGGGGGAAATGTTGCTCAAGTTTTTTCCCAAAAAATTTTTAATTTTAGAAAATTGTGTAAAAAGGTTTAAAATTACGTAGAAAAATGTTTTACATGTTGAAAAAAAAAATTTCGTAAATTGTTGCTTTAAAGGGGGAAAAATTTGCCTTTAAAATTTATGAAAAAGTGTGTAAAAACTTGAAAAAAATCTTTAAAAATTTCTTCAATTGTCGAGAATCTTTCATAAATTGAAAGAAAATTGTGTGAAAAGTTGAAAAAAAATTGGGGTGAAATGTTTTCTCAAGGGTTTTCGAAAAAATTTGTTTAAAATTTTATGAAAATTGTGGGAAAATGTTGGGAAAAAGTCGTAAAATTTCATTAATTTGTCGAAAAAATTTTTTAAAAATTTTTGAAAAAATTTTGTGGAAAAAATCGAGATATTTGTTAAAAAATTTAGGAATTGCGAAAAACTTTCAACCCTTTTATTCAATTTTTCACATTTGAAGCAATTTTTCAACTTTTTTTTAAAATTTCACACCCAATTTTTTTATCAAATTTTTGCAAGATTTCTCGGAAAAATTGAAACAATTTTACGAAATTTTTTCAATGGGTTTTAAAACACTTTTTCATCAATTTTGGCAATTTTTCCCCCTTTTTGGGAAAATTTTTTTAAAAAAAATTTTTTCAATTTCCAAAAATTTTTTTCAAAAATTTTTTGACAACTTGAGCAACATTTTTACGCAAATTTTTAACTTTTACAAATTTTTTCATCAAATTAAACAATTTTTTTTTGATTTTCAAAAAAATTTTTGGGGAAAAAGGCAAAATTTGGGCCTTTTTTTTTTTGCAAAGTTGCCCCTTTTTCTGCTGAAAAAGCACCATAAATCTGACTAAAAATTTACGAAAAAACAAAAAAGAGGGGATTTTCGGGTCCTCCCCTTTGAGACGAATCGAATTTGGGGGTATTCACGTTTACATTTTGGGCTTTTTTTGGAAAGTTGCATTTTTTTTTACGAAAGTTTTCATTTTTTTTACCGAAAAAAAAGGGAAAATCGTCAAAAAAGGCTCGGGGGAAAAAAAAAAACGGTTTCCCCCCCCGGTTCTGAAACACGCCTCGAAATTTTCCGGAAAAAGGGCCAAATCCCCGAAAATTTTTTGGGGGGGGAAAACATCAAAATCCAAAAAAAACATAAGGGGTTAAATTCAAAGGTTTTTTTGAAAATTTATGATTTTTTTAAAAAACGAGTTTGTGTCGTTTTTTTGGCTAAATTTGAGGTCGCTGATTTTCCCAAACCGGCGACCGTTTTGTTTTTGCCGAGCCTTTTTTTGACGAGTTATGGCCCTTTTTTTTTGGGAAAAAAAAAGGCCAAAATTTTCGAAAAAAACTCAAAAACAAAAGTAAATACACCCTTTTTATTCGTTCTCGACGAGAGGATTTCCCAAAATGCCCCCCGTTTTTTTTTTTTCATTTTGGGCGATTTTAAATTAAAGTTTTTTTGGTTGGGGTTGGGGGGCTGCAAAGGAAATGATTTTTTAGTTCCAAAAAAAAAGCAAAATTTGCGAAAAAGGTTAAAATTAAAAAAAAATTACCCATTTTGATTTGCCCCACGGAGGGTTCCGAAATGCCCCCCGTTTTTTTGGGATTTTTGCAAATTTTTTCAGGGGTTTAGGTTTCTTTTTCAGCAGAAAAAAAAAGCAAATTTCCCTGAAAAAAAATGCAACTTTCCGGGCCGAAAAAAAAAGGCCAAATTCCCCCCCCCCCCCCCCCCCCCCCCCCCCCCCCCCCCCCCCCCCCCCCCCCCCCCCCCCCCCCCCCCCCCCCCCCCCCCCCCCCCCCCCCCCCCCCCCCCCCCCCCCCCCCCCCCCCCCCCCCCCCCCCCCCCCGGAACCCCCCCCCCCCCCCCCCCCCCCCCCCCCCCCCCCCCCCCACCCCCCCCCCCCCCCCCCCCCCCCCCAATTTTTTTTGAAAATCATAAAAAAATTGTTTAATTTTTTGAAAAATTTTGTAAAATTTTGAAAAATTTTAGTAGAAAAAGGTCTTTTTTGTTGAAAAATTTGGGGTGGGGAAAAGTTGCTCAATTGGGCGAAAAATTTTTTAATTTTGATGAAAAATTTTGGGAAAAAAGTTTAAAAAATTTCGTAAATGTTCTCAAGTTTTCGAAAATTGGTTTTTAAATTTTTATGAAAATTGTGTAAAAAGTTTTAAAATTAGCGTGACAAATGTTTTACCCTGTTGAAAAATTGCTAAATTTTTGCTTAAAAGTTGGGAAAATTGCCTAAATTTATTAAAAAAGGGGGTAAAACATTGAAAAAAGTCGTAAAATTGCTTCAAATTTTCGAGAAAACTTTTCATAATTTTATGAAAAATTGTGTGAATTTTTGAAAAATTGCGTGAAAAAGTTGCTCAGTTGTCGAAAAAATTTTTAAATTTTTTATTAAAAATTGTTTAAAAATTTTGGGAAAAAAGTCCCTAAAAATTTCATTAAATTTTTCGAAAAAAATTTTTTAAAAATTTTTGAAAAATTTTGTGAAAAAATCAGATTTTTGTTAAAAAAATTTGGGGAATTGTCCCAAAAAATGCAAAAATTCATGCAATTTTTTCAACATTTGAAGCAATTTTTTTAACTTTTTTTCAAAATTTTTACACAATTTTTTCCCTCAATTTTTTGCCCGAAATTTTTCGACAATTTTAAACAAATTTTTCGACTTTTTTTTAATGTTTTAAAACCCTTTTTTATCAATTTTAAGGAAAAATTTTTTTTCCCCCTTTTAGGGCACCAATTTTTAAAAAAACAATTTTTCCCTTTTAAAATTTAAAAATTTTTCGACCAAATTTAGCAGCCCCTTTCCCCGGGAATTTTTTTAACATTTTACACAAATTTTTTATCAAAATTTAAAAAATTTTTTTATGAAATTTTTAAAAAAATTGTTGGGGGAAAGTCGATTTTGGGCCTTTTTTTTCCCCGAAAGTTGATTTTTTTTTAAAAGGAAAATTTTCAAATTTTTCTGGGGTGAAAAACAACCCTAAAATCCCGACTAAAAATTTACGAAAATGGGAAAAACGGGGCCTTTTTTGGGAAACCTCTCGTCGAGACGAATCGGAAAGGGGTGTTTAATTTACTTTTATTTTTTGGAAAACTTTTTTCCAAAATTGCCTTTTTTTTTTCCCAAAAAAAAGGGCCCTAACTCGTCAAAAAGGCTCGGGGGAAAAAAACGGTCGCCGGTTCGGAAAAACAGCGACCTCGAATTAAATCGAAAAAGACACAAATCTCGAATTTTTTAAAAACAAACAATTTTCGAAAAACCATGAATACCCCTTTTATTTTTTTTTTTTTTTGGGTTTTTATTTTTTAAAAAAAACGAGATTTGGGTCGTTTTTTTGACTTTAAATTTGAGGTCGTGATTCCAAACCGCGCCGTTTTTTTCGCCCGAGCCTTGGGTTTCGAGTTATGGCCCTTTTTTTTGGGGGGGGGGGGGGAAAAGCAAATTTTTTGTGAAAAAAAACAACTTTCCGAAAAAAGCTCAAAAAGTAACCGGGAAAACACCATTCGATTCGTCTCGCGAGAGGATTCCGAAAAAGCCCTCCCTTTTTTTCATTTTCCCTCATTTTTGTCAAGTTATGGGGCTTTTTCAGCAAAAAAGTGCAACTTTTTGTTTAAAAAAAAAGCAACTTTCGCGGGGGAAAAAAAGGCCAAAACTGACTTTTTTCCCCAATTTTTTTTTAAAATCTAAAAAAATTTTTTTAAATTTTATGAAAAATTGTTTTAAAAAGTTGAAAAATTCGTGAAAAAGTTGTTTAAAATTTTTTTTGAAAAATTGTTAAAAATTTTTTAAATGAAAATTTTGTGAAAAATTGTTTTTCCCAAAAGGGGGAAAAATTGCCCAAATTGATGAAAAGTGTGTAAAAAAATTGAAAAAATTTGTAAAATTTTCTTTAAATTTTCGAGAAAACTTTTCATAAATTGATGAAAAATTGGGGGTGAAATGTTTAAAAAAAATTGTAAAATTGCTTCAAATGTTGGGAAAAAATTTCAAAGAATTGTTGCAGTTTTTCGAAATTTTCTTTAATTTTTTTAAAAAATATCTCGACTTTTTTACACAATTTTTTAAAAATTTTAAAAAATTTTTTTTGACAAAAATTAAAGCAAATTTTAAAGACTTTTTTTCCCCAAAATTTTTCCCCAATTTTTCATCAAATTTTAAACAATTTTTCGGGCAACTTGAGCAAAATTTCACGAAATTTTTTTAAAATTTTTACACAATTTTTCAAACAAATTTTTGCAAAATTTTTCGACCAAAAAAGAAATTTTTTACTTTTTTCAAAGTTTTTTTCACACTTTTTTTTATCAATTTAGGAATTTTTCCCTTTTAAGCACAATTTACTCAATTTTTTAACAGTAAAACATTTTTCTACGCTAATTTTTAACATTTTTCACAATTTTTTTATCAAATTTAACAATTTTTCGACAAAATTTGGGAACATTTTTACGCAATTTTTTTTAAAATTTTTCACAATTTTTTTATCAAATTTAAAAAATTTTTCGACAAAATTTTAGCAACATTTCCCGCAATTTTTCAACAAAAAAAACACTTTTTCACGGAAATTTTTTAAAATTTTTTAAAACCCCAATTTTTTTTAAAATTTAAAAAATTTTTTTATAATTTTTAAAAAAAATTTTGGGGAAAAAGTCCCGATTTTCCTTTTTTCCCCGAAAGTTGCATTTTTTTTACGAAAATTCATTTTTTTTTTGCTGAAAAAACACCATAACCCCTGACTAAAAATTTCGAAAATGCAAAAAAGAGGGCAAAATTTTTGGATCCTCCCCTCGAGACGAAACGAGGGTTTTTAAAAAACTTTTTAATTTTAAAAATTTTTTTTGCAAAAATTCTTTTTTTTTAAATGAAAAAACAGTTTTTTTGCAGAAAACTCACCCCCAAAATTTGGGAAAATCGACCAAAAAAGCAAAAAAGAGGCCCTTTTTCCCGGGAACCTCTCGTCGAGAAAAATCAATGGTGTAATTTTCTTTTTGTTTTTGAGCTTTTTTTTGCAAAAGTTGCCTTTTTTTTTCCGAAAAAAAAAAAAGGGCCCAAACCCCGGCAAAAAAGGGTCGGCGAACAAAAAATCGGGCCGGGTTTGGAATCGCGACCCCCGAATTAGTCCCAAAAAGACACAAATCTCGAATTTTTTTAAAATCTCAATTTTCCCAAAAAACCCTTTACAACCCCTTATGTTTTTTTTGGGGTTTTTTTATGATTTTTCAAAAAATTTGAGATTTGTTTTCGTTTTCGACTAATTCGAGGGGCGTGATTCCCCAATCCGGCGACCCTTTTTTTGCCGACCTTTTTTTGACGAGTTATGGCCTTTTTTTTGGGAAAAAAAAAGCCAAATTTTGTGAAAAAAAAGCAACTTTTCCCAAAAAAGCTCAAATGTAAACGTGAATACACCCTTTTGATTCGTCTCGACGAGAGGATTCCGAAAAGCCCTCGTTTTTTCATTTTTGTCCCTTTTTGTCAGAGGGGGTGGTGCTTTTTCGCAGAAAAAATGCAAATTTTGGAAAAAATCCCCCCGGGGCCCAAATTTTGACTTTTTTCCCCAAAAATTTTTTTTTAAAATCCCAAAAAAAATTTTTTAAATTTTATGAAAAATTGTGTAAAATGTTTAAAATTGCGTTTAAATGTTTTTCTCAAATTGTCCCAAAAATTTTTAAATTTGAGGGAAAAAATTGGGGTAAAATTTTTTGCTAAAAGGGGAAAATTGCTAAATTTTTTAAAATGGGAAAAGTTTGTAAAAATTGAAAAAAAAAGTCGTTAAAAATTTTCTTCAATTGTCCCAGAAAACTTGCATAAATTGATGAAAAATTGTTGAAATTTTAAAAAAAGTTGTAAAATTGCTTCAATTTGGGAAAAAATTTCGAATTTTTTTGGGAGTTTTTCGACAAATTCTCTCAAATTTTTTCCCCAAATCTCCCACTTTTTCAAAAAACTTTTCAAAATTTAAAAAATTTTTTTGAAAATTAAGCCCTTTTAAAGACCCTTTTTTTTTCCCCCATTTTTCACAATTTTTCATCAAAATTTTAAAAATTTTTTGAAAATTTAGGGACATTTCACGCAAAATTTTTTAACATTTCACCAATTTTTTTTATCAATTTTGCAAGATTTCTCGACAATTGAAGCAATTTTTCGACTTTTTTCAATGTTTTTTCACACTTTTTTTTCAATTTAGGGGAAAATTTTTTTCCCCCTTTTTTAAACAAAATTTACGCAAATTTTTAACATGTAAAAAATTTTTTTTACGCTAATTTTTAACATTTTAACAATTTTTCATCAAATTTAACAAATTTTTTGACAACTTTTAGCAAAATTTCACGCAATTTTTTTAAAATTTTACCATTTTTTTATCAAATTTTAAAAAATTTTTCGACAATTTGAGCAAAATTTTCCAAAGCAATTTTTTAACAAAAGACCTTTTCTACTGAAATTTTTTAAAAATTTTTCACAAATTTTTCATCAAATTAAACAAATTTTTTTTGTTTTCAAAAAAAATTTTGGGAAAAAGTCCGATTTTTGGGCCTTTTTTTCGCGAAAGTTGCATTTTTTTTTTACGAAAGTTGCATTTTTTTTTGCTGAAAAAACACCATAACTCTGACTAAAAAGCGAAAATGCAAAAAAGAGGGGGATTTTCGGAAACCTCTCGTCGGGACGAAACGAAAGGTGTAATCACTTTTAAATTTTTTAAACCTTTTTTTTTGCAAAAGTTGCATTTTTTTTAAATGAAAATCATTCCTTTTTTCAGAAAACTCACCACAATTTAATAAAATCGACCAAATGCAAAAACGGGCATTTTTCCCAAAACCTCTCGGCGAGACCCAATCGAATGGGGTATTTTCTTTTTGTTTTTGAGGGTTTTTTTTTGCAAAATTTTCCTTTTTTTTAAACCCAAAAAAAAAGGCCCATAACTCGTCAACAAAAGGGTCGGCGAACAAAACGGTCGCCGGGTTCGGAAACAGCGACCTTCGAATAGTCGAAAACGACCAAAATCCCCCCGAATTTTTTTAAAATTTATCCAATTTTTGAAAAAAAATAACAACCCCTTTATTTTTTTTGGTTTTGATGATTTTTAAAATTCGAGATTGTTTCGGTTTTTACTAAATTCGAGTCGCTGATCCGAATCCGGCGAAAAAATTGTTTAATTTGATGAAAAATTGTGTAAAATTCGTCTCGGCGAGAGGATTCCGAAAAATGCCCGTTTTTGAAAAATTGCGCAACTTTCGTGAAATGCCAAATCTGCTCAAGTTGTCGAAAAAAAATTGTCGAAAAAAAAAAAAAAATTTGATGAAAAATTGTGTAAAATGTTGAAAATTAGCGTAGAAAAGTGTTTTACATGTTGAAAAATTGCGTAAATTGTTGCCAAAAGGTGGAAAAATTGCCTAAATGATGAAAAAAGTGTGTAAAACATTGAAAAAAAGTCGTAAAATTGCTTCAATTGTCGAGAAATCTTGCATAAATTGATGAAAAATTGTGTGAAATGTTGAAAAAAAGTTGTAAAATTGCTTCAAATGTTGAAAAATTGCATGAATTGTTGCAGTTTTTCGACAATTCTCTCAATTTTTAACAAATATCTCGACTTTTTCACACAATTTTCAACAATTTAAACAATTTTTCGACAAATTAATGCAATTTTACGACTTTTTTCCCAACATTTTACACAATTTTTCATCAAATTTAACAATTTTTCGACAACTTGAGCAACATTTCACGCAATTTTTCAACATTTCACACAATTTTTCATCAATTTATGCAAGATTTCTCGACAATTGAAGCAATTTTACGACTTTTTTCAATGTTTTACACACTTTTTCATCAATTTAGGCAATTTTTCCACCTTTTAAGCAACAATTTACGCAATTTTTCAACATGTAAAACACTTTTCTACGCTAATTTTCAACATTTTACACAATTTTTCATCAAATTAAACAATTTTTCGACAATTTGAGCAACATTTCACGCAATTTTTCAACATTTTACACAATTTTTCATCAAATTAAACAATTTTTCGACAATTTGAGCAACATTTCACGCAATTTTTCAACAAAAAAGACACTTTTCTACGGAAATTTTCAAAATTTTACACAATTTTTCATCAAATTAAACAATTTTTTTATGATTTTCAAAAAAATTGTGGGGAAAAAGTCAGATTTGGCCTTTTTTCGCGAAAGTTGCATTTTTTTTCACGAAAGTTGCATTTTTTCTGCTGAAAAAGCACCATAACTCTGACTAAAATTGACGAAAATGCAAAAACGAGGGCATTTTCGGAATCCTCTCGTCGAGACGAATCGAATGGTGTATTCACGTTTACATTTTGAGCTTTTTTCGCGAAAGTTGCATTTTTTTGAACTGAAAAATCAGTTCCTTTGCAGAAAACTCACCACAACTTTAAGTAAAATCGACCAAAATGCAAAAACGAGGGCATTTTCGGAATCCTCTCGTCGAGACGAATCGAATGGTGTCATTTACTTTTTGTTTTTGACTTTTTTCGGGCAAAAGTTGCCTTTTTTTTTACACGAAAAAAAGGCCCATAACTCAGTGCAACAAAGGCTCGGCGAAACAAAACGGTCGCGGTTCGAGAATCATGCGACCTCGAATTAGTCGAAAACGACACAATCTCGAATTTTTTGAAACTCCATCAAATTCGAAAAAAACCATGAACTAAACCCCTTATGATTTTTTTGGATTTGATGATTTTCAAAAAAGTTTGTGTCTTTTGACTATTCGAGGTCGCCTGGAATCCGGCGACCGTTTTTTTTCGTTATCTTTCTTCGGAAAAACAACTTCGATGCACTTTCAAAAAAAACTCAACATTTTCGGAATCCTTCTTTGTTTGAGAAGAATTCCCAAAAGTGTTTTTATCTTTTGCGACCGAAAAGGTTTTCCTTTTTTTTGTGTTCAAAAAAAAG
Organism: Pseudococcus viburni; assembly: GCA_033439095.1. NCBI lineage: Eukaryota > Metazoa > Arthropoda > Insecta > Hemiptera > Pseudococcidae > Pseudococcus > Pseudococcus viburni. Next base: position 16,184 of record JAVBJF010001324.1, read on the forward strand.
TAA